>JABFEB020000005.1:225286-252386 GCA_019775895.2 Stomatorhinus ivindoensis | reverse complement strand
TCACTGCCCCCCCCCCCCCCCCCAGGCCTGGGGGTGGGGTTCGATGGCGAGCGCCAGGTGGCCAGGCCTGTACTCATGGGGCCTGGTCGGGCACAGCCCAAACAAGGCACGTCGGTCCCCTCTGCAATGGGCTCACCACCTATAGGAGGGGCAATAATGGTTGGGTGCGATGTGAGCTGGGCAGTGGCCAAAGGCGGGGACCTTGGCAGTCTGATCCTCGGCTGCAGAAGCTGGCTCTAGGGACATGGAATGTCACCTATCTGGTGGGGAAGGAAGCAGAGCTGGTGCACAAGGTTGTGAAGTTCCGGCTAGATACAGTCGGGCTCACCTCAACGCACAGCTTGGGGTCTGGAACCAGTCTCCTTGAGGGGGGTTGGACCCTCTTCCACTCTGGAGTTGCCCATGGGGAGAGGCGCAGAGTGGGGGTGGGCATGCTAATTGATCCCTGGCTAGGTGCCTGTACATTGGGGTTTACCGCGGTGAACGAGAGGGTAGCCTCCCTTCGCCTTTGGGTTGGGGGACGGGTCCTGACTGTTGTTTGCGATTATGTGCCAAGCAGCCGTTCAGAATACCCACCCTTTTGGAGTCCTTGGAAGGGGTGTTGGAGAGCGCTCCTCCTGGGGACTCTCTCGTTCTGCTGGGGGACTTCAATGCTCACATGGGCAATGACAGTGAGACCTGGAGGGGCGTGATTAGGAGGAACGGCCCCCCCGATCTGAACCCGAATGGTGTTTTGTTGTTGGACTTCTGTGCTCGTCACAGATTGTCCATAATGAACACCATGTTCAGGCATAAGGGTGTCCATATGTGCACTTGGCACCAGGACACCCTAGGCCGCAGTTTGATGATGATGTGTCATCGGACTTGCGGCCGCATGTCGGGTGAAGAGAGGGGCGGAGCTGTGAACTGATCACTACCTGGGAGTGGGTTGGCTCTGCTGGTGTGCTCCAACTATAGGGGGGTCACACTCCTCCGCCTGCCTGGTAAGGTCTATTCGGGGGTTCTGGAGAGGAGGGTCCGCCGGATTGTCGAACCTCGGATTCAGGAGGAGCAGTGTGGTCTTCGCCCTGGCCATGGAGCAGCGGACCAGCTCTACACTCACTGCAGGGTTCTGGAGGGTTCATGGGACTTTGCCCAACCAGTCTACATGTGTTTCGTGTTTCGGCTGGCCTGAGAACACCTCGGGATTCCCCCAGAGATGCTGGATGAAGTGGCCGGGGAGAAAGAAGTCTAGGTTTCCCTGCTGAGACAGCTGCCCCCACAACCCGACCTCGGATTAAACAGGAGATAATGGATGGATGGGTGGATAGTTATTTTAATTCCCAGTTGGGTCACATAGGAACAGGTGGCCTTGTGAAACACTGTGTGTATGTCTGTGATGCTGGTAGAACAGCAGCCCGCACCTCTAGGGCTGTAGGGTTGAATCCCTCTTCCATGGCGTTAGCATGATCTTTTTGTCCGGTGCGAGTTTCCCTTGGGTACCCTGGTCTCCACCCATGGTCCAGAGATATGGCTAAAGTTCCATGGAGGTGTGACATTGTGGATATGGCTTACAAACTGTGACATCATGGGTGTGGGTTACAAACTGTGACATCACGGGTGTGAATTGTGACATCACGGATGTGGATAACGAACTGTGACACCATGGGCTTGGCTTGTGACTTAACTTGGAGAGCTGGTTCACTGATGGACGCTGGCAGTCACCACAGCTTATTAAATGCAGTTAATTTTATTAAGGCAGCTTCATTCTCATTGTATAATCTTAGCATGCCTGGGGGGCAGCCAGTTGGCCTTGGACCACCAGAGGTTTATTTCCCTATTTGGGAGTTTTTAGTTCCTACCATCTGTTTTTTCTTTTTCTTTTTTTCTGTTTCATGCATTATTTTGTATAAACACTGTAGTAATGGATTGCCACACATTCTTGTTAAGTGGCTCTGCATGTGAAAGGCGCTATATGAACATTAATCGATTTCAATTATGTTAATTAGCATAGCTAATTGGCTTGTGCTGTGTGTGGTTATGTGCCCCGTGGTGGATTGCCATCCCATCCAGGGTGTACCGCTGCCTTCGCCCCATGATGCCTGGGATGAGTTCCAGGTCCCCCTACGAAGCTGGGAGATGGACGGATTGCTTTGGAGACCAAATATGAACTGGTTCAAACAGACCCTTCTCAAAACACACAAAGTGAGTCGACACAGTAGCGATGCGCAGTGATACAAACAATACCCAGAATCCTCCAGTGCGGTGCTGGGAGCTATGGCTGAGCGGCACGTTTCGCCCTCCTGCTCGTCGTCCTCTTGACTGTTACCATTTGATCTGGCCACACTCCACCTGAAAAGCTCTGAATTTATTTTCTCTCTAGGGCTCTCCTCCATGCAACCCCCCCCCCCCCTCCCAACAGTGTATTTGGCTCAATCTCATGTTTCCCCCTGCTGGACACAGAGAGAACTGCGGGATGTTTTGCCCAGCAGTAAGAATCAAAAACCTGAATTTCTGTTCATCTGACATTTTTTTAAGAAAAGGTGTGAATAGATGTGTATTGTGTAGAACTGGAGCAGACATTTGGGCTTAATAAGATTAATGACTTCTGTATCACAAATATCCATGTTCCAGAAAACTTAAGTTATAATGAATAGATATGACTGACTTATTTTCAGTGGAATCTGTCTGGATGTAATAATATAGCCAGCCTTTTACCTAAAAGCTGTTTCAGTTATAAACCTTCATACAATGTTGGTTATCTAGCTAATAAAGGTTGTGAACCGGCCTGGTGCTGCCTGTGTATACTTGGTAGGTGAGGACTTCATGCCAGAGCTAAGTAAGCATCTACTGTGGGGTCTGCATTAGGTTTGGCCACACCCACTTGTTGGCCACACCCAATTGCTGGCCACACCCACCCATTAGCCACACCCACCCATTAGCCACACCCACTTCAGAAAATTCTCCTCATCAGAGTTACACTTCAGATTCTTGGAGATGGAAAAAAGAATCCAAGTGGTTAGAAAAAAAGTGTCCTCAATTTTAACAGCAGAACCCTGACTGGAAATGTATGTGGACCAGCCTTCCATTTGAAGAGCAATAACTGGGTGGCTTTTGGCTACAAGGTGTTAGTGTTTATAGCAGATATGATCATCATCTTTAATGATGACTTGAGTCAATAAGTAAGGCTGCTAGTTCCATAGGGGGCGGGGTCACTGTATGTCACCAATCATGGACTAGACAAGCTCACATTTCATTGGTTACTTTCTTGGCTCCCGGTAAGATAGGAATGGCAGTGATTGGCAGCCTACAGTAATCCCGCCCACCATGAGACTGATCAGTTGACAGGACTACTGAGAGAGACAATATGAAAGAATGTTGCATATATACAGCACTACTCAAGACACCCAAACACCATTACAGAACCAAAGAGGAGGCACTTCAGCCACCACCACTGCATAGCCCCCGCCTGGATGATGCAACAGCAGCCATTCTGCACCAGTATGCTCACCACACAGTAGCTAAAGTGGTGAAGAGAATTCACCAGTTAGACACTGGGCCAGGTGCAATATGGTCACAGTAGGCAATTTAGCCAGGACATTAGGGTGCCATCGCTATGCTTTTGAAAGGTGCCGAGGGATGTTTCATGGCCTCAGAGATTCAGGACCTCAGCTGTACATGTAATCTGGAGGATAGCACCATTGCTACAGCAATGTCCCTGTTCCCACACTGTGGCACTGAGATCCACACAGACCACAGAATGGGCTCCTCTACTGGGCCACACCAGCGCCTCTTCCAGCAGCAACCCAGCTTTTCTAGGTGGTTTTGCATTCAAGAACTGGCCAGGCTCAAACCAAATTTAGCTTCAGGTGGATTACCTAATCTGAGCTGCAGGTGGCACAGCGGCTGACACAGGCTTCATAGCTTGTATTTCAGCATATGTTCTGTTCCATTATATAATTCATGTAAACATCTCGAACGTTATGCCCAACGTTTGTAAATCAAACACTGAGAGCATGCAAAATAATTACATTTATTCACTGCATAGATAGGAATGCCATTGCGTGTCTCAAAGAGTATTTATATATTATATCCACAGCATCAGTGAGTTCATAGACAACGACAGTTTGAGGATGTTTCTCTCGGTGCGAGGCATGAGGAAAAAAAGATGGTTACAACAGCCTGCAGATACGTGTCTCTACTTGTCAGAACTCCTTGGAACCAGCCCACTGCGGTCCTCTGTCTGCGTAAGCGTTTGAAGCCCATACACTAGTTCCTAACCCTGCTCTGTCTGATTCCTCAAGGACGCCGACGCCCGCTTTACATGGCTAGGCTTTTGTCAGCTGTTCACAAGAGAGATTCGTTCATGGTGTGGCAGGAACGCACATTAGGGAGACAAGTGTGTTAAATATGCTAATGAGCAGCCATATGAACCAATCATGGCTGTGGGGAGGTACAAAAGGTGTGCCAGCACTGAAAAGGGAGGGTCTAGGGGATGGGTGAACAGAGGCGTGGTGTTTAGGGAGCGGGGGCGGGAGCCGGGACCTTCTTCTTGATGATTTTCTTCTTAGTGGGACCGGTGGGACCAGCAGGACTGGCGGGCGCAGTGTTTGGTAACTTTCCGGCTTTCACATCATCAATGAAGGCCTCGATGGACACCACCTTCTCGCTAAGATCGCCCAAGTGTGTCTTCAGGGCATTGAACTCTTTGAAGAGGTCGTCTAAGGCTTCCGACAAAGGCTGGATCCTGAGCAGACACGGAGGAAGAGAGACCTCTCATGTGTCTGATCCAGAGGTATTTAGGATTCAAGCCCGCTGCTCCGAGAATAATGGGACAAACGGCTTCAAAACCATAAAAACCGGGGACAACTTCAGAGGATTTTGTTTTTCTTCCACTTTTCATAAAAAGACATTCTATTTTAGGGCTGGTTCTGGTTACCCTGGAGATTATAGATGGAAAACCTCTGTCCTACCCATAATTCTCCCTTCATTTGTTTATAGCTATCCCGAGCAGCGTGTAGCACCGCGGTTAAAGATGTGGATTTATGACTAGAATTTTCCAGTTCAAGTCAGGCCAGATTTTGTGGGGGGGAGGGGCTAAGGCATCTGTGCAAATGGGGAAAAATCTCATTTTCAATAAAAACAACCAATCAGTAGTTACACGTAAAAAATCTATAAAGGGATAATCCATTACAGGTGCATTTTCAACAGTAAAATCAGTCTTTGCTTCATGGCTCTGATCCACACAACTGACCTGGTATAATCCGGAAGCAGACCCTGCACGTCGTTCTGCATCATGCTCTGCATCTGGGCCAGGATGTCGAACCTCCAGTTGTCCAGGATCTGGGTGAGGTTGGCCACACCTCGCATGTTTACTTTTTCAGCTGGAGAAGCAGACGGGCCGAGACTTTGAAAATGGGGAGGGGGACACGAGAGCCTTGGTGCCACACCCACCTTACATTCTCGGATTTTTATTGGTTTAAGTTCACTTTTGCTATCCAATCAGCACACAGCCGAACACTTCTGTAATAACAGAGCTCTCCACTATAATCTAACACATACACCAAATTAAGACTCTCCTACGCCCATAATAAGCACAAGGTTAGCACTTGTGTGACCCGTTCTTGTGTATAAATGTCTATGCTGAATATTAAAGTCAAATGCACGTAATTACTATTAGAGCGGTAACTCAGAATCTAGGTTGGGGTGTTTTTTTCAAGACAAAACTTTGTAAGGTCTTAAGAGAATGATAAAATCTTGCAACAGAATAAAAATGAATGAATGTATATTTCATTATCCGACAGATAGTATTGTGGAAGAGCGCATCCTACAGGTCGGGGCCTGGCAGTGCTAATGGTGCCCATCGAGGCTGAGGGACTCACAGCCGTCGCGGTAGTTCCACTCGTCCGTGTTGGGGCGCCTTCTCTGACCCATGACGGCCACTGCGGCTAGTGCCAGGACCAGGACGCACAGCCTGAACGTCATGCTCATGCTACTCTGCAGGGCCAAAACACACAGGCGTGCAAGTTCCTGGCTTAAAAAAAAATTCGTATCCTCCCACCCCCCACCCATCCCCCCCAGCCCACGTGCACTCATGGGGCTCCCTGCGCCCGAGCAGCCCCCCCCCCAGAGCAGAGTCTGAACTTTGAACTTTTTCAATTTCAGGTTAAATTTCTGGACAAGATCTGACACTATGGGACAGAGTTTTGTTCAGTACAACCCAATTTTATGGGGCTCACTTTCAACCCCCCCCCGGCACATTATTGGGTCTCACATCACATATGTCCCCTTAGCTATGTCTAAAGGGCTTAAAGCAGCTCCAAAGCCCGCAAGGTCAGCTGACGGCGTCGAATACAGTCTAAACCCAAAGCGAAGAATAAAACCAAAATACACATGTAGGAATGAGAAACAGCATCACACAAAACCTACTGAAACAGGTGGTAAAAAGTTTACAATATCCTATAAACTAGTCCAACATTCTCCTTGGTAAATATAAAGATCCAAAACATTCGTTCAGGCTGTCTCCGTGAAATACACCTCTCCTTACTTTTTACCTTTTCTAATTAACTCGTTAACTTATAAGTTTTCTGTGAAACTTAACTGCTTAACATACAGTCAATTTGGCCAGAGAGGCTGGCCGATGTGACCCTACCTGGTTCCTGAGGTGAGAGAGTGGTGTCCGTCTGATTGAGCTGAAGAAACACACTGTTACTCTGCTGAGAGTCAACGTCCACCAACAGCAGACACACACATCAGCGCAATTGCACGCACACACTCCCACACCAGAGGAAAACTCATTGGCCCCAAAATTCAGCGCAGAAATCTCATTGGAGCACGGCGATGTGGTTTAAATTACAGCCACCCTTCCAGTCTTGATGTCCAGTATGTTATGGTCAGATTTGGATGTGTCTTCTCTGAAAGTCTATGTTCCATGGAAAGGGAGTACAGTATTATAACTTTATACTGTAGTTCTACAGAAACACACTCTCCATTCTGGAAATTCAGGTGCTTCAACACTCAGTCATAACTGCTAGCAGAAATAATATATACATTTTCACTAGACAAAAGGTCAAAATTATTATTCTGTGGAGGACTCCTTTGGTACAGTCGCCTCATACAGGAGATCCACATTTTTAGACATTCTGCAGCAAAAAATAGCAATGCTCTTGACAGCTTGGTTACATCCATAAATTACCTTTTGGGAACAGTAAGGAATGACTTTAAGGGGCGTCCGACTCACACGCTCAGTCCGGGGGGCAGCACTGTTTGTGAGCAGTGAAATAATTACCGGGCTGAATGCGCAGCGCCAGTGTGCCCGTGAATCGGTAATTTCACAAGCGATGCAGATCGTTAGCAGCCGGCGGAACTTCACAGCTCACTGGAAGTGGTTGTCTTGCACATCAGCCAACGGTTTTGCGAAAGGTTTAGCGGCTCTGAATAAAACGGGGGCGTGACTCACGTAATCGATGGGAGCTGACACTCAAACCCCACCTCGATTGCCCAGATATGCTGCTTCATACTGCATGCTATTAAAAATTAATCACGATAAGGCCACACGGAGCCACTAATACTGCAGATCTGCCTTCTTCGTGTTTGTTTCTTTTCTCTCCTGGAATCCTATTTTCTCCCTCCCCTTTCCTCTTTTATGTGTCTAACTTCATTAATCTGTCATTTCGAATCGCTCCTGTCAAGCACATCCAAAGCCGCCGTCCCGCTGAGTGGTGCCAAGCGTAATAAAGGAAGGCGAGCCAGCTTCAGTTAAACAGATATGACACGATGCACATGCGGCTGGCAGCGGAGAAAAGTCCGAGCTGTGTGTCATTCAAACGCGTACTGGGCTGCCGTTAGTTCATTAGGATGAGACGTACGGCTAGGATGTGTGTGGTGGTGATAGGCTTGAACTTGTGATTTCAGTGCGACAGAGACAAAGATTTTAAATATTCATAAAAGCGAAAGCTGAAAGCCTGCAGCGGCCGTGCTCTGCCGCTCCTGGAAGCTGAGCGTGTTTGTCAGCGATTACAGAGCTGCCCGGGGTGCTCCCTTCTGGGCAAAGCTGCTGCCTTGTCTCGGGAAAACTGGCCTCACCACCCGCTGGCTCTTTTTACTACCGAAAAACCGGAGGGGTTGGGTCAGACGGGCAGGGAAAGGCATCCTGGAAGTGGGTGGAACCAACGCCACAGCCCAAAATTGCCTAAAGCCATTAATTCATACCTTGGTTCACCTTCATTAGCACCCCGTGGCATGCTAACATTAATGAGGGCTGAAGCTAGGCGCTGGCTCCCCGCTGTCGTCTGGACTGCCGCCAGGACATGCCCAGCCATGGGACCCATTCTTCCCATTGAGGGTCCGTTCTCTGTTGAAGCGGGGGCCAGGTGCTGGAGATCTAGCTGAAATGAGGAGTCAGGATGTTGCCTCTGTGTGGAGTGCACCAGGTCGTCGTACAACATGCCTCTCCTTGGCCTCAGACTCTCCTTAGTAAGGTACTGTGGTGCCCACAGTACCTTACTAATGCAGGAACAGTTTTTGCTTACATTTACATCCATACTTAGAATAAGCGGCAAGCTGACAAAACTTTGGTCAGGTGTGAGATTTTCAGTTTGCACACACATGCACAAGCATTTACATGTATGTGACTTTTATTACCTTGTAAATAGTCTATAGGGTTTGCAAAGTTGTTGATATAGCTATTGTTAGAGTTTTGAAATGATATAGATTTGCCATAGCATTTCTTGCTTAAGTGTGAGAGTCTGAAAACATGAGTGTCACACCAGACGCATGAGACTTGGCAACCCTGAAGGAATTAGGTCTGGTTTGGACCAAATTAGCCCAACACAACAGGATGAATTGCCTGAAAACTGTAAAGCCATTTGTTGTTCACAAACTACACAGATTGTTTCCACCAACAATTTCTTTTTGGGTTTGTTGTAAGGATGTATCTAGCAAATCATTTACATCCATTTACAGGTTATTTTTTGGGTTGAGTATTATGTTTGCAACTCCCAGGAACG
Source organism: Stomatorhinus ivindoensis (assembly GCA_019775895.2). Taxonomy (NCBI): domain Eukaryota; kingdom Metazoa; phylum Chordata; class Actinopteri; order Osteoglossiformes; family Mormyridae; genus Stomatorhinus; species Stomatorhinus ivindoensis. Next base: position 243,399 of record JABFEB020000005.1, on the reverse strand, counting down.
ATCTCCCCACTGCCACGTTAACACAGACATTAATCGAGGGCAGATGTCGTCTGATATGAGCTGCCAGGAGTGTTGTTAGGCCTATTTTATGGAGACTTTAAATGTGCATTTACTTGCTTAAGTCATTAATAGTTTTTTTTATCCTATACATAAGTTTGTCATCGACCCCCCTCCCTCCAGTAAAGACTCAGCCCCCCTATCCGTTTACCTCTAACTACGTTTAGTTTGAGAAAACAGCTCCTGTTAGTAAGGTTACAATAACAGCAGGCTGACACAGCTTGGTGAGCTTAATTTCTGTTAACTTTGGTTAAGCAACACCTAACAATTACTGAGAACGATTGATTGAAGTAAAGATTACTGACAAAGTAAGGATTACTGGCAAAATTACTAACATTGCAGAGTTCAACACAAACGGCATCATTTTTAGAATCCATGATGCTCACTAATAGTCAAATATTTGTTTAAAATTAAATTAAATAACATTTTATATTTTCTTTATATACAAAAAATATTCTCCTGTCTTTTTAAAGACCTAAAATATAAAATAATTTTCTAATATTTTCCATATTTTCCTTAGTAAAGAAAAAAAACGTCCACGACGAGTGCGGTGTCGGTGCAGGTCTATATCACGGACAGGAGCGCGCTGGTTGCCCTGTGGGAGCTGCGATGACTGAACTGATCCAGGATCGGATCCCATGAACTTCCTTTTCCGGTGCCGTTGCCAGGTAACGGTTAACGTGGCGTCGAACGGACAGTAACACTGGGATTTCAGAAGCATTATTTATTCTTTATCGAAAGACAGTGTTCGTCTGCTGCACCCTAATCATCCTAATTATGAACCATGACGTTAACAAATATTAAGGATGGCGAATACACAGCCACAATCTACAAAATGGTGAGTGCGTGACATATTAGAGACGGCTAGTCCGCTAGCTAGCTAATCACGGCTAGCTTCACGACTGGGCTTATTAAAGGTTTTTAAGCGTTCGTTCCCAAAAAGGTGTGGAGTTTCGTTTCTTGACCAAGCAGCTAAGTCTCCAGTTACTCAAGCGGGTTTTTTTGTTTGTTTGTTTACTTTGTAATCGGGAAGTTTACAGACATCCAACCTTAGGGATATTGATTTCGGGGGAGGCAGATGAGGGGCATCCGGGTGGATTATGGATGGATGGATGGATACGCCTAAAATTTGCTGACCGGGGCTAGACAGTGGTGGTTAAATTTGGGGCGACTTCTTGCTGTGTAGTTTTACCGCCACTGAATGTCGGAACGACAGATTTCCGGAACATCACGCATCATTCGCCGCTGTCAATATGCGGGAGACGCCTGGAACATGCGGGAGAGCTGGGATGTCTGAGCTTGGTGTACGTGACGGGGTGTCTGCCGTGTGTCTCCCCTGCACAGATCAAGGATGGGCGCTACGCGGAGGCCATTCACATCCTCAGTAATGAGCTGCAGAAACACCTTAAAGTAAGACGATGAACAATCCGCCAACATGCATGAGTATAATTCAGGATAGACTTTCGATGTATATTTATCGGTATGTGGGTAATGTGGTCACCATGGCTGCCTTCTGTGAGATGGCCTTCTCTATGCCCAGTCCAGGGCCGCCCTGTCTCTGCTGGGCTACTGCTACTTCCACATGCAGGACTTCATCAACGCGGCTGAGTGCTACGAGCAGCTGACCCAGCTGCAGCCCGAAGTTGAGGAGTACAAGGTGTATTACGCCCAGTCTCTGTACGGGGCCTGTGCCTTCCCCGAGGCTATGAGGGCCACCTTCCAGCTAGACAACCCCAGCAGCCAAACCAAGGTGCGCCTCCCCCCCGGCAGTTTGCCTTTCACTGTGCGGCGCTCCGAGCACGGAGTGCATCTGCTGATAAGTTACCCACCGGCTTCGCAGACTATGATCTGATAAGTTAAATGAAATCAGTGTCCCAGACATTACTGTCACCTGCCAGTTTTCAGAGTTGTCACGGCGCCCGGTGAAAATTAGGTTTATCTTTGTTTGAGTTAGATCTTTCTGTTCCTTTGTTCCTTCTGTGTCACTGTTTGCTACAGAATATTGTCCAGTTTATTTCTCCTGCTGATCTTCATTGTGGTGTTTGTCACGAATGCATGGTGATCTTCCTGACACTGACGTTAATATTTCAAGATTGAGGGAGGTAATCTTATTTTCATTCTGTTATAACTTGACTGTTGCTTTATTTCTTTTTACAGATGATAAAACTGCAGGCTGCTATTAAATATGGGGAGGAAGATTTTGCAGGAGCGAAGGTAAAAAGAAATACATGATCTGTGTACAAAACGGCAGCCTTGTTTTGTGATGCAAACAATCCGGTGGTAATAAGAGGTGTATAGTTCAGGTCCAGAAAGTAAAAATCCAGACCAGGATTTAGTTTCAACCAGCCAGTTGAGTATAAAGAGTCGCAGCCACAGAGTACTCAACTGGTTGGTTGAAACTAAATCCTGCTCTGGGTTTTTACTTTCTGGACCGGAACTATATACCTCTTATTACCACCGGATTGTTTGCATCCTAAATTTTTACCTTCTGGGCTGGTACTTTAGTCATGTCTACTGCTGAATATTTTGCTAAAATGATATGGATTGATTTTGCTGTTCCACGGTGTGAACGTAAGGCCCCTTTCTTAGACTCGAGCCTGCAGTCTTTTGGTTGTAAGCTGTGTAGCCTGACCGCTCTGCCCCCTCCGGTCCCATCTTTGATGCTGCAGAGCCTGGTGGAGCAGCTGCCCCCAGACGACCCCGACTATGAAGTGGACCTGGGCTGTTTGCTCTACAGAGAAGGAGACTATGAGGAAGCCTGCAAGAAGTTTATAGCCTCCATGCAAGTGCTGGGCTACCGGCCAGGTAATGCAGCTTTATGGGGTAACCTGCGCATTAGCAATGCCGGCTTTAACCCCTACCCAGCCCTGTCCTTAATCATGAGTAACCAAACAAGATACAAGACCAGATCAGATTTATAGAAAATTGACACTTCTATTCTCAGGAACTGAATAATGTCTCCACAAGCTAAGAAGTAACATGTGTTACATTTGGGACATTTGCTTAATAACCCCCCCCCCCACACACACACACACACACACACAGATGACTGTGCAGGCAATGAAAACTGTCCCTCAGATTGTCTGGGTACCCGCAGGGGTGGCTTTGCTGTTTCTGCAAAATTTGCATGGGGCTCCCATGCAAATGTGTGGCTTAAGTGGTGGTGGATGTTGTCACTGGCTACCAGGACAAAAGTCATAGATGTACTGAGAAATCACTGGCCTGCAGGGTCTGTGACCTTTTGCACTGCACTCAGGCCTCTTCCTCTTGGTCTGCCCTCGCAGATTTGTCGTACAACATCGCCCTCTGTTACTACAGCCAGAAACTGTATGGCCCGGCTATGAAATACATCGCAGACATCATCGAACGCGGGATCAGGGAGCACCCAGGTATGCCACATCACTCTGCTGGAAAAAGAGTGCCCTGTTTTATCGTCTTCTGTCATAATTTTCTTTGTTTTCTCGATGTTATTTGATATTCCATTTTAATATGTTATACACTTGTGATTCATGAGTTCTCAAAACACGCCACTATAGATAAATCTTGTTAAAAGACTTTAAATATCAGCACAAATTATTTGAGCTGACTGTCACGTGTTGTGTGCTGTCTTGAAATATTTTCAGAACTCAGTGTCGGCATGACAACTGAGGGCATCGACGTGAGGAGTGTCGGCAACACGCTCGTTCTTCACGAAACCGCCCTCATCGAGGCTTTTAACTTGAAGGCGGCTATTGAATACCAGCTGAAGAACTGTAAGTGTCCTTAAGGACCTTTTCTTTACGCCTGTGTCCTTTTCCTCTTAATGTGGCCTAACTTGCTCATTGTAAGCAGTGCAGTGACAATCTAGTGACTTCAGCCACAGTACCCCCTTCTCTTTTCAGTTGAAGCTGCCCAGGAGGCCCTGACTGATATGCCCCCTAGATCAGAAGAGGTAAGTCTGATTCCGAATCAGTTGGAGTCTAACTTTTACTGTCCAAACCGTCCAAAGAGGGGGGGGCAGCCTGTCTGCCATGCAGCTGCTCAGTCTGCTGATTTCCATTCCGTTTCCCTGCCGAACTGATTCAATGAAGTTAATTATCTTTTGTATTAAAAAGAAGCATGGCTTTGTCAGGTGATAATAGCTTACTGGTGAGTTGACTTCCATTGAAGCAGCTACTTTTTGTTAATTGTATTTTCTTGAAAATGTAAATATTTTCTCCTTGACCTGTTTCATGTAATTTTTCTGTATTAAAATATTGTAATAACCAGCACAACCGCGTAATGATCAATATAACAGATATGACTATTCCAGTGATTCACTGCCCTCTAGTGGTGGCTTCAGTGGAAAAAAAAAACTCAATTCCCACACACAAGCCTATTCTGCTTTCCATTCAGAGCATGTGGTAACGTAAGTCCCCAGTGGCCTGTAACTGTGCGCAGTATAAACAGGCTGGTGTTGTGCTTCAGTCCCTGAGGGCTGTTCACAGCCCCAGACACAGGCAGCTGTTGTTTTGTTAATGTTAAAGGGGTACAATCAGTGAAGTCCTGCTTTGTGAGTATCAGTGAAGTCCTGCTTTGTGAGTGTTAGTGAAGTCCTGCTTTGTGAGTATTAGTGAAGTCCTGCTTTGTGAGTATTAGTGATGTCCTGCTTTGTGAGTGTTAGTGAAGTCCTGCTTTGTGAGTATTAGTGAAGTCCTGCTCCCTGGGCTTTTTATGCATGAACATGTCTCCTGCTGCACATGTGCGCCCTCAGTCCCGTCCGTGTAAATGCCGCCTCTCCGCTCCCAGGAGCTGGACCCGGTGACCCTCCACAACCAGGCCCTGATGAACATGGAGTCCAAGCCCAGCGAGGGTTTCGAGAAGCTGGCCTTCCTCCTGCAGCAGAACCCCTTTCCCCCAGTGACCTTCGGAAACCTGCTGCTGCTGTACTGTAAATATGAGGTGGGTCCGCCCCTCTGTACCCCTGGGGGGGAGCGGGTCTGGTTTTGGGCGGATGATTACACACTGTATTAATTTGCCACGGAGCCCCCTGAAGCCCTGGGAGCTTCAGGTCTTACTTGCCCTTCATTCTGACTTTTCTCATACTGCCCTCTGGTGGTGTTCAGGACATCCGCAGTCCTGCTGTGACCGATGAAAGTCCAGTTATGTCTCTGGTGTTACTGCACTTAGGGCACAGTGCTGATTACAGGGGGTGGGGGGGGGGGGGATAGACAAACACAGCAGGCCCTTGAACTACCAGGCCCTTAGCACATGGTGGATCTGTGTAGGGCCCCAGCTGTGAAACATTGTTTTTCTGCACACACCACCCTTTCTATCAGCTTCAAAGGGATGTGCGTGCTGAGCGCCCACCCACGCCCTGTGTGGAACAGCCCTCCCCCATGTGACTGTAATTAAAATAACACGCTTGTGTGTTTTGGCAGTACTTTGACCTGGCTGCAGATGTCCTGGCTGAAAATGCTCATTTGACCTACAAGTTCCTGTCTCCAGTAAGAGGCCTGTTCCCTCACACAGAAATCTCTCATATTGTGTGTCTGAAGCACCCCAGGCAGTCCATCTGTTACATTTCACCCCCCCCCCCCTGTATACACACCCAGTTAGTCTTTGTATCATATGTCAAGTTACAAAGGAGGACACTACATTTATTTAGTAGACGCTTTTATCCAAAGCTTCATACATTTTTGGAGAAAGCAGAGTCAGTCCCTGCAGCAATTAGGGGTCTAATTAAGGGCCTTGGTTTGGGGCCCTGAATAGTGAAAACATTCTGCCAACCCTGGGATTCGAACCACCGACCTTCCGATCACAGACAGAGTATCCTAACGCACTGATCCACACAGTGTCTTTATGGGGAAGTAGGCTGCTTCCCTCACAGTCATGTAACAGCACTGTGGAGGTACGTTTCTAAGGTATCTGCTGACTCTGATGCTCCTCTTTGGCCCCTTGGTCACTGGGAGAAGCCCTCAGAGATCTCCTCTTCCTTCACCGGCTCCTCCTTTTCTCTTTCAGTACCTCTACGAGTTCCTGGATGCCATGATAACATGTCAGACTGCCCCTGAGGAGGTGAGCCGCCCGCCTCAGTGTTGCTGTGACCTGTTAATATTCTAAAGGCTTGTCAAGTAATCTACACTCTTCTTAGCCTCAGCGATTTGCTGAAAATGGTGCAGTGAATTACCTGTGCAGAGCAGTCAGAGTATTGTCAGCGATGCCGCAGATCACTTTTCATTTCCATGGCTGTACATCAGTTTTTTTGTGACGGGCAGGCCTTTCGAAAATTCGATGAGATTGCTGCGAAACTTACGGAGCAACTGCGGAAGTTGACCAAGCAGGTAAAACACCTTCCGCCAGATAAAGCAGGGCCATTAGGAAAGGCGCTCATGCAGTTCTTAGCCCTGCCTACAGGGGGTGCTCTGTCTTTTTTGGGTTAGCAGGATTTTACTGGTGGGCCTCCGTAATACTCTGATACTGTCCTTCTTTAAGGTGCAGGAGGCAAGACATAATCGTGAAGATGAGTTTCTGAAGAAGACCCTTCAGGAATACGATGAAGTCCTCGCAAAGTGAGTTTCCGATGGACGGTAACATGCCAGTTAGTGTTTAACCCTGTGCAGTGACCGCTCACTCATCCCCATAACCCATATTCCCATTCCTGCACTGCCCTTCACACTGTCCTACCTTGAGTTCTGAGCTCAATCACTGTGGCCCCGATGCCTCCTGACCTTGTTCTGTACCTGCTTTTGAGGTACATCCCTGTCCTGATGGCCCAGGCCAAGATCTACTGGAACCGCGAGGACTACCAGATGGTGGAGAAGATCTTCCGCAAGTCGGTGGAGTTCTGCAACGAGCACGACACCTGGAAGCTCAACGTGGCTCATGTGCTCTTCATGCAGGAGAACAAGTACAGGGAGGCCATCGGCTTCTACGAGCCCATCGTCAAGAAGCACTATGACAACGTGAGCCCCCCCACTGGGAGGAAAACCCTCCCGTTTCTTAAATGTGTCTTTCCTCTATGTCGAGCTGCGTCCCATCTTCTCATTAACGTGAACCATTAGGAAGACTGTAAACTTCCATGTGGGCTGGATAGAAGCAGAAGCTGGAGGACATGGCCTGTTTGGTACCCGGTGCTGTTCTGGTGGGTTAGGGTTGAAGATAGCATCTGTGAAAGTGACTGTCAGAACATTGTAACCACAAAGACGGAACCTCACATGGGTCATCTCTTCATTTTGGTTTTTATACTTTCTAAAACATTATCTATGCTTTGTAATGAATAGTTTTCATTATTTGAAGTACATAAGTGCCACTTTTCTCGTTAAATATGAATGAACTGCCTCTTCGCTACTAATGAGGCTATAACTTAAACACGCCCTCTGACAAGGCGGTGGGGGGAATCTGTCCTGGGGGGCAAGTATATCAAAGTATTAAGTGAATATATATGGTTTTCATGTGGCTTTAATGCTAAGCCATAAATATAGACCATATGGCTTCCACACAGCAGGGGTAAGGGGCTGCACTCAGAAAGTCATCCCCCACTCAGTGTAGTGACTGTTTGCGGCCAGCAGGAGGCCCCGAAATTTCAGGGGGCCTCAGCAAAATGCGTGGTTTAAATGGTCTCAGACACAGCCGCACACCACCTGTCCCACCAGCCCCTCCTACACTGTCATGTGATGTCATCATCTCCGCGTGTGACCAAACGGCTGCTGTCCGATTCAGATGAACGTCAGGAGCCGTGGTGAGAGACGTGTTTGCTCTTCTGTCCGCTAGCTGGAGCAGTGTAGCATCCAGGACTGCCTGTGCGGGAGGAAGCTGTCGGTAACCTGCCGGCCCAGTGTGACGCTTTGCTGCATGGCATTGCTGTGCTCTTGGTTTGCGGTTTCTGGATGAACGATCCATTGGATGCCTGTAGTTGTTAATGGGCTTTAGTCAAATCTAAGTGCTGGTCAATTTGGTTTTGTCTGTGATGCCCTGAATCCAACAACCAGTGTGTTACACTCGATTTTTTTGCGATCTCTGTGATCCATCGACTAACTCTTTTAATCTGAGCTTAGTAAAGCACGCTTCCTGTTTCCTGTGCGTCCCTCAGATCCTCAATGTCAGTGCCATCGTCCTGGCCAACCTGTGTGTGTCGTACATCATGACGAGCCAGAATGAGGAGGTACGGCAGAACCTTTCCGGAAAGCCTGGGACCTCAACCTCAATGATGGTTTTATCTGGCGTCCCAGCGGTCATGGTTGAGGGGTGACGCTGCTCCTGTCGCTGCAGGCCGAGGAACTGATGAGAAAGATTGAGAAGGAGGAGGAGCAGATATCGTACGACGACCCAGACAGGAAGGTGTTCCACCTGTGCATTGTGAACCTGGTGATAGGGTGAGTGGGCTCATTGCCTGGTGGGGGGTATGCGGTAGGTATGGCGACGAAAGCATATGAAATTACTTTTTTGAGTCTGGTGGTAAAGTGCATCCATGGGAGCAGGGTCCAGGGGGGGCATTTTTTAAACAGAGTGCCCCCTAGTGGTCAGTAGGGAAGTGAAAAGCATTATATGACCAGCTGCAAACTCATGTCATTCATCTGTATTTGCAGAACGCTCTACTGTGCCAAAGGAAATTATGACTTTGGTATTTCCCGCGTGATAAAAAGCCTGGAACCGTACAATAAGAAGGTACGTAAGCGTATTCTCCATTAGTATCACTTTAAATGGGTAATGGGCCCTGGCTGTAGGTGACACTTAAAATGATGCACTCCCCCTTAATGCTCTGGCGCCTCCTTAAGTTGTCATCTGTGATGTAGAAGGTGCTACTGTTGAAGCAGAGGCGGGAATAGCATGGCCCTATGGGGGGGGGGAGCTGTGGAAGGCCCTTCTGCACCATTAGCGAGGCTACGTGCCGCAGGGCTCTCGCAGTACTCCAGCACAGTTGTGGGGAAATCGCCCCCCCCCCCCCCCCACTGCAGCTCTGTAGTCTTTCAGTACGTTGATGTTCTCTCTGCATTGATCATGTCCAGCTGGCAGCAATGGTCACCTCCGGGGAAACACCCCACAAACAAGGGGATTCCTGGGGGAGGGGGATGCACTGAGATGGGGGGGTGTCAGGTGACCTGTGGAGGCGGGGCTCTGAAGTTCATCTCATTGGCCGACAGCTGGGGACGGACACCTGGTTCTACGCCAAGCGCTGCTTCCTGTCCCTGTTGGAGAACATGTCCAAACACATGTTGATGCTGCGGGACTCTGTGGTGCAGGAGTGCGCGCAGTTCCTGGAACACTGCGAGGGTGCGTACTGGGTGGGGCAGGGTGAACAAACACGCCAAGCTACCCGGTGGGGGGGTGGGGGGTGGTGTGGTGATGTTCACTGCAACACAGCTGCTGTTGGGAAGGCAGCTGTCCTAATGCTAAAATGTTCACCTGGGTGCAAATTATCATTCAGCTCTTACACCAAACTCGTTTTCATCTACTCCGAAGTGTATGGGAGGGACGTTCCGGCGATCATCGAGCAGCCCCTGCAGGAGGACCGCGTCCACATCGGCAAGAACACCGTCACCTACGAGGCCCGTCTGCTCAAAGTGCTCGTGTATGAGATCATTGGATGGAACCATTAGGCCACACCCCCAGCCCCAGCCCACAGTCCCTCGTTTGGGTTTGTCCCGGTTCCTGTCTCAGCTTGCCCGACCTCAAGCAGCTGGAAGATACACCCTGATGTTTGTGCTCTGAGCAGCTGGTGCCCTCACGCTGTAGGGGGGGCGTTTCCAGTAACCCCAGCAGGGGGCAGAGAGGCACACAAAGCCGTGTGTGTGAATGTTTATTCCCCCAGCTCTCCTTTGGCTGGACTCGCACTATTTGACGGCGATTAGACATTATCACATGTATTTATGGGAGGAGTCACAGACACCCATTAACACATAGGTGTATCCTTATACACTGTACAGCAAGTTACATATTTTCATTTTAGTATTTTTTTAATTAAAAAAATGCATAAATGACAAAGTGTGACTATTTGTTATACATCTTAAAGGGACAGGACACACAGTGGGCACAGGGCTTGCATGCCATGAGGTTCTGAGAAGGGGGGTTCTGTTTAAAGGACAGGTGTCTTTGTGGTGTCCTGCTCCGTCAGGTAGTAGTTCAGGTACCCACCGAGCGCGCTCACCGCCACTCCTGTCATGTGACTCGAGCAGCCATCTGTGGGTAAAAAGATTTAAGGGGTGAGGGGGGTGCGTTCCCGGCGGTGGGGCCCACGACAGGCGGTGGCAGCGGAGGGTGGGGGGGGGCCCTCGATCTCCTACCTCCCAGCATTTTCTCTCTCCTCTTGACACGCTTGTGCTGCTGAAGCACCTCCAGCAGGTCCCGGCTCAGCGCCTGGGAGATCTGCTCCTCTGGAAGGAAATGCGGAGCCCAGGGGGTGAAGTCCCTGTGGCCGCACCAAGCAGATCCCTCCCACAAGACAGCTTTCAAGCCTAGTGTTTCCGTAGCAACCCCCCCCCCCCTTCTAAATTGAAATGCATGCTGTTGCTTTTGTAGGATACAACTAAATTGGAAAAAAACATTCAGAGATTAAAATTATTGAGCAAATTTTTGCAGCAGTGAACTACATCCAGGTGGGTTAATCTGGATGTAATAGTGCAGTGTTTCCCAATCTGATCCACAGACAGTGCATGTTTTTGCTCCCTCCCAGCTCTGGAGTTCTGGAACTGGAAGGGAACAAAAATGTGAACTGTTTGGTAAGGAGCTCAGAGGGGGCAAAAACATGGACCAACTGTGAGTCCCCGAGGACCGGACTGGGAAACACTGATAGTGGTACCAAAAGGAGGAGCCCAACGGTGTCTTTCAAAAGATAAACCTCTTTGTTTGGGATTCCTGTAGACAGCTGATTTTGAGGTGAAAAACCCCTCTTCCGGATCTCACTCACCATCCTTCCCGAAACAGCCCGTTTCTGGGTCCTGCCACAGCAGGATGTGCCGCAGCCAGTCCGAGTTATAAAAGTCGGAGAAGCCGGTCACGCCACACAGCATGACTGCAAAACACCACGTGAGAGATTTTTGCTTCTCTTTAAGGGTCTCCATGGTAATAGGTCCCCCGGCAACCAGGAGCCACCCCCATTGCGGCGAAGTGGAAAAACTCAAGCGCTTAACTGTTTTCAATGAAGATGTCGCGAGTGTGGCCCGAGAAATTCGTCCTGACGATCTCTTGATTGGTCTTCATCATGTTGGAGCAGAAGATCTCCTGGTAGTATTCGTCTGTCAGATTAGCACGAGTTTGCCTCTTCTCACCTTGCAGGATATTGGAGCATCCTCTCTGGAATGGAAGGAAGGAGAAAGTGAGGAAGTTCAAGCCGGTGCCGTGTGACAGCGCGTCACGTCCCCAAACGATGGGGAGACTCGTCGTTTGGCTCTCACCATTTTCCCAATCATGAAGTAGAGCAGCTGGTGTGACAGCGAGTAATATGGGCAGCCGAACACTGTCATCGTGTCCCTGCAGGACTCTGTCACAATGCAGGGCGTGCCATTGTCTTTCCTTACAATGGCAAAAACATTGAAGGTTCTACAGACATGACCTGAACATCAAGACCTCATTTTGTTGGCAAACTTCTTAATCCTAATTATGACCATTGTATGCAAATAAATGATTTCTAAGACGTATCATTATGGGTAAAGTACACGCAACATTTGAGGCCCACAATATCTGCTGTACATAAGGAGCCAGTGACCCTTCATAAAATGGCATTAATACAAGCATTTTATTACTGAACTGCCAGCATCATGTAAATGACGGCAATGGAGGGCCGTCATTTACACCGGGGCACATGTGACAGTACCATGTCCCCAGCAGGAGGGTGATGCATTTGTCACTAAGCCGCTCGTTGTAGCATTCAATGGCTCTGAACGCCGAGTAGGCCAGCGAGGGGTCCGTGCTGCTCCATTTTCGCGGAATCGTCCAGAACCCAGCATCCATCAGAGGCTCGAATTCTGGACAGACGGCGAGAGAGAGAGACACTATCAAGTAGTGAGGATCTGAGATTGTGAAATAGCAAACACGATTCCTACAATAAATACACTGTCACAAAAGAGTTAAGCACCCAGAAGGAGTGGTGGAAATGAAATGAATCAATATGTGGTGGTACCAGGGTCGGGGTCATTCCAGAATACGCTCATCAATTCCAATCCAAATCAGGAAATGGAAGTAGAGTTGGAATCTAAATCTCCCTGAAACGCGCATTCAATTTCAATTCAATTTCATAGTTTTTTCCCAGTCCAAACTCCAGTTCCATTTCCTGATTTAGATTGGAATTGATTAATGCATTCCAGAATGGGCCAACCCTGGGCGATACAATGTGAAAAGGAGTCGTACAGCCGTTGTATCCTCTCCTGCAGCAAGTCGGCCCACAGCTGTGGTAACTGGCCCCTGAGATCCTGCAGACTGACGCTGGGTCTGAGTTGATGTCCAAGCTGAACCAACACATGTTCAATTGGTGGAAATATTGGGGGACCTGACTGGTCACAGGACGACGTCATTAAGACGCAGGCAGTCCATAGACACGTGCTGTGTGTGGATGGCCGTTATCTTGTTGAAAGACTGTACCAGGGTGCTGTCGCAGGAGGGGTAAGACATGCGGACCCAGGATTTCATTGATGTAGCGCTGTGCTGTCAGGGTCCCCTGAATCACTACTGGAGATGACCTGAAGTCATACCCTACGGCTCCCCAAACCATAATGGCAGAAGTAACGCAAATGTGTCTCTCCGTATCAATGGTAGGATTAGTCCTCTCCCCTCTGCGCCGGCATACACACACATGACGGTCATCCATAGTAATGCAGAACTAAGTTTCATCACTGAACGCTACTCATCATCAGTCCATGCCTCCTGGTTACAGCATCACTCCAAATGCAGCCGTCTCTGTGCTGGTGTTAACGGCAGCCTGCGCATAGGATGGTGAACCTGTACTCTGGCTGATGCCAGTCGTCGAGACTCGGTGCAAGATGACACTGGGCATCGTAGACAGTCCAATACCTGTGTCCGCATGGCAGGTGCAGATGTCATGGGGTTCTGCATTGCTTGTTGCACAATACGACGATCCTCCCTTGGTGTGGTCTGTCTTGGGAGACCGGAACCTTCACGACGTGTGTTGGTGCCCTCACGTGCCCATTGGTTCTAACACCAGGTGACTGACATCTGCATGCCCCACATGCCAGGCAATTGCACTGTATGATCACCAGGCCTCATGCAAACCCTCAGTGTGACCCCTATCAAACTACATCAAGTTCTGGTAATGCCGTCTAATGCGTCTATGAGGCAACCTTTGTGTCTGGTGAGTAGACGTGCCAGCTCCTTGCACATCGAATCATTCACTTACCCATCACTGGTCTGCATGCGTACCAAATTATATCCAAATTGGACCATTACTTCTGGGTGCTTACATTTTTTGTCACGGAGTGTATATTTTTCTTTTGGAAAGAGCCCCTGGTGAAATTCATTTTCAATCTAACATAGATGATCAGCTAGTGTCATACAGATTTTTGGACAGCTCAACGGGGCACAGTCTTTACTGGGAGAGCCAGGGAAATGAAGTCCAAAAAACATTCAAAACTGAAAACTAGAAGTCAAGTCAGGAGAACCAGCACCAGTCAGTGTGATGTGGAATGCATCAGCGGACGGCACCTCTGAAGTACTTGGGTTCTGTCTCTTGGAGTGTCTGGTACGCCAGCGGCAGGACCCGGTCCAACCTCTCGGCCAGAGCAGCCGCGGCGGCGACCTTCGGATCTCCGGCGAGCTCCGTGTCTTCCCACACCCGTACAGCCGCCTTGAGCTTGGCTGAGGCAAATTTTCATGCACCATAATTAAGTTTAACCATATTTAGTTTCATAGTTATTGTTGTAAATTTTATATGCGTTATGTCTTGGTGCGTTACAACATGCAACAGACCACAGATTTAGACCTACGAAGATGGTTGCAATTATGTAAAGTGTTTTCTTTGAAAGCGCTCCGCCTTTGTCACGCAACCTTTCACTCACAGATCATAAAAATGTGCAAAATGAGCATAATTTCAAAATACCATATCTATTAGAAGAGTGACCAAAATATGACAACTTCTTAAACTATTTTTCTTTATGCTAAAGAAGGTCGGGTTACAACCAAACCACATCATTTTTATTTCCATGTAACTGTGTGAAATTGATATTTTTAGAATAATGAAGAGCCGTAGTCACACGCTTCGATCATTCAGAAATTCATTAAACCGAATGATGCAAATATTCATTAGAATTGGTGCCGCATAAAGTTTTATGATAAACAAAACTGATTTTAATTATTTTAACGCCAGTCAAGTGTATTAATAGTACTTACCATGCAGTATGGTGTACCCAGCGACACCATCCAGGTTTATGTGTCTGAACCGATTTTCGAAAAAAAGTACTCCATTATCTAAGCTTTTGAGAATTTCGTCTATTGCCTCTCCGTTAGATGCGACAACCGTAGCGGAGAGGAAGGCTGCAAATGCGACCAAACTGTATCCGCCCATATTTTCTCTGATTTTTCCAATTATTAATAAAGTGAAGTAAAACAGCGCAGGTCTGTGCTCACTGTAACCTCACGCGTCCTGTGGCGCCCCCACCTCCGCACTCTCCGCTTTTTTGTGAAAACTGAACCGAGAAAGCGGGTGTCACGTGTGGAGTGCGGGATCGAGTCACTCTTCACTGGATGTGTTTCATTAAACAGTTTATCATCACAACCCAGGTATTCCGTTATGGCACTACGTGTAAAGTTATCCCGAAGAAAGACACGTGAAAAGTTTAATCGTTATAAAAACAAATGATAAATCTTTAACATATCCTACATGTAATGCCATTAACAGTATATGCATTTCATTTAATTTGAATTTTATTTTTACATTTAAGTTACACACGTAATATATTAATAAGTATGCCAAGTTTTGTGGATACCGTCTTGTGGAGAGAGTTCGCCGATTTTGTTAATGATCACACGCATTTCAGAACTACACAATAACAGCACAACTTGAGCGTAAATTTTAGATCAATGGATGAATTAAATATTTTCCATCAAAAATAATGAAATATTGACTACGGGGAAAAAACCACATTAAACATTTTGTAGTTGGATTATAATTGTAAAACAGAATGATAATGTTGCAGAATCAATTTCATATGAATAATACAGAAGCGAAGTATGTCAAAAATGCTGGTAAGACACTCTATAAAGTGCCGAGAAAAGGCCTTTCGTAAAATTCTTAGGGAATAAAGGCGTAGTTGAGAATGACCTGACTGTCCGAGGTATAAATGTGTATTGCGCCTTTAAGAAGCTCACCTCTAGATCACGTGATGAAACAGTGATGGCGCCGCTGTCAGCAGTGTTGGCTGTGGTTGTGGGCTGCGTATCGGCGTTATGGCTCGCCGGGCTTTGCTCGGTGTGCTCGTCCGTCGCGATCGCTTCCTTATCATGTGCACTGCTTTTCTGGTTGACCGGCCGGCCCGGGCGCTGCGTCTGCGTCCTGGTGCTGGGGGACATCGGGCGCAGTCCGCGGATGCAGTACCACGCCGCGTCCCTGGCCAGGCACGGCTACATCGTGTCGTTCGTCGGCTACCTCGGTAAACGGTCTCAGTAACAGTGCTGGATCTACTGACACTCGCTTATTTATAAACAGACAACTTAATGTCACAGCTGTATCGATGCCTGCGTATTCTTTGTCTTGTTAACCAGAATGATTAGGTCTGTTTGTGTTGATTGAATGAAGTGGCCACTTTGCGTGGGAAACTACTTCTGTGATTATTTCTACACCCTTATCCCCATTGCGTAGTATTTATTACTAATTTTTACACTTATTCCAATATTCCACTCTTACCTTTTTGTCTTATTGCCCAATGCCCCATCACACCTGTCCCGTCCCCTGCAACTTGCCATAAGAATTATACTATGCTCCTTCGAACACCCGTGACAATAAAACTTGAACGATGATGAGTTTAATCGAAGGTGTTTTACTTTCAGGAACCAAACCTCACCGCGACATCGCAGAAAACAAGAAAATAAAGATTGTTCCCATTTCCGAAATGAGAGGGCTTGCAGGTGCAGTGGTCTATTTAAAATAAATCTTAGATGGGCTCTTAGTACAACTTGTTGTATATATAGCCAAGGGCGTAAGGGCTACCCCCCCCCCCCATCCCCCCAGTAATTTATGCCCATTTGTATAGCCTGATCAGAAAGTTAAAGCTTTATTGACACTCTTCTCTTAATACCTTAAATTAACATCCAATGACAAATTCATTAACCTTCCCCTAGTTTCCCTTAGTTGTTAATCCTCTGTTCCAGTTCAGTTTTCATACATGGATTGAAGCCCCCTGGTAGCAGGTCTCACTGAATGTGTTGTGATATTGCAGTTGGCCCCAAACTCCTGCAGTATGTTACCAAGGTGATGCAGCAGTCCATGCAGCTGCTGTTTGTGCTGCTGAAGATCGGCGTCCACTCGCACGTTCTCCTGCAGGTGCGTCTTCCCTTCTCATCAAGCTGCTATAAATGGAAGGAATTTATATAATTCATCCTTAATACACGGCTAACCCACAGAGCACAGCTTTCCAGATTTTAAGTTTCACATCTTGTGTTGGTGTTAGTTAGTGTTTCTCAACCCAGTGCTTGTAGATCCCCCGACAGTGTACATTTTTGCTCCCTCCCAGTGCCCAGCACACCTGTACCAGGTGTTTAGTGTTTCTGATTGTTTGGTTTGGCTGTGTTCAGGGTCCCTGTAGACTGGGTCAAGAAACACTGGTGTAAGATGTCAGTCATTTCCTCGGTCTGACTGGCATCTCACCTCAGCTGTGGCCTTCCCTTCCCAGAATCCACCTGGCCTGCCCAGCGTCGCCATCTGCTGGCTGGTCTGCTCCCTGAGGGGCAGCCGATTCATCATCGATTGGCACAACTACGGCTACACCATCATGGCGCTCAGCCACGGGGACGGCCACCCCATCGTCAGGGTCGCCAGATGGTGAGCGCTGTCACCGCACGACCGGGGTTGGGGTCGGATTTGAAAGAGACACTCTGGCTACCGCGGCTTTCTTGCCGACAGGTACGAGAAGTTCTTCGGGCGCCTGTCGGGCGTCAATCTCTGCGTCACCAACGCCATGAGGGACGACCTGCAGAGGAACTGGGGCGTTAAGTAAGCAGCCATGGATCGGTACAGATGTATAGACACACGAGAGCACTGTGGCTTGGATGCACCTACAAATGAGAGTCCCCAACGAATGTGTGATAAACCCCGATTCACTCCATCTGTCTGTCAAAAACGGATCTTAGAATCTTTGTGGCTACATTCCGGAAATGAATTATTTAGGGGTTTCATTCGGGTGATGTCACGATGGTAACCGAGCATCGTGTTCGCGAAGCAGTAAGATCATTGTAGGGTGGTTTTTTTTCCCTCAGGGCTACGACGCTGTACGACAAGCCGCCCGCAGTGTTTCAGGAGGCCTCTCTAGAGGAGCAGCACCGGCTGTTTGTGAAAATGAGGGAGACCCACAGCCCTTTCCAGCCCCGGTGGGTCGGCCGTGATCTACAGCCGGCCGCCTTATGCTGAGCTGACACTACACTACTTTCAAAGTCGTCAGAACGCTGTGCTGTTCACACTAAACAGCTTGTCGTCTTGTAATTGAGGATCTTGAAGTCACATCACACACCACAAGATCTTTCACCAGGAGCAATCCCCAGCGAGTCTGTCACAGGCGAGAAGTGACATGGGGAAATGACAATTCCCTGATTAGTGTCAACGCGGTAAAAATTGCAAAAACACTTTAATCAAATACACGATCTATATTTACAAATGCGCCACAAATTAAGTCTTGTATACATGCAGTGGGACTTTTTAAACCCCTCCGTGGGATTTCGCCTCACCACATGTCTAGTGCTCTCCTTGGCTGCGGCCCAATGTGCTGTCATTGCCGCGCTCATTGCCACTCTCATTGCCGCGCTCATTGCCACTCTCATTGCCACTCTAATTGCCGCGCTCATTGCCACTCTCATTGCCACTCACATTGCCGCGCTCATTGCCACTGTCATTGCCACGCTTATTGCCGCGCACATTGCCGCACTCATTGTCGCGCTCATTG
>JABFEB020000005.1:196511-207428 GCA_019775895.2 Stomatorhinus ivindoensis | reverse complement strand
CCCCCCCCCCCCCCCCCCCCCCCCCCCCCCCAACCGTCCTCCTTCTTGTTGAGTGGGAGTTAAGGACAGAAGGGGTTTGAGTAATTGACTGCGAGATATTGATTAAAATTACTATTGATCCCTGGTGAGTGATTGGCTCCTGAATAAGGTAAACTTAACGTCAATGTGATGACGTGTGCGGGTGGAGCTGGGGTGGGGGTCTGCACCTTGCGGTCCCAGTACTGCTTCGAGGTCTATAGCTTTCCGGCTGCAGTGGGAGGAGGTTTATGTCAATGTCTCTTTGTGCCAATCAGGGTGGTTTTCTACCGCTGGAGTCTTAATTAATCTCAAATGTTAACTAAGCGTAATCTTAATGAGTAATGCTGTAACTTCCATCAGTGGTATAGTGGAGGGGGACTTTTACTAGGTCTTGTTTTTTTTCTTATCACCTCTCTATACTGTACAGATGTGTGGCTAATACTTTGACACAGTGCATTATGGGTAGGATTGTTCTGTTGCTTGAATGCCTTTGGATGGACGTGGTTGTGTGACCCTCCAATTACCCAACACCCCCCCACAGTGTTCAGCCTGCAGGACCTGTGCTGCCGGGCCATCGTGTCCTGCACCCCCGTCCACCTCATCGACAAGCTGCCCCTGCCCGTGGCCATCAAGAGCCACCTCAAGTCCTTCTCCATGGTGAACGGCATGAACGCGGTCATGATGCACGGCCGCTCCTATTCCCTGGCCAGCGGGGGCAGCGGCGGCGGCGGGGGCAGCAAGGGGAGCAGCCTGAAGCGCTCCAAATCCACACGGCTGCCCCAGAGCCCCCCCCAGAACTATGCCAAGGGCAACTGCAAGATCTCATAGTGGGTGGAGCACACAGGCCCAGACCTTTGTGTCGGGTTGGAGGTGAAGCCGCATGTGCCCCTCCTTTGTGACTTTGGCCCCACCAATGGGAGAGCTAGAACTGTAAAGACCCGCCTCCTGTTACGGACCATAACAATGGGCTTTGTTGTATCACTTTTGGGTCTTTTTTTTAATAATTTATTATTGGTGGTGTTAGTGAAATTTGGTCATGTCAGTTGAGACAGGGAATTTGTACAGCTCTCATCCCAGCCTGCCCCACTCTTTTAAGGCAGTGTATCCCAGCTTGGTTCGTGGTAGAGCAAAAATGTGGACCGTCTGTGGTTCTCTGAGGACCGGATTGGGAAACATGGCTTTAAGGGTGTCTGGCTCCGTTGTGTTTCCTCCATATCCATCTTGCCCGGAGGACACACAGTGCAGGCTCCACTCTCTCTGAAGCTCTTCTTGGATTTTTTTTTTGTTTGGGTTGAGCCTTTTAAGCCAATCTGATGGCGTTCATGCATCCCACTGAACTTCCCAGAAGCCCCCCTCTCCAGGCAAGCATAATGGGCTGTGTGACATTCCTATACAGCGCCGCCAGCCTTATAGGCGCCTCGCTGTCATCGTTTCAGGTTGACATGCTTCATTGCCGGCGAGCTGTTTGCGCTGTGACCGGCACTGAACGCCTGCCGTTCCTGTGCCTGAATGCTAGCCTGTGTGCCGCATTCGCCTCCGTGCTGCACTTCACTCATCACACAGCTGCCATTTATCCCGAGTCGCCTGACACTGCTTCTGCTCACCTTGGAGATTATGCTTAGTCCCGAAACAGTCACTGCCTCTGCTGGCAATGTCAGGGATAAGCCCCGCCCTTATAAGGGATAAGCCCCGCCCTTATAAGGGATAAGCCCCGCCCTCTGTCAGCCCAGCAAATGAAGCTCCATCTCATTCAGCTTGCTGATTGGCCCTTGGTGGAGTTTGTGTGTGTTTCTGTCTACCTCGGTGTGTGTGTGTGTGTGTATATAAGCAGCTGGCTTGTGGGTTTTTTTCTGAACATGGGAACGTTGTGTCCTGGATGATTTTAACAATTTCTACTAAGCAACTTCTCCCTAGTGTCCCTCATCCAGCGGTGCGTGAGCAGATTGAAGTACACATGTTATGATTGGCTCTCTCACAGTTTTTTTTTTTTTTTTTTTTTAACCTATTCGGAGCTTCATTGGCTGAAGCCAACATTAGTTATTACGTAAGGCTTGACCGCCACCAGGTGCGGTTATCAGTAAGAAGACGGTCAAACAGAGATTCGACTCTGAGAGTGCCATGCATATTCCTCAAGGGTGAAGTGTAAATGTTAACTGTAAACACTAGTCTGTACACCTGTACTGCTGTGTGACTTTCAAACGTGCTTTTCACATCTTAAAGGGGAACTTTTTTTTTTAACTGTACAGTTCATATCTGTAAGAAAGTTTTTCGACAATAAACTGTTTGACACTGTTCAACTGTCTTTTGGTCTGTCCTGCTGGGTCATAGATGACCCGGCTGTTAGTGTATTATATTAGGCAGTTCCAGTTATGGGTGACACTTGCATTGTGCAACCTCTCCCACCCCCAACAAACAGCTCCGTAACGGCAGGTGTAGTGAGGCGATACTGCAGTTTCTAAGTGGTCTGCCGTTTGCTGCCTGTAATTTTTTCAGCCAGCAGGTGGCAGTAATACCCAGCAAATGTGAGCCATCGCAACTGCTGACAATCATTTCACAAAAGACCCCAACAGGAACACTGGTAACACGCTGTTTATCCCGAGTCAGGAATTGCTGATTGGTCAGCAGATCCAGTATCTACTGCCATCTGGTGGAGGGCAAAGGGAGCTACACCCCTAGATGATGCTGTCACCTCATTGAGGTAGAAGCAGTTTGAGTGGCATGATCTCTCATCCAGCTTCCAACCACCTACCCCAAACAGGGAAAACACATTTGAAAGCCCCCCCCCCCCCATAAAAATATAATATGTCTTTAAGCATATAAGCAGCTGTCTGATAAAAGACATGCTTGTGTGTATGTAGAAGGTCAGTGATGATCTGCTTCATTCCACTACCCTTCAGAATCTCCATCTTGTCACCTCTTTCTGTAAACACTTCTGTTCACTTTGATCCATTTGGGCTTGTTGACCTTGGAACCGATTGATCAGTTGGTCGGGTGATGTACTGGTGCATAAAATCGGTCTGTCCTCTGCAGGCCCTGCTCACCCTTCAGATGCTGACGTGTTGCATTTGTGCCTTTGTTTTAAGTCTGTTATTGAGCGCCACCTGCTGGAGGCCTCCGCGGTCGGCAATTACTTATGACCTTTCGTAACCTCCGCCATTGCACTACTTTGTGGCCCTGAAGCTTATAGGCGCTTGCGATTAAATTAAAATTCAGTTAATTCCACTTCAAAGTTCCGCTGAGGGCCTTCGGCGTTCTGGGGAATGTTGCGATAGGAGTGTTTCAGCTGACGTGACCTTGCTGTGTCAGGATGAAGGGCGTTCAGAAAAGCCTGGGGTGTTCACGAGGCTGGGGGGAAGGTGGTCACGCTTCGCTGGCTGAAGAACATTCTTGTACCTGTCCAGGTGTCCTGTCCCTGTGTTACCAAAAGGGATTCTGACAAGGTCTACAGTGATTTCAGACCGGATTACACTTATTTGCTGTTTTGCATAGATTGGGCTTGTCTACTGAGTCCTAGTCTCTCCCTGAATCTGTACCTTTTACTCACATTGATCAGGGTCTGCATCTCCAGCCCCAAGCCCCAGTATCCCCCAGGCCTGACCCCCCCTGGTCCGGACATGATTGGGATTCTTCTGCCAATGTTTCCTGTCACTCCTTCAGGAGGTGCCTGCTCATAGAATGTTAAGGACAAATTATCCATTGTGGGTCGGAGCACTTCTCTGAGCGAAAGGCATGGTGGTCTGTCTTTGCCCCTCGGGTTTTGCAGTTTATTGAACTTAAGGCGTGTCCTTCATCTTGCAATGAGCCCAAAAGGACAAGGGATGAGGTTCGAGCTGCTGAGCCACACAGAAGGTCAGGAGAGGTGAGTGGAGACCCACAGTAGGGCCAAGCAGTGCGGGCACTCTTTAACGATCACATCATCTTGAAGATTCCCAAAGTCTCTGAAGATCTCTCGTCATTCCCTGCATTTTTTGGTTCCACCTGAGGCAAATAAGGACCAGCGTGACAGTCAGCTGACTCGCTTAATCATGTTGCCTGCAGATGAGATACGACACGCATGGGATGACTTAGACACGGTGCGGTTTCTAAGAATCACTGGCATGAATACATGACTGTGTACCTTCTGTTCCTGGGTGGTTTTCCGTAAACATGCTGAGACACCAGAACAAGGAGCAGAGCATCAGGCAGGAGATGTTATTGGCGCCTTGTAGCCTTAATAATATTTAGCACGCTGCGGTAAGATTGATGTCTACGTTTCTTCCAATAGACAGGCATTTATAGCCGTGCATGTAGAGTGTCAAATGTCTGAACTTCGGAACAAGGTGCGACTCCAAAAAGATCAAAGGGTCCTTTCTCCTCAGAGCTTTATAGACGTGGCATCTGTCAGGGAAGGCATTCCCACCGTCAGGCGTGCGCTGTGAGTCTTGATGTTTTCGGTATAAAGGCAGCGTGGGAGAGGCTACTGGCGGATCTGTCGTGGGGTTTATCATGTCAGCTGGGAAAAGAACACTGCTCAAGATCCGGCCAGCCATGGAAAGCAATGGGCGGTGGGGAGGGACACCCCTGAACTACAGAGGGCTTTTTCTTTAATTAAAAAAAAAATTTAAATTAAAAAAAATTTTTTTTTTTTAATTTTAATTTTTTTAATTTTTAAATTTTAATTTTTAAATTTTTCTCTTAACTGTAGGCCTGCTAATTTTGATGGTACGGCCAGTGTGCCCATGTAGCAGTGGCAGAACACCAACCGGAGGAGGGTAGTTCTTATTTGTTTGGGGCTGACAGCCGCTCCACTGATTGGAGGAGACAGTTCTGTTCTGATTTAATCAACTATACGAAAATTACTGCAGTAATTAAAAACAAACGTTCTGTTAGTCGAGGACAGATATGTAACGTCTTAATTAAGTTTATAAGTATGTCCAGGGAAAATCTCAGGTAGTCCCTAAAAGAAAATCTCAAATGTCTCTAGCCAACCTGGTCCTTGGAGACCCAGAGACAGTCCATGTTTTTGCTCTCTACTGGGAGCTGGGAGGGAGCAAAAATGTGGACTGACCGTGAGTCTGCGAGGAACGGATTGGAAAACACGGCTCTAAAGGCGGCTCGAAATTTACTTGATGTTTCTAATTTTCCCCTTTTTCTTTCACTGCTGCGGTTTCGTACGTCATACTGAAATCCAGGCCCCCAGACCCCATCCTGCCTGGTAGCTGGGCCACCGCGATAAGGCCGAAGCTCACCAGCAAAGAGAAGACCTGTCCACAGAAGTCCAGCATCCCCCCTCTGTGATTATGCCACTCTGGCTTTGTGTACTTGACAGAAGCCATTTCGGTCCTACACCTGTGTGGACTGGAGGTGAGGGAGGCGTTCCGGCAGCCGCTTGTGGGGTTTTTAATAGCTGGCCTCACAGTTTTACGATCTTCCTGACCACTCTCCAGCCCAGGAGGGGCCAGCAAAAGTCAAAGCCAGAAAAAGTACCATGGCTTCAGCAAACATCTCCACACCCTTGGACCTGCATCAAGCTACATAATTATTTCCCCTCATCTCTGAAACAGACCTCAGCCATGGCTAATAATTGGAAACCTGCGCGCAAT
This sequence comes from Stomatorhinus ivindoensis, assembly GCA_019775895.2. Taxonomy (NCBI): domain Eukaryota; kingdom Metazoa; phylum Chordata; class Actinopteri; order Osteoglossiformes; family Mormyridae; genus Stomatorhinus; species Stomatorhinus ivindoensis. The sequence continues at coordinate 201,828 of JABFEB020000005.1, read as the reverse complement.
ATGTGTTGCTTACGTGACGACCGTCTTCCACGCCTGGTTTGACGGCTTGGTTTGAGTTTTCCTCGCCTAACTAATGTGCCGCGTAACGGCAGAGATTCATTAGCGGGAGTGTTATGAGGCGTGTATCTGTCGGGTTTTTGCTTGTGATCCACAGGCTTGGCAAAAAAAAAGGAATCGTTCTGCGAATGTAAAACGAAGTGTGATTCGCCTGCCACTTTACGTCTTTCTCAGTTGCAGCTTCTACGTTTAATCATTTCTAATTAACAGCGGATGACAAAACTAAGGTCATTAAGCAGGAGATACTCGAGTGCTGCCATTACGTCTCTCACAATTTAATTCCGATGTTTTTTGGTCTGAAAGACTGATCTTGTGCAAGGTCTCACTGTTTGTGTATTTGCTTTAAGATACCTCTACAGCATTTCTGTAGCAATACGCCAAAAACGTCAGCTATTCCCTTGGCCAATTAAATTCTAAACAAACACTTGGCAAGTAGCCAGGCACTTTTGATGCAAAAATTATTTTTCATTGGACTGCCACAAAACCGAGAGAATAAACTCGCTGACTTGATTTCTGTGCCGAAATACCCAGCTGAAGGCAGGCAAACACAGGCCACACGTAAGCAGTTACCTGGTAAACGTCTCCAGACTGAGGATTCTCTCTGGAAACATCAGCCACAGTACTTTGGTGTGCCGTCTGTTCTACCCTTATGTTCAATATGTGCCTTTTATCGAAACAAATTACTCTCGGTGTGTCATAAACACTGACCTGACAGGATAAGGACCAAGTAATAAACCTGGAAGATGTTTACCTGGTTGCAATAACTGCAGTTCGCTATCAAAAAGGAGACATAGGCCTATGTGACTGTGGCGGATTCAGAATTCACTGCTAAACTAATAGACCAAGCATGCACGTTTCCACTGCAGTTAGCTTTTTTAACATTACCGATTCCAGTGGTGCCGGCTTCCATGACGTCAGGCAGCCAAAGCTCCCCCATCAGCACCGATCGGGCGATGTGGTGTCTCTGCCCATGCGGCGGGTAGAAGGTGAGGCCTCATCGGAGACTGTACGGTGCCAACGGATCACTGCCATAAAATGAGGATCTTTAATTAATCTGCGCTAGTTATGCATCAACATAATTTCAAAACTCAGAACATTACAATCGGAATAGTATGTTTGTGTTTTATGTTTAACAGGGGTTGAGTTTTGTCATTTCTGGGCCCTCCTAGTGTAGTGACTGTTTGGAGCCAAAAGGGGCCTGTAACATACATTTTCTTAAAACAGAAATGTGACTACTTATTACATTATTATAATGCATTTTAAAAATGAACCTTAACCAATAGCCACCGTTTATTTAAGTATTCGGTTTTCCGCAATACATTTCCTGCACCATAGCGGAACTCCGCCTTTAGGAAAACGAAGCGTACAGTATATGTGAATATCTTGTTCATACAGAGACTGTGCCTGCAGCGGCGCCGCGGCTCTTGGAAGAACAGCCTTTGTTTAAAAATAATCTCCGCGGTCCAGCCTGTTTAAGCCACTGGCCGGCGGCCATGACGTAGCCCGAGTTTATCCGAGTGATTAAGGAAGCTAAACACGGAAGCGCGCGGCGTTCCCAAGGAAACGGCGGCTGGATGTACGGGGCGACGGGGGCAGAAAGCGCAGCGCCGCTGCAGTCAGCGTACATATTTGCATTTTCCTCTTCGGCTGCCCTTTGCAAAAGTCACAGACGCTGACTAAATATAAATGGGAGTACTTTACGTAACCATTATGCAATTAATAGACGTCTTTTTCTTCCCTGACAAAAACGTAAACCGTATTTGACCTGTTTACAAGTCTGTAATACAACACGGTAATCCCACCAGTGAAGATATATGAGTGAATTTCCATTGCAAAAAGCACTAAATATATTGAACTTCAACCTTATAATCCCCAATTCATTAACCCAGCTCAAGAGAAAAATACTCACAGTGGATATATTATTTTATCTGGCCACTGTATGGTTCCTATTTCTGCTTTTAAAATACAGTTTATAGTCAGAAGTGTGTGAGCACGATATTTCTCTCTGATGTCTCTGTCCTTCACTTTTTCCCCATGTAAATGAGTCTTTTCCCTGCAAGACTGTGGGAGGACGTGTCTCTGCACCCCCCACACCTACCCCACCTATATTTGGTGTAGCTATTTTCACAGAGAATACAATAAAATTTAGCCAGGTCACTTATATAATTAAACTGCAATACGTTTTCTCAGGCTGAGTATCGACTGCTAACACCAACGTGGTACTCTGGATCTTGTCCCAATTACCCTGGACATGCTTTTTTTTTGGGGGGGGGACAGGCGACTGATCGAAGACTCGGAGTCTGACAGCCCCCCTACCGCCTCATGACCCAGCCAAGGAGGAGGTGGTGCAATAGGAACGACCCTCACCCAGAGCCTCTGGAAGATACACCGACGGAACGGATTGTGTTGACATTTTGAAATTGCATAATTTGGCTTAATAAATTATTCCATAGGCTATAGGTACTCGATGTGTCTTTCTAAGTGTGTGGGGCTTTGGGAGAGGGCAATAAATGTCTGCCTGAATTAAACAGTACGGCTATTTTACATTTTCAAATACTTTCAGGTCTATAATTATTTCCCTGGCAAATATGAAACTATAGCCGCATATGCGCTATAATAATATACATATTTTAAAATCCTGCACCTCCCGCTCCTTCGCAGCTGTGGACAATATTTCGTGAACAACGAGAGATAAGGTGCTCAACTGGCAGGGCAAGAACGGTGACTATAGGCAAGGAGAGACTCTGTTTGTTACCTTTATATCGCGACTCAAACCAGATGCAGCCTTTGCGGTGCAAAATACCCCCCAAGTCTGTGATAATCCCACATATTCATATTGCTGCGTAATAAAAGGTAGGCCTAACATCAAGCACCCAGCTCAGGTTGTATTTTTAGGCACACCTTTGAAAAAACACCAGGTAAGTTTACCATGAAATGAACAGAACAAAAGTAGACTGAATCTTGCACACCTGGCAAAAATCAAACCATCAATGCCAGAAAATCCTGCCACCTTTAATGATTAATTATTGTGCTTTTGCAGGATAAGCGTTTGTGTTGCGATCGGGTGCCAGTGCGAGTGATTTGCATGTAACTACCACAGGAAAGAGAGGAAGCCGGGCACGGGGAGTGGAGGTACGTTTGTAAAATGTAGAAGTGGAAAAGGCAGAGACGTAAACTGTCACACGCGGCAAGATTAAACCAGCTGAATAATGTGTCTCTATAGCGCCTTTGGAAAACGTCAGTCGTGCTATAGGGTGATGGCTGTAGATGGCAGCGGTGAGACACGCTGTTCAGAGCCCGACGGACCCGGGTCGCAATTCACTCTGATATAGTGTAAGTTAACAGCGCATAAGGGAGATAGAAACTCTGCCTTTTTAGCATATTGGCACTGCAGACTGCTATTAAGTGTTCGGGTGAGATAACAGCTGTGTGCAGGGTAGTTTAATCGAGGTTTACTACCAGATGCGGACCTGGCCCTTCCGCGAGGAGGGGACGTGGTCCCGGGATCCGTGAATTAACCCGATCGGTCACAGCACTCTCAGTCAAGGCGCAAAATGACCCGCTTCGAGGTGAATGAAAACGCCGCACGCATTGACTCGGGTTGCGCTAAACGCCACATGAAATATTCATGGGGATATTAGCGAGGATCATTTTAGTGCAGTGCGACCCGATCAGAATGGGTAATTTTGCCCTGCATGGGAGAGGGGACCGGGTCTGCGACAGGATAGGACGCATTCAGCGATTATTTCTGTCCTTGATTGATATAATGCAATTATTGCTTGATTTCTTCCCTTGCATTGCGCGTCTGAGGTAGACGCACCATAACCTCAATGCGAGTTTGATGCTGGGATTCTCTAGTAGATATCTCACACATTTTTACAGTGTTTATTGATGAAGAACTACTTTCATTTGGGGGCCTCGGATCCCTTCATTCGGAACTACTTCGACTTCATGTTTAAAGCCTATATTTCTATGCCCGTTTATTTGAACGCCGCTGTTCTGTCACCAGGGGGCGCAGTTGCACACCTCGGGGCTCATTGTCTTAATTTCAGTACGGCTAATCCCGGGTCCCCAGCCCGACGTCTGTCCCGACTATAGCAGCAACGCGCCCGCCGCCCACATGAACGGCTCCTCCCGCGTGCTACCCGATTAGATGAGGGCTTAGCCGCAGTGTAATTCAACGCGGCCTCAGTGGCTGCCTTAGGGGGTTTTAAAAGATTTTCACGATAAAAGAATAGAAATGATGATGACGATGATAATAATAATAATAATAATAAAAGCAGATTGAACACGGAATCCGGCTCTGGGGGAATGCGACGCGGCATTAAGGTAAAAAAAAAAAAATCATCAACGCGTGAGGTAAACATGCCACGGTAGACAGCGCACATGGCCACTGTCTTCATCCAGGTATAATCAAACCATCTGGGCAAGTGTACATGTGCAGCTTTCGGTTGTTATGCTTTCAGTTCTCCTCCAGTGAACTAGCAGCTCATTTGCTGCACCAGAAATGACTTTAGACATTTTAATTGCAGCTGAGAGCTTTTCAAAATAGAACTTTTCCATTGATATAGCACACTTACTGATCCTGTCACATGTGATGGCTTGGTGGCGAATGGAATTAGGCTACACATTTCTTAATGTCATTGTCGTGAACTGTGTGAGGTGTACTGGCCCTTCCACGGTGCCCTGCTTGCCGAGTGGCCTTATCGTCACGGACGCCTGCTGTATGCAGTATGAATGGAGGGAGGTCAGAAGCGGAACCCGTTTGACAGACTGTCAGTACAGCTGACTAGCTGCACTACTGAACACACCCTCTTGGGGGAGCCATGGCCTGGGTCTTTGGATTTTGGGAGCTAGGGTGGTGAATGGGCGCAGGGGAAATGGGTCGACACCGCCCGCTCTGGCCCCCGCGGCCTCGCCAGTGCCGCCAGAGCTAATTGGCTGGCGCCGGCTGCAATTAATAGGATCTATTGGTGCCTCTGCAAGGGTTTTTAATGACTGTTAGACAGAAAGAGGCTGCAGTAGCGGCCTAATTGAATGAAGACGGTTAATAATGTGTCTGCACTCCTACCCAGTGTTTCGGAAAGCCGGAATTAAAGAGCCCCCCCACCCCGCTTCCGATCACAGTTTACATCCCCCTGCCGCCAAAATTGAGGGCAGCGCTTGGTTCATTATCGGTGTTTATCCGGCACCGCTCCCAAACCTCCACCCGCACCCCAGCAGTCACATTAACATGCTGCCTTTCTGTGCGGGGGGGGGG
>JABFEB020000005.1:147797-158398 GCA_019775895.2 Stomatorhinus ivindoensis | reverse complement strand
CCCCTGAGGAGAGGTTTGGGAACTGAAGCGGTGTTCATCTAGCCATCCAACTAGATATCAGTAACTTTTTAGAAAACTATTACTAGTTTTTATTGTGTTACTCTTAATTTGCACATGTTCTAATGTTAAATTGTGTTTTTTGTTCTAGGCCAAAGCACACTTGCTACCCAGATAAACAGCTTTAAACATTTTCTTTGGACTGCCTAAGACTTTTGCACAGTACTGTATGTCCTCTCCATCAGAGCATCTTGAGACATTTTGACATTATGATTCATGATGCAATGTTTCCTCCAAGGCACTAGGGGGTGTAATATGACACGACTTCACAAGGGTGTGTTGACCCTAAAGGGGTACAGGACTAAAGCAAAGCAAAGAGTGGAGAAAACCACGCCCCTGTAGGACGGGAGAGACAACAAACTGTCATCATGCTCCTCCTGTGGACAGTAAAGCAGACATTTACTAGTTAACCCGTCAAGCGAATCCCATCAATGCCAATAGATGGCTGCGTGCTTGATGCAGCGTTTCAGCTTCATTTTCCCCGTCTCTGCATAATGGGCAGCAATGCTCCGGCTGTCTGCCTCCAAGGTAGGGAATCTGCAGCCAGAGTTCGGACATTTTTGGCCTGAAAGAGGCACAGCGTCGCATTATCAGCTAGCTGGGAGGTATCGCAACAATGTCCTGCTGCATGTCGATAACCTCCACAAATGAGTCTTTCAGTCAATTGCCGGTTTCCTTCATCACGTTTCATATGGGCGTTTTACCAAAATGGAACAGGCAAGTACCTGAGGGCCTCCGGGTTGGACCCGCTCTGCGCCCAAATGCCTCCTGGCAGGAGGGGCACCCGGGGCCTGGTCCAGGTCTGTCACAGCGGAGTCCCAGCACTGGACGGATTCTCATATAAAACCACCGTTGCCAGTGGACCCGAATCATCACTGACGATTCTTCTCATTTTGCTGCAAGGACATCGGACCATTCGGTGGAGGAGAGGGTGCCGCGGTGCTGAAGGGGGCGGAAGGCCAGTTTCTGAAATATGAAAAACAGTGCGACCCCAGCAGCTGTTTCCAGTGTAATAAAGCCTGCGTCAAGAACAAAATGAACAAACAAAATGCAGTGCGCCGTCCGCACCTCCCACGGCAATGATCCGTGTGAGAGCTGCTCGCTTCGGGCGCGGGGGGGGGTGTCCTGTTTACACCGCAATATGAGTGATTCATCAGTAAATTTCCCGCATAACTCACGTTGCACTTAATCCTGACGGGGGCGCTCTTTCTGGAGAGTGAGATCCTCTCCGGCTCCATCTTAATGATCAAACTCCTCATTAGTATTGCCTTGATTGTTCAGACCCAGATCTATCTCCAGAAACTGTGTCCAGGCCACCGCGGGCATTTTTCACCTTCCCATCATGCATTTCTGTGGCCCCCTGCCAGCTGTCCCTGGGGACCGCTGTCCCGCTCTTGCATGCTATTGTTCATTCTTTGTGCGTGCGAACGCCATGTTGGCCAAAAGACCACAAGGCTGCCTCTCTTTTCAGTTTCTGTTCACGTCAGGCTCCTCGGAATAGCAGAAAAATAAGTCTTTTTAGCGGCGGACTCTCCGCAGGTATTTCTGGAAGGTTCTGACGCCTCTGACCTTAGTCTGCCTGCTACAGCTGCAATTGATTTATTCAACTGTTAGACTTCTGTGGGAAGATAAGCTAGCCACGTTTTTCTCTACTTTTCAAAGCAGAACTTCTGACTTTTTTTTGTATCTGCCTGAAGATTAATAGACCACAAGTTACCATAAGTAAGGCGATAAGTGCTGTTTTCAGTTCCTGTGTGTTGTGCTTCTCATAGAGGGTTGCGCTGCGGCTGGTCTGTGGGGGACTTGGCCGTCCTTATGGGGATGTTATTGCAGGTCAGTGGGTGTCCAGAAGCACCATCTGTCTCCAGATGCTGCTGCTAAATATGGCTTTTGCTAAATGCAGCCATCACTGTGTGGCTATCGCTTAATGTCATGGCTTAGTGTGGCAATTGCTTAACATTGCCACCATGCGGCTATCACTTAATGATGTCACTCTATAGCTATCACTTAACGTCATCACTCAATGTTGCCCTACGGCTATCACTTAAGATCATCGCTCTACGAGGCTATCACTTAATGACGGCATTCACTGACTATCACTTAACGTCATTAATCAGCATGGCTGTCACTTAACGCCATCGTTCAGTATGGTTATTGCTTAATGTCCTTGCATTACGGCTATCACTTTATGTTGTTGCTGAGTGAGAAATCACTCATTGCTCTACGGTTATCACTTAACGCCACCGCTCTGTGGCTATTATTTAACGTCGTTACTCTGTGTCTGTGACTTAATGTTGTTGTTCAGCATGGCTATCACTTAATGTCATTGCTCTGTGGCTAACAATATACAGTATGTAGCTCAGCTTGGCTATCCCTTAATATCGTCACTCAGCATGGCTATCACTTCGCATTGTCACTCTGCAGCTACTGGTTAGCGTCATAGGACTTTCACTTTATGTAATCTCTCTTTGGCTATTGCTTAACGTTATCACTCAATGGAAATTGTTTAGTGTCATCAATCAGCATGGCAATGGCTTAGCATCTTTGTTCTGCAGCTGTTGCTTAGCAGCACCACTCAGCATGGCTATCCCTTAATGGCTCACTTAACGTTGCTGCTCAGTGTGGCTACTTCTTAAAATCTTTGTCCTGTGACCATCGCTTAACATCATTGTTCAGTATGGAAACCACTTCACGTCATCACTCTGCTGTTACCACTTACCGTTGTAGCTCTGCAGCCACTCCTTAACATCACTGTTCTGTGGCTATCACTTAACATCATCACTCAATGGGTATCGCTCAATGGGTATGGCTATAGCCTAACGTTATCACTCGCCGCTGCATTTATTTTAATGCTACTAATGGTAACAACATAGGTCTGCAAACGACAGCCTGGAGCATTAGTTTTGTTTGGTGGATCATTCATACAGGACGCATTAAGGCATTCATGCTTTGAGGGTACTCTGACTAACTTCTGTCAGTAGTACTTTAATGGCGTGACAATCCCAATTTTGTGTAGGGGGGAAAAGGCGATCCATGCCTCCGTTACGTGAGTGATTGTCCTGGGGCGGGCAGGGATGGTCCCTGCTGCGTTCTTAACAGAAAGTTCCGCCTGAGATGCTGCTGACATTTCTGACATTCAGCGGCTCCATGCAGCGTGTGTGTGTGTGTGTTTGTGCTTTAATAAAACATATGACAGTCTGTGCTGGATGATGTCCGCATAGCATGGCGGGGTAAATGGCCGGCTTTTTCCAGACATGGCTCTTATCGCTCCGTGTCTTTCTCTCTCTGTCTCACACGCACTCTAGTCGCTTCTCCGAACATTTGCAGAGGTCTCCATACATCTGAGCGCAGGAATAACAGCCTTCACTTCACTAGCCGTCCGCTGTGCTCCATCTGTCCCACATCCGTAAGATGATTCTCACCTCTCATACCGGGTGAGACAGCAATGTCAGTGCATAGCTCTTGACTGGGATACCGGAAAGCCCGCAAGTCCCCTTCTTCTCACGATCTCCAGTAACATTCAACATCACCTTGCAAGCCTCTGTTACCAGTACCAATAAAATTCCGGGGTCGTTTGCTGACTTTCAGCAAAACCCAACACATCTCTGATCTATCCTCCGGGGTCCCCCTGTATCCCACTGACAGGGTTTTGTTATCCAAAAAAGTGAACGTAAACTCTGTACTTCCTTTCATTAACCAGAGCGACTGTTTCACTTACGTGTTTTCCTTACCGAGCATCAGCCTTGGCTCGTTAGTTTGCAGTTCACTTACGAGCTCTTACACCACACATACCGTTGGAATGCAGTAAACAACAGCAGTAAAATGTAAAGCATTAATATTTAATACTGTATGTGCAGCGTTTCGCTGGCGCGATCGCATTACACGGATTTCTAAACCTGGTCTATAAACACCAGAACAAGATGTGAAAAATAAAATGCTTAATAAAATGTGCAATTATATATGATGCTGGATTCACATAATGATTTTATATACATCATTATTATTGACTTACGTATGATGAGTATAGTTTTCAAGTTGATTATATATTTTCTAATAAATCGTAGACTGTGTGCAGTTATAAAAATCATGCTATTATATCGGATTTTTCCGACGGCAAAGAAGCATTTATATGCATCTGTCGAAACATGACACTGAGGATTTTACTGAACAGCGATTAAACAGGCTGGTAAAAACGTCGATTTTATTTTAAAAGCTTGGGAAATGTGGATGGTTGCCGTTTTGTTCGTGGAAGCTGCAGGGTGCTGGCGTCTTGGTGAGAAAAGGGGCACCCACGTGCTGTCATCACCTAAAGGCCTGAAAGTAAATAGATCTGACGTATAAGTATTAAAATCAATCGGACAATCGGCCTACGGTGTACTTCTAATTTAGAGGAACCTCCGAAATTCCTTGTACTAATTCCTATTAGACTCATTAGCAATTCTAAAAGTATTCGCCTGTAAATTATTAACGACGTCTAATTTGTTTTTAGGAGTTAATCCGCATATTATTATATTGCTGATGAGCGCACCTTGCAGTGAGCTGCGGTAGTTTCGCCACAAGGGGGAGCAGTGGCACCAGTCGCTGCCCGTCCGCCGCTCCTCCCTCCCTCCCTCCCTCCCCGCATCTCCAACAGACGCAGCAGTCCCCCGAAGCCGAGCGGCGGCACTCCGGCAGCGGCGTGTCCCGCAGCCCACAGCGCGAACATGGTCGGCGCACCGTGCGCTCGCAGGCTGGCGCGGCGCTCCCGCTCCGCCCTGGCCGCGGCGCTGACCGTGCTGCTACTGCTGCAGACGCTCGTTGTATGGAACTTCAGCAGCCTGGACCCGGGGGAGGACGGCGGGGACGGTGGTGACGGCGTGCCAGCGGACGGGAAAGGTGCCCTGCGCTCCGGCGGGTACCTTAAAAGCGGGCTCACGAAGCAGTCCCGCCGACTCGGGAAGCGATCCGCTCGGCATGAGCAGCAGCCGGTAATACGTTCAGCCGCCGCAGCACTGCGCTTGAAAAGCTGCTTATTTAATCTTCATTTTCATTCCTCATGCACTGACTTATGCATCATTTTTATAACAAGTCGGCGCATCTGCGCAGCGCACATCTTAAGATGAGTAAAAGCGCATCTAGACTCATCGCCTCAATATACAGCCCGACTCGCCGGAGAAGTGGTCGTCCAAGCCCCGGGTGCATGCTTGTGTGTTTCCATCTCCGGCTGCCGATGTGTCCCAGGGCATGTCCGAAGTATGAGGGGGACCTCCCCCCCACCCAAATACGATACTGCTGGGGGTGTCAGCTTTTTCGGGTTTAACGTAAAGACACGTATAACCTGGTGAAATCACCATGTGGAGACGCTCCTTTCTCGTGTCAGCATGCTTCGGCGTAATTAGGTAATTTCCTAAGTTGTGCTGCGATACTGCTTTGGGTGTCAGTGTCCGGACCGGTCCGGGCGGGTGGGTATCATTGGCCACGTAGGGCGCTATATAGGCGGACCGGCTACGTGTTGATACCTGGGGCATCAGACGCGCCGTCTACGGCGCGGGATATTGCTGTACAGCAATTGGAAAATGAGCTGTTCTCTGTGATTTGTCAGGAAATACATCTATTTCCCATCTATTATTTGTATTATTCACGGAAAAACCGAGTCAAACTGATCTCGGTAATTTTGTACTCACTGAAGGATTTTCCTACAATTTTTTTATAAATATGCATAATATAAAATATGCATATATATGGATTTGAAAGAAAGAAACGGTTATATAATTTAATATAAATAATTTATAATTTAAAAAAATGTGATTTTGCTATAAATAGGAATGATTTTATTGTTGAATTGACTCATTTGGGCTGCGGGGCACACTGGACTGGGTTCAGTAACAACGCTTTATAGTGAATTTATGTACTGGCTGATATTCAGTAGGTGATTACGCGCAGCTCATAGTAAACAGCCTTTAACATCCCGTTGCATGAATCCCTCTCATTTTTGCTGTTGATTAATTACCCGGACATGGCAAATGAACCGTGATCTGTAATTGTTTAAACTTCGCGACAACGTCTCGAGCGGCCCCGTCCTCATTTATTTCTGTGCGTTTGCCGTTCTATCATCACGACATCAGTTTATTGTGTTCCCGCAAACAATAAGCTCTATTAATTCTCGATGTATATTGTACCTTTTCTGGCCTTTTATTTTTCTGGTTTTAGTGCCTCGTTCTTATTGCACTTCAAAAAATGGCGTGGCTTTCTGGTATGAACAGCCTAGCTGTGTGCTCTGACATTTGCACTATCGGAGCAGCCTGCCGGAGAGCTGGTGTCCCCCGGATGGCGCTGGCTGGGATGAGTTTACGGAGCGGATCGGATCCTGTCGTCTGGTCCCAGCCGCTCGCATCTCCTCCATGGTTCACATACCTGCATCAGTGAAATTTCCGACCTGAGAGGACCGACGTGGAGTGCCATCGAGCCTGCGACCCTCTCCCTGGCTCCACACACAGAGAAATCTGCTTCTATGTCTGCTCACCCGCTGTTTTTATCGCCTCCGTAAGGCTGTCACTCTGGACGGCTGGAGGGATTAAGGCCGGGGACCCATGGCCACGCGATTATGTCGACTCTTCCCTTTTCTGAGAAGCTGACAGAATTCACACGTGACTTTTCCCTGAGTTTTGCAGTCAGCGCACTTCAGGCGGCATGTAAACAGAGGTTTTTCAGGGTCTTTCTGAGGAGACAAGTGGGACTAATTGATTATAGAAGCCATTGATTTTCGTTCTTGCATCTCTGGCCAGGACGCCTCCGGCACCGCGAGCCGAGTGGCCGAAAGGCGCAGGGCAGGACTTTGTGAAAAGGCAAACAAAATGTCGGCTCTGACTTGTATAATTCGTACCTTGGAGCGAGAGGCCAACTGTCCCGTTGTGTACATGTGCTCTGGGCCGCTTGCACGGCACGGATGTCAACAGAGGGGCCACGCTGCTTAAAAAACGGCGCTTTAAGTGGATTTTGGTTATTTAAACAATGATGCTAAGTAACTTTTTATTTGTGAAAGATGGGCCGTGTTTTTCCACAGCAGCTGTTTTAAAGGCAGCTCTGTGCCAGGGGCAGCAGGGAGGCACTGGGTGGGGGGGGGGGGGTCCAAGATTGAAGATTCTTTATTCGTCACATACATATTTACACCGATCCAAAGACGCGACAAACGTGGGGCAGCTGAACTCAGAGATTCTGCACCATCCCCGACAGGCATGATATTGCCCCAGGCCACATCCCTCCGTCTGGCCAGGAGAGCGGCGCCATAATCGAGGTCTGCTTGGCGTTGTACCCCGACACGCTGGCTGGTGATGCCTCCTGCTGCGGGGTTTGGCCCAGCATCCTGCCGCAGTTCTGTCCCTCGGGGTCTGATAGACCCTTTTTATCTGTACAGAAATGGCGGGGCTGGGAATGGGCCGTCATTTAGAGTGACGCCTTAACTTCTCATTCTCTCTGTTTCCTCTTTATTCTCTCAGTTCCTCTCTCTCCTTTTCAAGTCTCTCTCTTTCACTCTGTTTCTGTCCTCTCTGGGCTTCTCTCTCCTTTTCACATCTCTCTTTTTCTCATCTCCCCTTTTCTCTTTTTTCTCTCTTTTCACATTTTCCTCTTCCTTGTCTTTCCTTTTCGCATCTCACTCTTTCTCTCTGATTTTCCTCTTTCTGTTTCTCTTTTTCAAATATCCCCTTTTCTTTCTCTGTTTCTTTCTTTTTCCATGTCTCCCAGTCTCTCTTTCTCTCTCTCTTTTTCTCACCCCCCCCCTTTCTCTCTCCCTTTTCCCCTCTCTATTCCTCCCTTACCATCTCTCTTTCCCTGTCTCTCACGTTTCCTTTCTTTCCCTTCTCAAATTTCTTCATCGTGGTCCAGTGTCCATGCTGGTGGAGTCTGTTCTCGCCCACTCATGCTTCAGCGCCGGAAATTGGTGTGGACAGTGCAGTCAAGGAGGTGTCCCTTAAAGTACAGTATGGGATGGGAGGGCCCCCACCCTGATTACTACCCCCCCCCCCACCCGGCATGTTCAGAGGGGCTTGCTGTCTGTGAGCCACATTAACGCCTCATGCATGAGGTGTGTTGAATCTTTAAAGACCCAATAAATCACCATAAAAGCAATTAGAAGAGGGGGGCGGTGGACCAGGACGGTGGGGGTGAGTCTTTGGGGCGGGGCTTGCTTTGACAGAGCTGAATTCACTTTCGTTAAAATCTGTATCATACGGAATATCCTCTGTACATATGATCTCGTGCTGAATACCGATGGCATCAAGCACTGGCCCACGGGGCTCCGCTCAATCCGGATTTGATTGAAGATACCGGGTTCTCGGGTCAGTAACGGAAGGCCCACTTCCTTAGATCGTAAACCGCCCAGGTAACCTGAAGAGGGATCGATGTGCCAGGGCTCTGACCCGGGGCCTCAGCCCAGCGGCTGAAAAGTGGACGTAAATAGCATGGACCGTTATATAATGTGTAATCATACGGCAGGAGCCGGGCTGCGGAAACCGGTCTCGCAGCCCCTTTCTTCCCCTTGATGTATATGTGATTCTATAAATGCGTGAGTAATTGGAGGGTGTGTCGCAAATAACACAGGGAGTGAAGATGAGAGTGTGGCGGGCACCTAGAACCTTCCAAGATCCACAAGATTCAGTGTCTTTGAGGTGGGATCAGGTGGGGCAGCTCCAGAACCCTTCGGGATCTGGGGGCTGTGATTCTCTGGTGCCATTTCGGACAGGTCATTTTATTTATGGATCCGAATGCCGCAACGGTCCTTCCTAATCGCCGCCACTTGGCTTCCCGGCAACGCCGCGTCCGCACGGGCTGTCGGGGTCGTTATAATTGATTTTGGAGATAATTACAGCACTTCAGAATAATAGTACCGCTCCCTGGCAGGTAGTGGCAGGTGGAGAGAACTTCAGAAGCGCTCCGCGTCGGCCGGTATGTGGCGGAGCATTCTGGGTAAGGCCTGGGGAATGGCAGCGCCGAAAATGGCTGCGTGTTAAGATATGAAATCTGTGACCTCCAAGTACTGGATTGGGCCTGCTTAAAATGTCACTTGGCGCCGGGAGAGGGGTGGGGGTCTATTGCTCAGTGAGATATACGAGGGAGCCATTATCTTATTGAGTAATATGTTTGTTTTATGAGCAAAGGCAGGGGGGGGGGCACCTGGAACTAATAGTGAAATGGATTTCAAGGTGCTTCTTTTGATCTTATCAGCTGTGTGTGTATGTCTGGGCTGATTCTCCGTGTGTCAGATTTGATGGAGATTCTCTGAAATTTACCATCCCCCTTTGCGGGGCTGCGTACGACGGAGAGCGGGACTTTAATCCTCCGCAGACTGGAAATATTCATTGATGTCATCGGAAGTTATGGCGCAATTTAAATCTCTCGTCAGATAACCGAAATTTGATTTAAAATCAATCACACAGATCCGCATGCTGTTTGATCAGCCCTGCTATTTCATTTTGTTTAAAAAAAAACACACACACACACACACTGCTTCTGGGTTTTAGAGATAATGGGATGTTTGGCACAATTCTGCTAGAAGACGACGGATTGTGAAACGTATGTGCGTGATCTCGGCAAGGCCGTTTCGGGAGGGACGGCGCCCCCATGTGGAGAGATTCAGCTGTCCGAACTCCTGAGTGGTCTTTCCCTTTCTGTTTAACGCGAAAAGCCCGACACCCCCAAATCACGGGACACCTTGCCTGAGATTCCGGTCCCTGTTTGGCGCGTCTGGAACGCACCCGAAGTGGTGGTCAGTTGAAATGTGTAAAATGTGATACGGGACTTCAAACGACTGGGGCGGGGAGGAGGGGGAATAACCGGCGCACCCACGGCGGTGACATGGCGACACGCTGTCGTCAGCGACGAGCAGAAACCCACCTGATGCAATCTGACGAAAGATGTCTGTTGGTGTGGAGAACGCGGTCCGTTCGCTCCCGCTGTGCTCGGAGTTCCCGCCGTTCCGTCAGAGCAGTCTCTGGAAGCCGGCACTGTTTCCTTCTCTGTCCCACACATATACATTGAGTCACTTCAGAGGTTACAGTGTTATCCTGTTCCTTAACTGCCTCCAGCCTGTAGGGGGTGTTAATGTAAAAGCCCCCCCTGCACAGTAGTCCCTGGCTCGTCCCAGAGGATGAAAGCCAATGTTCACAGTAATCAAATATTTGGAAAAAAAGATCCTGTAATACTGTCTAATCGATACGGTATCACCAATACCGATTGAGCCCTGTCATAGTATTTATAGCAAGCCCAAATTCGTTAAGAATTAAAATAAACCCCAAAGAGCTGCCATTTTTGTGGAAGGCGACCCTGGCCGGTCTGTTTTGATGAGACACTAGGGGGCGCACCAATGCGACTTGCAGGCTTGGCTCTCCTTTTCACACCGTGACCTGTAGGGACAGTATTGAAGTCGTTCATCTTGATTTGTCTGTTATGTAACAGGTGAGCCGAACAAGTGCTTATTGATTTGTTTATATTTTCTCTGGTTTCGGGGTGGGGTGGTATTATTTCTGTGCAGGTGGGGACTTTTATCCTACATCTATCAACAGTGAATT
>JABFEB020000005.1:70013-92996 GCA_019775895.2 Stomatorhinus ivindoensis | reverse complement strand
TTTAATAACTTCTTAGGCACAGTCTTCAGTAGTGTATCTGTCTGCGGGGAGAATGTCGACCTTGTCAAGATATTTACTCTTCCTATGAAGTCAGCAGACAGACTGGGAGAGCATGGGAGGTCATGAAGTCACTGGAAAGGGGTGTGTGGCGTTCCTGATATCTTTGCAAGGGGACCCGGTTTCTGATAAGCCACACTAGTTCTCAGGTAAATACCGGGAGCAGGTGTGGCCCATCAGAAGCCAGGTAGGATAGAAAACGTACTGGATAGTGGCCCTCCAGGACCGGAGTTGGATAGCCCTGGTCTGGGGGGTTGTCAGCTGGGATCCCGAGGAGTTTTGCCGTGGGGTGGGTGCGGCAACACGCTGCATCATCACATGCTCCCCAACGTGACCTAACCTGACTAATCTGCTTAACAAATTGTGAGCGAAAATAAATATCCGAAAAGCAGGCGTTCGACTAAATGTTTCGCCTGTCAACTTAAGTACTGGTGATTATTCCAGATGAGCGGTATATTGCTATGATATCGCCCACCCCTAGTCTATGTACGTACACATGAAACATACAAACGGTATTTGACGTATGATTTATGTCAGAACGTATGTGCACTGTGCAGTAAACTATATTGTGAACAATGCATGTTTTCCCTAAACCAAAAAATTAGTTTGAATCTACTGGAAATTGGCTTAATATCGGGCTATTGTGACCTATTTGCATGTGCATAAGTATAACTGACTGATCAACTCAACAAAGTTTGAGATTACCATCATCATACATGCTGCACAGTTCAACATTCACAAAAATCTCATTCTCTCCTTTATTAAAACCACAAACGGTATTTAATGAAATGCTGAGCAGGTGTATTCTACAAGGAGGCTATATGAAATGTAAAGTAGATATTCTGTAACCATGATTACACAGTGCTGACAAACTGGCATCCATGTCAGTTTCATGGATGCTGGTGTTGATGGACTGGACAGCTCTATGTGACCTCACATCAACACACCAACTCTGACTTCCTTTCAAATGAAATTTTAATTTATGACAGCCAAGAATACACATAAGATGGGAACACTCTTGTTTAGTATAACCAAGGAAGATGACAGGCTTATTTACAGAAATCATCCTGAAGAGGGCTGAATCCAGACTGTCAGCAGGTGAGAGCAGATACAGCAGTAGATTCTTATAACTTACACTCCAGCCTGCTGAGGACCTGCAGGTTGTTCATCTAATGAAACAAACAGATTCCAGGGTTTCAGTGCACATTAAAAATATGGAGGGGGAAGAGAGGCGAGCTTGGATATAAAAGGACTTTCAATTCACGGCATTAACATATAAAAACAGGAGATTCACACTGAAGGTAACGTTCGCTCAGAGGGGTACACGGTGACCGACTGCTCGGTGACCATGGCAGCAAAATGTCAACTGCAGGAGCCGGGCAAAGGCATTGAGCCCTTTGTGATTGGAGGGTTCATGGACAGACACGTCACTGCAGCGGAGGGGGTTAAAACGGTGGCATTTCAACTGTGCTTGAGAGCTGGATTAAAACTGAGATGGACTGTGTGTGTGTGCGCATCTGCTTTCCACTTGTCCTGCCATCCCTTCTGCTCCCTTTCACTCGTTCTTCTTCTCCTTCTGCTTGAGCAGCTTGTTGATCTCGCGCCGGGCCATGCCCGCGTACTTGAAGATGATGCCATGCCGGTTGAGGCCAGGCAGGAGCAGGAGGAAAGTCACTGTGAACAGAGGCGCTGGTCAGTCACGTTGACGGCTCTGCGTCAGCAGAACGGCCTGCAGTCAGAAGGCTTTTCTTCTGCAGTTTGAATTACATTCTTACATCTTATTTCGCTTTTTTCCAAAATGACATTTTAGAGGAAGCTGGCTCAGCCAGTCCCTGTAGCAAAGGGTCAGGGTTCCGACGCCAAAATGGCTGCCAACCCTGGGATTCGAACCGGTGACCTTTCTAACACGGGCACAGCATCATAAACCACTTAGGCACAAACCATTTTTCTTTACATACAAGCAAGTTGTTCATGTTTGAAATCACTGTATAACCGCCACACACAAGATACAAACAGAAATCCTGAAGTTACATTTAATACCTTTAATCTCAATATTTTTTTAAAACCAACTGAGATGCAATTGTTTTAAATCGGAAACTTTTCTAACTTTTACCATGATGTTGTACACTACACACTCTTGGTCAATACAACAGAATTTAAATAGGGAACATGGGTCAACAGAATAGATTTAGAGACCGATTTTAAACACATCTTGCATTTAACTTCTTGACTAAAAAATAATTATATCAAAATGTTCAATAAAAGGATAGAAGTTCCAACAAACTGTCATTCCCTATATGAACTGGTGATACCATTGCAACCATCAAAGGACTCTAACCTGTAATAGCAATGCAATATCAAGGCAAATGCTTTAATCTGATGATGTATGCGGCTTTACCACATGTGAATGACTTAGTGATGATCTCTTTAAACAGCTCTCCAATTCCTTCGTTAGGGTTCGAGGGGTGTTCAACAGCACCACAAAAACTTGGAGAGCAGTGTTGGTGTAGCCGTAACGTTGGTATATCTGGATGACGCAGAACTGTCATATTTCTATCACTATTTCCATATCAGTTTCTACAGTGTAATGTTTGACGGGCTCGTTTAATCCCGCTACACTTCAGAAGCACCACCTGCCCTATTTGAACCTCGCATGCCTGCTCATGTTCATACGCAACATTACACTTCACGGCAAATTTTATGACGGTGCCTGATTTGTGCCACTTCATTTCACGGAGCCCAGAATGGAATATTCAGCCAGATAATCTGATTTTGGATTCTTTGTGTTCTCTGATTAGTAAAAGTTCTGCATAGTGCCTGCACTTCTGTCTCATTGCGTGTTCATGGGTCTCGTTAGGGGGTGGGGGTGACTGCGCATGTCCCTGATTGCTGCACCATAAGAGTGGCAGCCAAGTCAGTATGATATGCCAATAGGACAAAGAACAACAGTAATGTTTGTTATTTTGTCCATTTTTTTCCAGGTCCCACCAATTTGATGTAAATAAATGCACATAACTGGTAGACTAGTACGCTTTTGCCGTAAGACAAATTCAGTGCATCAAATTGCGTCATTCGGCTGTTAGCAGCTCCTGTGACCACACCACGTCCTGCAGAAGTTCACACCCCTCACCAGTAATGCTGGCACAGCACTGCAGATTTCACTCATTATGTTGCCTTCATAACTTCTACTCTCTATATGGCTTGGCGGTTTCCTCAGGGGAATGCTCTGAGCGTGCCAGTTCATTCGGAAAATGCTCATCTTAAGGACTGTTCAAAATGACGATATTCCTTTACTAACTGTGCTGCCAAAGCAGGGAACACTGACACCCGGGAAGGAAGCCAGCGTGTGAGCAGAGCTGCTGGGGTCCCAAAAAGCAGGCAGAGAGCCACATCTACATACCGATAAGGTAGGTCAGGAACAGGTTGTGTACTTGCTGGCCAAGCCACGCCACAATCATAAGAATGCCGATCACAGACATGAAGTACTGGGGGGAGAGAGAAAGATCACAGGGGAAATCTCAATACCAGTACAAGGCCGTTATCTAATAGCCAAAACCATCCAAGACAAATACTACCCCCCCGAACTCATTGCGTCAGGGGTGGGGAACCCGATCCATGGAGGGCCGGTGTGGGTGCAGGTTTTTGGATGACCACTCAATCAGCCAATAACCGGGGGTCTCCTGGACTGGAGTTGAGAGCTACTGCTTCATTATTGGTTGATGCAGAGGTCATCCCAAAAACCCACACCGGCCTCCATGGAACACGTTCCCCACCCCTGCATCACATGTTAATACCAGTATTTTGTGTCTTGCAGAACAAGCAAGAAAACATAGCACATGTTCAGGTCCTTTGGACCTGTAAATAGTACAATGTGCCAGCTTTGAGTCTGCAGCACTGACACCAGACTGCAAACGTCTGTGGGCTCCGTTTGGCTTGTGGCCATGTGTCTCGTGTGGCCCGGCCAAGTCTGTATTCCAAAGCAGATCTGCACCCGGCCGGCTAGAAAAATGCAGGCTGACATGACGTACCACTTTGGGTTTCTCGTCCTTGAGGCCCAGAAGCCATTTCCACCAGCCCTGCACACTGTGTCGGCTCATCACCAGGTTCCTGCAGATCTCATGGAAGCGCTGCTGCTGCTCGGTGGTCCTGTAGGTGGCGCCGGTGAACAGAAGATTCCAGTAAATGGGAAGTGTCATGGCTCCGGTCCATTAAAAACATCACACGCCAAGACGTGTGTTCAAATGTCAATGCTTTGCGTACCAAAACGCACATTAATATACATAAATGAACCAGTCTTAGACACCTTGCTTAACATCTAAAACAGGATCCTCTTACTGCGGTTTTTACAGGCTGTTTCTAGAACATTCCACAGCATATTATGATCTGCAGACAAAGCTTCATTCAAGCAACACTCTCAAATCTACATCAGGGATGAGTAAACAAGCGCTGCAGTATTACCAGGATTCTTGCAGGTTTCATTAAGTAAAATTTAAGACCTTTTTAGACCATTATGAGTAAAATTTAAAACCAACACAATGCAAAACTAGAAATGTCATTCATATCCTTAGCCAAACAGCCACATACCATATGTGTTTACAAAGTGCGTTTTAATAAGTTTACATGTGTTTAAAGCATGTGGAAGGGGTATTTTAAGGCTCAAAACTACAAAAGTTTATTTATATCGTCTTTCTATATCATGGATTTTCACCTATCGCTGATGGGTATGGAACGCATCTTCCGCAATAAGCAGGGGAATCACTATGTACCCCGCATATGTGTGTGTGAATAAAGAGTAAAATGGAATAACAATAATAATAAAAAAGTACAATTCTGAGTTATTAATAAACATACATCAGAACTGTAATACATTTTACATATGCCATGAGGTTGCAAACTGTTTAATAAAAGCCGGATGGAAAAAGAACATTGGACACGACATCAGGAATCAAATGTTTATTTTTTTCCAGATAAGAGATACCAGCCTAAAAAAACTAATCAAAACAAACCAATAAAAACATTGTTATATAATATAAAACTTCTGTGTCTGATTTTTAGCTGTACATCTACCGTTTCACGCCTTTCGGCGGAGAAGCAGCACAGATGCCGTGAGATCGGGTGAACTAGGGTTTATTAGAAGGAAGACAAAACAGGAACATCGAAGAAACACAAATCGGATGTCAATGACTGGACTGGGGAAAACATACCTAACGCAGACTTAAATACATTGGACTAATGAAAACAGCTGAAGACATGGGGATTCCACAGGAGGTCACCGAGGGGGCGTGGCACACGGAAGGAGTGGTCGAGCGCTTTTAATCAGATTCTAGATTTTCTGAGCAATTTTCATTCAAATAAGTTTTCATTTCTATTTTGCTTTCTTGTCTTTGTTTAACCGTTTAAAATCTTTTGATAAAGCACGTTAAACAACCCCTGTGTATGATAATAAAAACTTGTCTTGCCATAATGAGGCCGCGAAATGTTCTCCTCAAGACCACAAACAACTGAAAACATCCGCAAGGCAACTCCATGAAAAGCTCGGTAAAAGTAGAAATGTGTATTTTACGGTAAGATAATGTGAGCCAATTGGCTAGTAGTTGCCTTAACTGAAAAAAAAATGATTTGTCAGAGAAAAAAAAAAGTTACTAACGCACTACATTAAAACATTTACATTGCAATAATGTATGGCATGAAATAAACTTGTAAATATAACATTCAGTAATACAAATAAAACATAACGCTCACATTGGCCTCAAGAACTAAGTTAGCACTTGATTCCCCTGCACTTCCTGATGTGGCTGAGCGTGCAGATGGCTGAGAGTGCATGTTCTGAAGCCAGACCCATCTCAAACCATTTGTTTGCCTAGCTGCAGTGATCGCTCAATGGGATTTGTAGTTTAATCACCACGCAGACACCGGTGTAGACCAGAAAATGCAACCAACGGATTACTTCTACAGTGGTTTACTATTTTCTGTGGACGACGCTTCTTGGGAACGAACAGAGGTAAGAATTTTGGGAAAATCAAATTTAAGACATAGGATGAAAACCTGGGAATTTAAGACATTTTAAAGCCGTAAAATTTATATTACATCTTTAAAATTTTAGACTTAAGGTTTTTTAAGTCCCCGCGGGAACCATTTTGGAAGTTTCGGGCCTTATCTGTATATGGGTGTGCGCACGCGTCCAAGGCTGATGGTTGCCACCTTTTTTTTTTTTTTTTTTTAATTACAAGAAAAGGAAGTGATTAAATTTACGACATAAGCAACTGAAACCAAGAAAGTCTCACTGTGAGCAATGGATCATGGCTTCATAACCAAAACGGAAGACTTGAGGTACATTCAGACCTACAAGGAAAAGCAGCGGTCTGCCACGACAGGGAACAGGTTGGATATGCGTAACCTGACAAACGGGCTTCCCAACATTATCTCTGAGGGACAGACTCAGCGGCACAAGTCACAGTCACACTCCTAGTGGCCAATCAAGGTTATTATTCGAATATGAGCAGTGCAAGGCAAACGGCACGAAACCCAGATACGGAAGCATGCCCCGACACATTTAGGAATTCAACGCCCAAGTTATGATCTTCTGGAGGACCAAGCATTCTCAGTGCTGCTAGTCCCAAGTTGTGATTAGACACCGTGAGCACCAATCAGAGTCGTGCTGCGCGGGAGGGAGCTCAATTCTTGCCGATGCAGCAGATTTTATTTACAGAACTAAAAACTGAACCACATGCAAGTGGCTATGGATCAAAGACTCATCGCTGAGCGCTCAGAAATAAACCCCAGATCTGGCCCCTCCCTCACCCCCAGTCAGCTGCTCAGTCCAGAGGACACGACTGGACATTACACAGCAACTGTGGCTTGTCACACAACACTGCCGCAGGAGAACACTGAAACACTCTGCAAAGGTCAAGACTGGCCTGCCAGCGAAAGAACGGCTATCTGACATCCTAATAGTGTGCGTGTGTGTGTGTGTGTGTGTGTGTGTGCACCGAAACCCCATTAACTTACCATTTGTTGGAACCAAAGACTCTGGGGGCCAGGGTGGGCACCAGGTAATCAGCCAGGCACAAAATCATCACAGCACAGGACACTCCAGTTAGCACAGATGGGTCCAAGAAGTAGACCAGCCTGCACAGACAGTTGCTAGACATTAGTGCAAACTCAAAAAGCACAGTAGACATTTAACCATCAGATAGAGAGCACCCCCATATTTTCACAGGGCTCACAAAAATTAAGGCAAAATCTACCAAGAGACAAAGGATGACTCATAGACACGCCTGCAAACCTGTTTGGCCAACAAAACACGACTGAACCTTGACCTAAAACGAGCAGGCGCCAAACTGATTCAAGCTAGTGACAGCAGTCCATTCATAATCTAGGGGTATAACAGCCAGCCTGGGACCCATCATCACATGAGATAGGAATAGACTGAGTGCCATTAAAAGAAGCTGAAGATTTGACCGCCTGTGACAAGCCTGTGACAATGAGCAACGCAGGATCTAGGGAGGCAGTGCTAAGGACATTATGAAAACACCATTTTAGACGGGTGCTTTTGTTTAAAATGGTGTATATCAGTGTTACCCAACCCAGTCCTCTGGGAACCCTGGACAGTCCGTGTTTTTGCCTCCTCTCAGCCCCCTGCGCACCGGTACTGGGTATTCAGTGTTCCTGATTGGCTGGGGGCTGGGAAGGAGCTCAAACGTGGACTGTCCGGGGTTCCCCAATAACTGGGTTGGGAAACACTGGTGTAAAACTGCATGCACGTCAGCATTTTCAGTTGTGCACAACAGTGTGAAGTAATACTCACAAGAAGAGCACAGTGCTGACAGCCACGAGGGCCCCAGGGAACCAGGGCTTCTCCCAGCGCAGAACCT
Organism: Stomatorhinus ivindoensis; assembly: GCA_019775895.2. Lineage (NCBI taxonomy): Eukaryota > Metazoa > Chordata > Actinopteri > Osteoglossiformes > Mormyridae > Stomatorhinus > Stomatorhinus ivindoensis. The sequence goes on along the minus strand of JABFEB020000005.1, from coordinate 85,065 downwards.
GGTCACTGGCCAGGATGACCTCTCCCCAGCCCTGCAGCTGCTCCTCCAGCTGCGACGTCTCATGGGCCTGTTTGACGGCACAGAGGACACCACCGTCACACAACACCCCCACCTCTCCGTCCTACCTACATTCTAGCAAAGTGCACAACCCTCCCCCACCCAAAACGCAGATACCATGTTTGTGTAATATAATGGGGGCGGATCGACGGCAATGCACCAGAGGGCACACTGTTGACGGGGATGTCTACTGCAGACTGAAAGATGACAGTGCAGGAAGCAACACAAAGACACAGACGGGTCTGCTTTTAGTAGGTCGTTATATATAGATTCTTGTGATCTCTTACAATCCTAAAAGCACCCACAGAACAGGCTGCGTGAACGGGTTCACAGACAACCAGGCACTAATCACTGGCTTCTCAAGCCCGCTATGAGCAAACAAATTAGCGTTAGGCGACATCAGTAGAGAATGGATGAGTAGAGGCAGGTTAAGGCATAAACTAGCTAGTTAACACTTACTGCGTCACCACGAAGACTACACAGACAGGGATGAAAGAGAGGACAGAGGCCAAGAGGAAGGGGTGCGACTTAACGGTTTATCAAAGCTTACAGAAAGCATGTTAGAGAAAAACAGCCGCACAAGATATTTGCCAACAGAAACGACAGGTGCAGAAATGTCAGCCCTCCGCAGGCCAATATACTGATATAGAATACAAGCTACACGACTAAACATTTACGAACATTTAAAGTACGTATATTATTTTAAATTTCGTTTTATAGATGTCTTACATCTCTCTTATTTGTATTTTTTAAACACACCCGACCGGCTGTAACCTTGCAGGTTATACACATACCAAGCTAACGTTAGCCACCTAGCCGCCCTCCCTTAATAAACAGGCACCACCGGGCATACGTACAATAAGGTTTGCGCTCTTGTTGTCGCCTTCTGCCATACTCGAGCTTTGACAAGAACGACTTTTGCGGAAACGTTCGTCGGCGCCTTATATATCGTCAGCCAGAAGCTGCTCAGAAGAGAAAAAAGCCAGACAGTTACGCTCAAGCCCACACCTATCCAAAACGGACTTCAATTGTCAGGGGTGATTTCACGCAGGCGCAGTCCGACTGTGTGGAATCCTGGGAAGTGGAGTCTATTAAGAGAAATCATATTGACGAATAATGGCATGCAAAAGCGTCGAATATAAACAATTCACATGTTCTCATATTCGTGAGATGTCGAATACTTTACAAGACCATCGTACCAGAGTCAGTGGAAGTAATCATTTGATGAAATTATTGATTTTCTTCTTCCTTACCCTCCAGCGAAAATAGTGAAACAGGACTTGCGCAACCCTCGGGAATCTTCTTCCACATCCGATTGGCTGGCTCGATTAAAAACAACGTTTGCTTTTCACCAATTGAAAAGGGTATATGATGACGTCTGAACAATTTATTGTCCTTGTAAAACTGATTTTCGAAAAAGGTGTTTCTAAATTCCAGATATATTCAGTATTGGTATTGATATTACAAATATTAAACTTAGTTTTTATCGTGTTCATTTTTTCGATATTGATTTTTATTGCACGAAAACGATGTGCATCTCAATGCAGTGATATTACTGGTTGAGTGCTGGCCTTTTTTTTTTAAATAAATAAAAAACTCTAGTAACAATTAAGTTGAACATTCTACATGAAGACAGCACCCTTACATACAACGCTGGCCGTGGGTATTCTGGGCCCCAAGGCGAGATTCTGGCCGGCCCACCATCTATAGCAGCAGAATTTGTCAATATATATTTCCGTAGCTAGCTAGCTCCGGTCTGTTACACAAGAAAATTAGTTAAATATTAAACAGAGTGTAAATAAGTCACGGAATGCAACCAGAGGTATTCAGATTTTTTTCGCATTTGCTCTTTTGCGCCCCTTAATCAAATGTGGTCCTGCGTGATCGCCTATATGACGGGTCGGTTGTCCTGCATCTAAATAACGTATCAGTTAACGGTTACTAACAGCTGGTCATTTCACTATACCAGGGGTCTCCAACTCCAGTCCTGGAGAGCTACTATCCAGTCGGTTTTCAACCCTACCTGGCATCTGATGAGCCACACCTGTTGTCAGGTAAATACCAGTAACAGGTGTGGCTCATGAGAAGCCAAGTAGGATAGAAAACCTACTGGATAGTAGCTCTCCAGGACCGGAGATGGAGACCCCTGCGCTATAGCAAGTCAGGTAAAAATCAATGAGCCTTTAGCAGAGGCAAAATGCAATTTAACAGTTTCAATACTCCACCCACAGCACACTCCCACCTTGATGTAATGAAGGCACACATTTCAGACCGTTTTAAATCCCAATTTATTAGGCAAACAAAACTGAATAAAATTTTTAAGAAACAAACTGCACCATGACCAAACACTTACTAATCATTTAGCACATTTCCCCCACTAAAATGTAAAACTAGTAAAACAAGCAACAGGGGATTAGTTTAGGAATGGTACATTTTCACTGTAACGGCAAAGGATGAAATCCAGTCTTTCAAAGAAGCAGAAGGGAGGAACATGTCTTGAATACATTAACAGATCAAATGCAAAGGGGAAAACAAGTTTCAAAAATCCAATTGAGTCAAGGCATCTTACATATTCTTCAAAACACTTAAATCTTCCTCACTTTTGTCTTCAAATTAAATCCAAAATGAAACTGGACATGTTGAAGTGTCAAAAGCCAAAAAAAAAAGAGTGAAATGCTCAAAGACTCATCTCCTTGGCATTTTATTTTTAAGTGGAATTTCTGCACGATACACATCTTATTTAGTGGTGTGTAAAATAAGGGTTTATTCATTTGCGATAACATCTTAGCAAAAGGAAAAAAAAAAAAAAAGTCTTGATTACACCGTTAATTAAAAGAGCTCAAGTCTGCGCCAGGCCCGTCAGACTGAATGTAGCCCACGGAAACTCCCCCCCCCCATCCTCCCGAGAGACGCCTTCCGATCCCAATGACTTGCGTGCCGGCATCGCCGACGGGAAAAGCAAAAATCAGGCTGGTTGCTTGACCGGGGGCCGCTGCCTCTCGCTCTCTGCAGAGATGCAGTCCGTGAGAGAGCTGATGTCAGCCCTCTGCCCTGGAGGAGCAGTCTGTCAAGCGGGGCCCTGCAGCCAAGTCCCCGTGTGTGTCGGTTTGTTTACTGTTGTTTTGTTACAAGGGTGGGGGTGGCTCAAGCTTGCCACCTTATTACCCCCCTTAACCACCTCGGTCAGTCCCCCACACACCCTAAGGAGACAGACGCAGACCCCATTTGGAGGTGTTAGCAGGATCGCTGGGGGCAGCCGTGCTCCGGGGGTCCGGGGTGGACCCTGGGGAGGATCTGTGGATCCCCCCCGCCTTCCCCCCACCCCCACCGGGCGCGGTGACGCCTCCGCCCCAGACCCGGGGGGTCTTGGTGGATCTCTACCCTCGCTGGACCAAACAGATCTCACGGCGTCCCGTTCACACCCACGCAGTCCAGCCCTCATACAGCTGAGCCAGGTTATCTACGTTCGTGGCCTCCTTGATCACGTAATCGACCTGGACGGGAGCAGAGAAGACAGGAGACAGTGGTCAGGCGCATGCACACAGGTTCATCACGCTGACAAGTCACAGGTCCCAAAAGTGCAAATTCTAGAACATTCATTCTGCATTAGTAATCACGGACTCATTTACATGAAGCTGCTCGCCCACAACTCAGATTTCATAATCAGAACATTTTTATTATACCGGAGGGAAATTCTTATAGCCAGTGACAATGTTGAACAATGTCTTTCAAGAGACCCTGAAACAACAGTTCAGGAGGGACTGGGCAGCCATTTGACCTTGGACCCCCAGGGGTACCCTCCCCCCCACACTTAAGAATTTTTGGTTCCTCTGCTCCATTGCCCTCTGGCTTTGTTCCGTACAACAATGGATTGCCATTCACCCTTGTCAATCACACTGGAGTAACTAATAATCCTATATTGTACAGTATATCGCATATATTGTGCCCTGCTGTTTGGTCCCTTATTTGCACTGCTGTTAGTCCCATTAACCTCCCCTCCCATTCACCTGTCCCCTACCATACAACTGAAGTATTTCACTATGTTCTTCAGAACACATGACTAAGACTTGACCCTGAAAGCATGGGGCCTGGTCCTTCACAGCACTCCAGCGCACACAGGTCGCCGTGCCGACGGCCGAATACGACACCTGCTCTGTGACCGTCATCCTCCTGTTGGGGTCCACGTCTCTTCCCTCCAGCTTGGCCTTGACTCGCTTCCAGACACTGACGGCATACGAGTTCCTCTCCTGGACAGCTGCGTCATCACAAAAACACCGGCGGCTCGTCATGACGCGTTAAGCCGGCACAGGCACGTCGTTCACGCTGCTGACGACAACCTGCTGTGGACTCTGAGGGCCTACATACCTCTGCCTGTTCTGGGGTCGCGCACGGCCCGCTTGGGACTCGGAACCAGGCCCTTAGTGGTGAGCGCCAGAGTGCTGGGAGGGGTGTCTGCGGGGGTTCCTGGGTTCCGGGGGAGGGGTGCACTCTTGCGTGTGTTTTGGGACATGCTGTCGGGCTGTGTTCTGGGGCCAGTGCAGCGCACCGCTGAAGGGACACAAAAGTGACTGTGTTACTCCTGCTAACTCACAAAAGGATAAGTCTCCATTGGTTAGGCAGCCAGGCCTTTAACCATCTTGCTGCTGCCACCAAGTGGCGCAAACCGAAACTGCAAACCGGTGAAAGTGGCGTAACACGCTTTGCAAAGGCAAGTGGTCTTACCAGCAGCAAAGCTCGTCTGAACAGTCGATGTTGGACTTGCGCAGTCACTGGCTCTCTCGGTCACCAAGGGGGAGGCAAAACTCACCAGCCCATTATAGATGCTATAGATGAGGGAGAAGGGAAGCGATGCACAGCTTACCACAGACAACGGGTGAGGCCTGTCACGCAGCCCCGACGGCGCAGCGGCTCGCCAACGCACCTCTGGCTCTGTGCCTGCAGCTCCCGCAGTGTCCCGGGAACCTCCTGCAGCAGCTCTGCAGACTCCTGGCTGCGCGGCGACCCTGTGGCCTGCACTACGGTGAACAGCGCCGTCTGCATGTTGTCTTGCCAAGCTTTGTACTCGCACAAGAATTGGCGCACGCTGTTCTCGTATGGCACATCCTCGCCGTCAGACAGCGCGTTCTCCTCATCCTGTGGAGAAGAGGACAGTGGAGCAGCTGATGGCCGGACCTAATCTTGGCAAGTGCTGAGACTGGGGGCTAAAGACTACAGGCTAAAGGCTAGAGGCTAAGGGTTAAAGGCTAGAGGCTAAGGGTTAAAGGCTACGGGCTAAGGGGTCTCCAGCTGCTGTTTCTAGCATCAGGGTACTGAGGGCCCAGGGGTCTCACCTTGGCCATGGCTCGCAGAAGGTGCTTCACGTCAGCCAGCTGCCGGTTGTGGGTGGACAGGATGCCTTTGATTGCATCTACCAGCACCTGCAGGGTCTCCGTTGCCGCCTCCAGCTGCTGCTCCTGCTCGTCCTGAGTAGCACGCCGGTTCGACATCTCCTGGCTCAGGTGCTTTCCGGCGCACGTCAGCCATTCGGGGCAGCCGATAGGGAGCTCCAGGGTGGGGCTCTGCAGACACGTGGGGTGGGGGGGGAAGAGATTAGCGAGTAATGTGCCGCTTAGGGCAGCAGGGGGCACTAGCGGGCCATTCAGAAAACTCACCAGCCTGTGGAGGAGCTGCAGTTCCAGTGGGGAGACAGAGGTGCTGAACTGTGCCGCAAACGAACAGGTAGCCTGACAGCGCTTGAGCAGGTCGAAGAAGGCGGCGTCCATGTTGAGCGTCTCCTGTGTCCGCGTGCGCAGCCCCTCGAAGTTGAGTACGGTGCTGCACAGGAAGGACACCTGACTGGCTCGCTGGCTCTCCTTCAGCACCAGCGCCCGGCGCTCCGCAATGCTCGCCTCGAAGTCCTGCAGCACGGGGGCCAGTGCTGGGTTGGCTCCGCCGGCCCACTTCAGCCGCTGTTCAATACTGCCCTCTAGTGACGCTAGCTTCTCCTGTCAATGCACAGGAAACAGGAGAGATCACCACTGGCGCGCTGGACAGATGTTCCCTGGTTCCCTCAAGTGAGCGCGCGCTGGGAGCAACAGCAGCGGATCACGCTGACGCAGACCTGCACGCTGGCGATGGACGCCTCATCCTGCCGGAGTTTGTACAGCTTCTTCTTCATGTTGCTGAGGATGATGGACCGTGGTGGAGGGCTCACGGTCATCGGCTGGCTTCTGGCACCCAACACATCTTCATGCTGCCACTGTTGTCGGGTTACAAATGGGAAAGTGCAGAGGGTCACGGGTCAAAAGTCAGAGTGCCCCATGTCGCCCAGACATCAAAGCTGGTCATAGGGCTCCATCTCAGCACCACGTCTTTAAATACTCAGTGGTAATCAGAGAGCCGCCACAAATGTAGTGAGGGGAAACCTCCAAATGAGCGCGAACGCAGATGGAGTCACACTCCCATAATCCTTTGCTGTGACTGCGGAGGCGGGTCTCACCTGGAACACGGCGATGTGGAGCTGCACCCGCTGCAGGCTCACCTTGGAGGCCTCCATGCTGACCTCCAGCCTGCGCACCAGGTCCAGCTTCTTCCAGGCCGTGTCGTAGGAGCTGGCCAGCACCGTGGCCCGGTTCAGCAGCAGCTGCGGCAGGCGGCCTGCCTGCACACCCTGCTCCACCGCCTTCTTGCACAAATCATCCAGGGGCACCTTTCCCTCGGCGCCAAAGTCCTTGGCCTCCACCTGGGCGATGAGGTCCATGCCCAGGGCGCTGAGGGCGCTGCACATGGCCAGGCCCAGCGCCTGCGTGGGCAGCCCCATCAGCAGCTGCCGCACGAAGTCCGCCGTGAAGGTCTTAATGGGCCGTGCCATCTGGTCCTCGCTGACCACGGCTGCCCCACGGAACACGGTCTTCGTCAGGGGGACTGGCCCGTTGGACGGGACGGCGTCGTCCGCCGGCGGCGGCAGGCAGGTTCCTGCGAACAGGACGCGGATTGAAACGGCACGGTGACGGACGACCCAAGCAAGGACGGCACAGAAGAACCCGATGCGGCCCGGTGCGGCCCACCTGCCAAAGTCTGCGCGAAGGAGCCACACAGGCGGAAGAATTCACAGATGGCCTGCAGCCGGCGGATGAAGAACACGTCCTCCAGGACCTGCCGCTGCCGGGGGCTGTCGAAGAAGTAGGCCTGGGCCGCACGTGCCTCCCGCAGAACATCCACCTTCCTCCAGGCTGGGGGCACCTCCATCTTGTTCAGCTTTGGGGGGGGGGGGCATATGTCATTACCTGGTTGTGACAAATATCCCACTGCCATGTTAACCGAAACCCCCTCCATCCCACTGGGGGCTGACCTTCTCCACCAGGAGGCCGAATGCCGTCTCCAACTGTGTGAACATCCCGTCGAAGGCCACCAGCAACATCTGGCCAGCGCTCATCTTCGGTGTGTCCTGCACGGCACCCTCCAGGCTGCGGGGCTGGATGAGCTCTGAGTATTGTGCCCGCAGAACCCTGGGCGAGGGAAACCCCCCCCCGTGTCATTCAACCAGCAGCTTTCAAAGGCACCACCATTAACATGCTAAAATCTGTACGGTTGCACATGCACCGAGGGGACTCAACCCAACGGACTCCAGGTTGCTCAGTAACCCACATTTCGGTTTGTTTTCACCACGACAACCTGATTCCGTCATCAGTTGAGCTGCAGCTCAGTTTAACACCCTTAAGTGGCACTGAACCATGAAACCTGCCTGATGGGAGCAACGCGCGTGTTTAGCGGGGGCAGGGGGTTTGAGGCTGATTGCATCCCTGCCAGTGCTGAAACGAACCTACTCCTACAACCCACATTAGCCTGGGGCCCCCGAGGTTTCAGCCACACCAAATATTAATCCTTATCATTTCGGAGGTGCTGAGGAAGCTTGGTATGCTAGCCAGCCAGCTAGCTGTGATCCAACTCGACTCGCTAGCTATTTATTACGAGGCTCTGAAACATCCAAGAAAGAGGGGGGCCCCCCCAGAGTGAATTTTGAGTGCCGCCTCCGATGGTACCTGGTGACATCCAGGTAGTGGGCGTCGGCCTCCTCCTCCAGGCCCATTGCAGTGTTTCGCAGGTGGGCCTGCAGAACCTCGCCCAGCCCCTGCAGGGAGACCCCATCGGCGCACTGCTCGATGAGGGCCTCCAGTTCGGCCAGCATGGCCTCCAGAGTGCTCTCGCCTTTTAGCACGCACCGCAGGGCCTCGGGCAGGATAATCTGCCGGAAGTTGGTGTTCAGCTCCTGCATAGCGAGACGAAGAGAAGGCCGTCAGGCTCCAGATCCGCGAGCGGCCGCCGCGGGGGCCCCGGTCCCGGGCGCGAGGCGGACCTGTAGGCAGGTGTAGACGCCGTTGGCCAGGTAGACGGCCTGCAGGCTCTCGGCAGGGCTGGGCACGTCCAGGTCGTGGGGCAGCAACTGGCACTGCTGCAGCAGCTGCGTCAGGGAAAGCACGTTGCCGCTCATGCTACAGAGCTCCTCCAGGAACCAGGCGCCGTCCCGCGAGGTCAGCTCCACCAGCTGCTCGCCTGCACCCGCCGCCACGCTCTCCATGCCCAGGTTACGCCTGGGGGGGGGGTAGTGTGGACACATTACTGACCACGGCATCACACTGGGTTGGGCACAGACGGGTCCAAACAGGTTCGCATACCCCGATCACACCCAGAAGGTATTATTGACCTCAGGAACACAAGCAGGGGACTTTGGTAGGTCAAAAGGTCAGAGTGCTCCACGGCACCCATATGTCAAAGCTGGCCATCACGGACCCATCTCAGCGCCACGTCTCGGTACTGGGCACTAACTGGGTGAAACAGGACCTCTGCTGGCCATCTGAGAGGGGCAGAGCTACTGCCTACAGTGTAAGGAGTAGAGTCCAGACGGTACTGCACACCCCAAACACACACAAAGGGCACTAATGACGGCATAAACATGAATTTTGATGGAAAGAAGAAATGAAGCAATCCGGCCTTCGGGACCCCACAGACGGTTCTCCCAGCTCCCGAGCAAAAACCTGGACCGTCTGTCGGTCTCTAAGCACTAAGGTTGGGAAACACCGCTGTAAACCGATACATGCCAGTTCTGAGTTTGCGTCAATTCATATATTAGCAGCGATAGCTATACGGCAAGGACTGACCTGGTGAGGGCGCAGAGCGCCGTGACGATCACCGCGGCCAGGCTCAGCCCGCCGGGCTGCCCGTTCTCGGCCAGGAAGCAGCCGATGCAGCGTTCGATCTCCTGCAGCTGCTCCTCACACGTGAGCACGCTGGTGCCCTCCGCCTTCAGCCGCTCGGCGTGCCGCAGGAGCCGCGCGTTGATGTCGGCCGCGTGGTGCTGCAGCGCCATCTCCACGCCGGATAAAAACTGGCAGGTGGCTGGCAACGGCTGGGGGGCGAACTGGACCTCATACCTGGGGGGGGGGGGGGGGGGTTGCGTCAGGGTCAGCAGGCTGCAATCGACAGCTTACTCCTTACAACAGACAGATTTTAAGCCGGAGAAACCTCCCCCGGAACCTTCAGCCACAACAACCAAGAGGCCCCCCCATACCAGCCAATCATAACACAGAGGCTCCAGGCACTACTCTGTAAACAATTGTGTCTGTAATGTGTCAAACGGTCAACATTTCAGGCAGAGCCCCGCAGCATTAGGAACGTGGCCCCACTCACTGGCGGTAGATGGCCTGACAGCAGTCTGCTGTCATATCGCGCAGCAGCTCCTCCATCCACTGTTTCCAGGCGTAGGCGCGGTGGCGGTGCAGCGCGGCGCGCGGGTACAGCAGACCCACCGTGCCGTAGCTGTGCAGCTGCTCCAGACAGCCACGCAGCAGAGAGCGCCTCTGCTGCAGCAGTGAGCCCGCCTCGGCCTCCAGCTGCTCGCACTGGCTGATCAGGTGGGCCTGGCCAGCGTTCTGCAGGAAGGCTGTCGCCGGGACGTAGCTGGGGGGGCCTGGCGGGGGGGGTGGACAGCAGGACAGAAAGTGACATTTCCGCCCACTTGAAGCAGGAACAGAGGGATAGCAAAAAGTGATTGGCAGTTTGCTAACCCCGCCCACCGGAGCTACAAGGCTTCGTTTAAACAGGTCACTGGTTACTCGGCACAGCGCTTCCTACATGCAGAGGAGGTGCAAAGCAGGGACAGAGATACCCCAGGCTGTGTCTCACCAAGTTCGATGGGGCCGTTGATCTCCTGCAGGAGGCTGGCCAGCTGACTGGCCTCCAGGCTGGCAAAAGCTGCCTGATACTGCGAGATCCACTGGTCCAGGTCAGAGAGTTTGCTACGGATGGCGTCCTGGACGGTCCTCTGCCGGGACTGCAGCTGGGTGTGCTCCGAGTACCTGGACACGGTGGGAGCGAATCAACAGGTGGACGTCACAGTTTATCTATGCAAAACTTTGGGGCATTAAGAAACGCTGCTTTGAAAGACTTCTGCTACACTCAGAACTTACAGTGCAGTCCGTAAGTGTTTGGACAGTGATGGTTCTATTTGGCTCTGTTTACCATAGATAAAATGAAACAAAACTGTGCAGGGATTTCATCCATACACCCATTTTCTGTAACAGCTTGTCCAATTCAGTGTCATATGGCAGGAAACAACAAGACTGGAGATCTCACATGCACACCTACGGGCAATTTAGGAACACCAATTAGCCTCAGCATTTTTTTGGACGGTGGGGGGGGGAACCCCACGACGACAAAGGATGAACATGCAAACTCCACACGCATGGAGCCATGGCGAAGACTCCCAAAGGCTTGACGTGATAGCGCTAAAAGTGCTCTGCGCAGGAATCACAACCGGGAATTATGACCTGCCTTAAAAGGGCTAAAAGTATTTGAACAATTTAATACTGACGACGGGACAGCTGAAGCAAACGCTGAACCCCCTGCGGCACGCTGTACCTGTGCTCCAGCGTGTGGATAGGGTGCTCGGGGCTCTCAGCACCCTCCAGGAACTCCATCTCCTGCAGCAGCCGGGCCTTCTGCTTCTCCACCTGCGCCAGCTGCTCCTGCAGGCTCAGGTACTCGCCCATGGCGGCCTCCAGCTGCGGCAGCACCGCCAGCATCTCGTCGCGGTTCTTAAACCAGTTCACCTGCGGGGGACGCAAAGCGAGGCGCTGTCAGGCAGGGGAAGGGCGGAGGACAGGTGACACCAGAGGGGACACGAGGCTGGACTCACTTTGATTTCTGCCACACGGGAGGAGAAGAGGCTCCGTGTGATGTCACGCTCCATCTCCCGCTTGCTCTGCTTGGTCTCAGCCTGCTGGCCACCTCCTCCATAAACTGCCCCCGCAAAGCCCACCTCGCCCCCTGCGGTCCAGTCCACCAGGGGGTCGTACACAAAGGCCTCCAACAGGGTCAACAGGGTCTCCCGACCTCTCCGCATCATCTGGATCACCTGAAAGAGAAAGTTCGGCAGGTGTAAGTGTCGCACCAGCCAGCCTCAGCCGCGGAGGCCTTCGAAAGCCCTTCGGCTGGGAGGTGAAGTCGCCCACCTGCTCGCAGGACAGCCTGAAGATACCCTCCACTCCCGTCACACCCAGAGCTGTCTCGATGTTGTGCGTCATGCGGAAGGGAACCTTCTCAGGAACTCTTAAACTTTTGCCTACGACATGAACCACAATGAAACCTTACGATGAAAGCCTGCCTATGATAGGACAGGGTCTAGCGATTATCGGTCCTCCACGCTCACCTTTCTCGAAGCAGACGTTGTAGTCGATGTGCACCACTTCGCCCGTCGTCATGTCAATGAGAACATTGTCCAAATGACGGTCTCCTAGCCCGATGATGTAGCCAACCATCGACATCACAGCGGTAGACCTTGCGTATGACTGAGTGCAAGAAGAGGACGTCAAGCCAACACCACAAACGCAACATTCCCATCCTGACCCCAACCGCAGGCTGGTTTTTACCTGGGTGACCCGCCACCACTCGCTGGGTGTGGCACAGGAGCACCATAGCTCCTTGGCCAGCAGGTTGGGGGGCGTGGCCTCCATCAGCTCACGCAAGACGTCCCTCATCACGCTGAGTGGCCAATCCCTACGCGACACGTCCAGACTCAGCCCCACGGCCTTCAGCGCCGGGCCGATCTTGCTGTAGTAGAGTTCGCTGGGCCTGGGCACCATGGGCAGGTTCTGTGGCTGCTGGAATGAATCCTGGACCTGACCAAGGCCAGACCACACCGTTAGCCTACACAATCTGACAGACTAAATATGCCTGCTTTGGTCAGAGGACTAGCAGTTTCTGCAAGTAACCCTCATACCTTCTGGGCCTGGAGGCTGGCCTCTCTCTGCTGCCAGCGCTTATAGAGCCCGAACAGGGGTGTGGCTCCATCCACCCACTGGATGAGGCCCGACCGGGTTCCCAGAGGCGTGACAGAGTAATGCCGGGCGTGGAAACGAGGGCTCTCCTGCTGGTTGACCTTGGTAAACATGGTGTTGACGATCGACAGGAACTGCATGATCCTTTCATCCAGGTGCAGGTCCTCCAATCCTGGAGGAGGGAATCATCAAGATGCAAGAGAATGGTACCCCGGAACCACAACCACCACCTTCAAACACCACTTGCACACGCCAAAGCCTCGCACCTTTAAACAGGTATGGGTAGTTCCGCCCATCAGAGCCCAAGAAGTAGAGTTTCTTGGGCTTGGTCTTGGTGGGTAGGATAGTGATGGTGTTGCCCACACTCTGGATGGTGACTGCGTCAGTGGCAGACACCTCCCCCGGCAGCGCGATCTCCGTGCTGGCCATGGCGGCCAGACGAGGGCTGATCTCGTCCAGACGCAGAAGGTAGCTGGCCCGCTTCTGGGCCCGCTGCTGCAGGCTTGCCATGATCTAGATGGACAGGCACCGTGTGGGTTAGTCAGGGTGCAAGCGAGGGGAGTGGCTTAGGGGTCAAAGGTCATGGGCCTGCGAGGTACCTGCTTGAAGGGCACCCAGCTGCTGGCAGGGTTGGCTGGGTTTAGCGGGTTCCGGAGCCTCTCCAGCGCATTGTCAATGGCCTCGCCGTAGGTCTCCTGGAACCAGGCCTCATGCGGTGTCTCGGCAGGCGTTGCCGTGATGTCGCGGACGTGGTCCAGGGCAAACACGATGGGTCGCATCAGGGCCGAGTGCTTCTCACGCATGATGGCCACTTTCTCCTCCCTGAACAACGATCGGAACGCTCAGCACCCCTCCTGGGGACCCCCGCTCGCACCCCAGTTTGACTCATTCACACCTGGCTAAGACACGCCTTTGCGGTTTACCCCAAGACCCGCCCATAAGACGCTACGCCGAAGAGGCCGATCCCAGCACGCATACTTGCGGAGCGTGTTGTTGTTCTGGACCCGCTTGACCTCGTCCTCTAGCTGCTGGATCCTGCGCAGGACGTACATGTGCTGCTGCTGGAGGACGCCAAGCCAAAGTTCGTCCCACAGCAGGGTGACCCTGCGCAGCTCGCCCACCAGCATCTGGACCTGGGCACGCAGAGGAGGGTCAGGTGGCCTGGCCAGTGGATGGGAGTCCTGGGATGACGGGTTGAGGGCGCATACCTGCAGCACCATGGTGGGGCTGGCAGAAGACAGCTTATCCACAATCTTGCTGTAACAGTCCTGCATCATGGCCTGGTCTTCGCTGGAGCAGAGGACCAGCTCGTGGCCTTTCCCACTCTCCTGGGAGGCGGGGGCGCTGCCCGCCTCACAGCTACTTCCGCACAGCACTTCCCCCTGGATGTTGCCCAGAAACGTGGGCAGTGCTGACGGCAGCTTGTTGCCTAAGGGTGCAGGAACGTCACATGTGGGTCAAAGTGATGTTTAGCATGCTTCAATTAATATGGTGCAGTATTTGACTCAGCTGAAAATGTAAACGAAACGAGCAGTTGTGCCTCACGGCGAACGCGACCCGGAGCAGCAGCCCGGCATACCCGCAGACTGGGCCTCGCTGCCCAGGGAGATGGAGCCCACGATAGCCGGGTACAGGATGAGGTGGGGCGAGTCGTGGGCCACACGGCACAGCAGGCTACAGATGCTCTGCCGGATGTAGGCCTCCGGGTGGTTCAGGCGCGAGAACAGCTGAGGAATGATGCCTGTAGGGGGAGACATGGAGCACATCCACCGTCAGGGGGAGAAACGCCTAGATCGTTATGGTACATCTCCCAGGTTGACCTGGGATGGCTGGCTGTTGCCGGTCCTGCCCATCACCTTTCCAGGGCGCAGTGGGTGTGGAGGCCAGGCCCAGCTCCAGCTCCTCTCGCAGCTCCCCCGCATGCTTCACCAGCAGCCGCAGCAGCCGGAGGGTCGCCATGACGATGACGTCGTCGCTGCTCTGCTTGCCACTCTGGCTAGCCAGCAGAAGTTTGGGGTTATCCTCGTCAATTGGTGCCTGGGGGGGGGTTAACAAGCTAATTTAACTCACCGGATCGCTGCCATGTGACATGAATCTCCAACAGGCACAGACAGTGGACGTCCTCCCTCCGCCTTCCCAGCTCACCTGGCCGGCATTGAGCTTCAGGAAGGTGAAGTAGGCGCGGCAGGAGACGCGGTACAGGCTGAAGATGCGGTCCGCCACGCGGCGCCACACTCGGATCAGGCCCTCGGTGACCCCGTCCCCGGCCTCTGCCAGCCACGGGCACGAGCCCAGCAGCTGCCGCCACACCACGTCCACGGTGTCGTCCTCACTGCTCTCCTCAGTCTGCAGGGCCATGTCCTCATCCTGAGATGGGGGCCCAAGCGCGGGTCAGAGCAGCTGGCTCAGAGCTCATTGAGCATCAGACCATATCAATAAGGCAGACATGTGGCCCCTGTAGGGGGGGGGTTACCTGAATTCCCGCTGGCCGACACAAAGCTTGGCCCAGGATGCTGAATATGGTTTCCTTGTCTTCACCGGTGGTGCATGCTGGAAGCAGAGCTTCAATTTCCTGTTTCTCCTCAGGAAGCAGTGGAACACCTTCTCCTTGGCTGGGTAGAGGGAGGGTGCAGAAACCTTTAAAGGAACCTGCGCTCTGGGGGGGGGGGGGGGGGGGGGGG
>JABFEB020000005.1:54956-65171 GCA_019775895.2 Stomatorhinus ivindoensis | reverse complement strand
CCCCCAGCACCTGGAATCGGTGTTGAGGCGCTCCTTGCTCAAGAGCATCCCCAGCAGCTTGAGAAGCGTGCTGAAATGCTTCTTGGTCGCCGTGGTGACGGTGCTGATGACGGCGCCATCAAACAGGGAGGGCGAGGAGGAGCTCAGGCTGCTGGAGATGAAGTGGTCATGTCTGTGGGATGGGGAACGGGTTACCGGTGCACGCTCGGGGGGGGGGGGGGGTTACCGGGGCCCCCGGTCTGCATATGAGATAAACACGGGCATCTCGTACCTGGTGCAGTGTGAGTAGAGGGTATACAAGACGGCATACTGCACCGCAGGGTGGTATACGGCCAGCTCCGAGTGGACCACCAGCAGGTTCTGGCTGAGCAGTGTGAACACAGTGGGTGACAGTGCCCACATCTGAAGACGAGCGGACGAACACATGAGGATGTGGCACACGATAAGCCACACACTTTCTAAGCAGAAAAACCTCTCTGATGACACGACACGCTCGTCCAATAAGGCTGCCCTCTCACTACTGCCACCAAGTGGGCATGGGAAGTAATACAGCACGATAGCTACACGCGACGAACCAGAGCGGCGACGGCGCAACCCACCCCGATGAGGGAGTTCTTGGTGTTGCCGATGGTGGTGAGCGCGCTCAGGCTGAAGATGAGCACGAACTCGGCGCGCTCGGGGGCCAGGCGCGCCTGAGCGAAGGCGATGTGCTGGATGTGGGCGCTGGCGGCGGGCAGTGCCAGCGGGAGCAGCAGGCTGTCCAGGGCACAGGCCACCTCGCCCAGCACCAGCTTGTAGGCCGCCTCCAGCAGGGGGATGTTTTTCAGGCAGAGGACCGCCTGGTATACTCCCTGGGCCGCCACCACCACCTGTGGGTGCAGACAGACCGTCGCAGACGGCCTCCCTAACTGCGGCCTTCGGGAGGCCCCCGCCCACCCTGGCCCCCCCGCCCCCACCATACCTCCTTCTCTCTGTGGAATCGCAGCTCCAGCAGTTGAGACTCCGGGGCTAGAAGCTTCTCCACAAAGTGTGCCGGCAGCTTGTTGTTGATCTGGTCCACGATCTAGAACGAATGACCCCGAGACTCAGATTTTTACTGGGGAGGGACTGACCGGGGGCCCCAGTGACGCACCACCACTGGCGGCTCCTGATGGCTGTAACCCGAGAGCAGCGGTCCTTGCCACCACCCCCTGCTGGCCACAAACAGTCACTACAGATACAGGAGTTTTTTTTTTTTTTTTTTTTAAGACCCGGAAACAAACACAAGCAGGCTGTGCCCCCAAGGGTGCGAGCCCCGCCTCACCAGCGTGAGCAGGTGGAGCACAGCCACGCAGTGCTCTGGCCCACAGGCCCGGCAGCTGTCCAGCTGGTCCAGGCCGTAGGCGATGACGGCGTCGGTGAGGCGGCCTCCTGACTCGGTGCTCTGCAGCAGCACACACACGCACTCATTGGCCGCCGTCAGCACGGGCTCCGAGAACAGGGCCTGGCGGGCCGTGGTGACGCACGACAGCACCCGGTTCAGGACCTGGGGGGGGGGGGGATAGGGTCAGCAGATAGGGCTCTACCGAGCGGCCGCATTGGCGGGGTCCATCCGGAACGGGGGGGGGGTCCTCACGTCCGTGACGTAGGCCTCGGTGATTGGGGGGCCGCGGATGGGGTGGAAGCGCTCGCCAATGCTGCGCACCACCGTGCTGAAGACCCGCAGCAGGGCCGCCAGCTTGGGCAGCGACACCGAGGGAGGTGGGACGTCTTCATCCGGGGTTTCCCCCGACGCCACGTGGCTCAGGTCCTGCAGCAGGGGGGTCGCAAGGGGACGTCAAGCATGACGGCACTGGGGGCCACGAGCGACCAGCGACAGAACCGGCCCAATTCTCCTATACCAGGGGCGTCACAAGCCAGGCCTGGGGGGGCCGGAACCCTGTGTAGCTTAGACTCTTTCCCTGTTCCACCATAAATGATTCAGCTCAAGAGCTGTGTGGTAATTAGCACAAGGAGTGGAATCAGGTGTGTTAAATGAGGGGACACCCAAAATCGTGCAGAAGTTCGACACCCCGGTCCTACACGCTCCACCACTGCACAAACTCACCCAGACAAAAACCATTGCTTACAAGGACTGATTTTCAATTGGTGGGTCGCGACCCAAAAGTGGCCTGTTACTTTTAAAGTGAACGTTTGTCGAATATTGAACCCCGCCGTCAAGGGGAAAACTTCAATTTCTTTCAACTTCGTTTCTTTATGACTAATGAATATTGTTGGTCCTGGGGGTTAAACCAGTCAATAACTTCAGCTTTAAAAAAACATTTAGCAGTATTCGGATTACAGGTCTCCTCAACCATGACGCCCCCTACTGTCCTGTGGACCTCCACACAAAACCTAACTAGCTTGGAGATCAGAGCAGACATCCGCACTTATCCGTCATGCCGGCTCACCTCTGCATAAGCCTCCATGTCCTCCAGAAACTGCCCCAGCAGCGTGGTGGAAAACGTCAGGTCGGCCACCCAGAACTGCTCCAGGCTCTGAAGCCAGCCTGCCAGAGAGGGAGGGCCGAATCAGAGCGCCGCCAGCGCCCCCCAGAGGACAGCGACTGCAAGGGGTGCTGCTCACCTGACACCTGAAGCGTGAGCGACTGCTTCTGCGTGTGATCGATGTGCCAGCCGACAAGGATGTCCACGGTGTCCTGGAGTAGGACAGCAGTGTGAGAGCCAGATGGGTGTTGGGTCAGGGGGGGGGCGCAGGGGCTTGCCGGAGCACACCTACCCGGAAGTTGGCGCTGAAGATGTGGGGGTAGCAGCGAGCCACTAGCAGGATGCACTTGACGCTCTGACACAGCAGCTCTGGGGTGTCCAGGTTCTCCAAGATGGATTGCAGGCTGCTCATGACCAACTGCTCACGGGAAAGGAGACACAACTGCATCCATCACCTCCATCACTGGCCAATCCAAATTCTCCCCACAGCCGTGACCCCAACCCTGAGACTCTGTGCAGCGAGCTTGAGCTTTAACCTTTTTCCCCCCACCTGTATAACTGGGCGAAGATGACTGATCTGTCAGCTGAGCAACTGAGCTCGGACCACAACAGGCAAATTTAACAGTGGCAGGCTATATATCGCGCATGTGCAATAATCACCAGGGCTTCAGATGACGGCTTTTCGGTACTATACAGATGTTTATTTACGCCCACAATTTGGTAAGCAGATTAGTCGTATGGCTAAAACATTAGTGAAGTTAGTAATCAGTATATATTCAGCACTGTTATAGCCGTTTGACTTTAAACTGCAAAAATTACCACCATGCTGGACGTCTTTTTACCCCTCTTTTAAAAGATGTCGTGGCTGCTGAGCTGTTCCTTCCTTCACCACCACTTCAGTGCATATCGCACTCAAGTATACCAAACCATAGTATACCTAAACAGTATTCTGGGATGTGCTCCGCTAAATAAGCAAAGATACACCATCCTTTTAGCCATACTACAAATCAGCATACCAAATTATGGATGTAAACAAACATCCGAATCGTACCGAAAAGCTGGCATCCAGCCATATGCTTTGCCTGTCATCTGAAGCCCTGGTGATTATTGCAAATGCGCGATATAATATCGATATGATATCGCCCAGCCCTATAACCCACTGCCAAATATGCCCATTATACTCCAACCTGAGCTGCTTTGCTGACAGATCAATCATCTTCAACCATTTATACAGCTGGACAAAATAAGGTTAAACCTGTGACACCTAAGCTTGCGGTACGGACCCCATATCCTTCCGGGCACAGGTCCCATGCCCTCATTCATTCACTTCTTCATTCCTTGGCCAGGAAACGCATTCATCTGCACACCAATAACACAGAATAGTCCATGTGTTTATTCATCAGTGTCCATTGATGTGCACGGCAGCCCCAACCTGCATGACGGGTGAAAAGGCCTTCTTCTCGCCCGCCGTCTCCAGGGCCTTGTGCACAGCCACCAGGTACAGCAGCTTCACCTCGTCCTTGGTGGACGAGCTGAATTTGACGAACATCCAGTTGAAGATCCTCTCTGCCTCGTAGCTGAGGGAGGCGCACAGGAGACCCAGGCAGCTGGCCCCCTCCTGCCGGAGCTCCTGGAGGAGCTTGCTGCTGTGGGAGCAGAGCCGGCACACAGTCACCACACATGCACACAACCATGCCAGAGCTATCAGGAAGACCAAAGGTCTATGCCAATGTGTGCTAATCGAAGGGACTGGAATCCCTGCCCTACCTTTCATTCAAAACATCATTTAGAGCAGCCAGGATAGTATCCAACTGTTTCACAAGAACCTAAGAACAGGGATAAGGAAGACCGCAGAATGGTTACCTTTCCAACTCTAATGTCCCATCAAAACAAAGTGAAACCAGCAAAAAGACCACCAAAAGAGCAGGGGGTGCTATCCAAACTGACCACTTTGTTTTCAGAGTGCAGTATGAACTCTTTCATTTGTTTCATAGTGGCCAGTCTTCGGTCCCGGTCGTCTTCCCGGGACACCCTCCGAAGGAGGTTGGCCAGCCGCGACTCTTCTGAATGAGCCAGTGGGCGATCTGCAGGCGATTGGAAATAAGGCGAGGCGGGGCGGGGGGGGGTTCACTCATGGCAGCAGCACCAAACACTGTATCAAACTGATGCCTGCACTATGACAGCCAGGCGGTTTGAGGAAAGCCGGCACCTACCCTGTGATTTCCTCATGTCTTTTGAAGTTAAAGCACGGCTTCCATGCTGAAAACTGGTCAAATCGGACGTCACATTGTTGATCCTCAACTCTTGCCCCAGCGACTTCCAACCATAAGTATTATCACAGAGACCCCCATCAATTTCATATCCACCTGGGAGGAACCAAGAAAGGCACCTCACACACAGAGAAAAAAAAATGCTTCTTCACATTAATACACAGCAGAGCAACACTTTCCAAAGAGGAACTACAACTAGCTTAAAGTTCGAAGCCAGAATTGACAAAAGTAGACCTTTTAAGAGATCAAACTCAGCTTCACACACCCAAAAACCATTCAGATCCATCCAAGGCATCGCTCTGTCTGACCTTAGGCACTACACCTTAATCATTATCACGTCGCTGCATCTTCCTGCATCAGTCTTAAACCATGAAAAGCACTAATATCATTAAAAATGATTAATCCCTTTACAAAGCAACCCTGAGATCAAAACACACAGATCAGACAAAATGCTCCGCAGGTAACTGACAGGAACCTTTATCTACCCAAAGGGAAAGCTTGAAATTACAGGAATGAAGAGCATTTCAACATAAAAGACAGCCAATGACCCCAAACTGCAATTCCCACAGCAATTTATAGTACTTTAACCAACAGCCAAGCAATCAAGGCCCGTAAATAACTTGTCATGAATCGTTATGCTCATGCTTATCTCTGGAGGACTTCGGCGGTTGCGTTTGGACCAAACTGCGGTTACTTCATTACAGTCCAGGAGGCCACAGAGTGAAAAGTCTAGGATGGTTTCTGACTTATCGCACCATTAAAAGCCCAGGAAGGAAGGTAAATTGATTTTGTAAAGTAATTCATAAAGCAATTAGCTTGTCATGCCCGGCAATTGAAACCCAGAGCAATCAGCTCTCCTCCGAGGCTCGGGGAACGTCCTGACACCCGGGTCCCAGGCTTAATCAGCGCGTAGCAGACGGGACTTTCTGGTTTACAGGAAAGCACCTGTTAATTACAAGGCTGAAATACCTCGGAGGTCATTTTCACTTTCTGTTCACAAAGACGACGTAAAACGGCAGAAATGACTGGGACACTCCTGGCAGCCGGGAGTCCCCAGCAGGCTCGGGCAACGCGCCTTGTTTGTTTTCAAAGCGGCCGTGCCGTGTGTGACAGGTATCCAGAAACCTCGCAGCTGTCATGTCACCAGCTAAGAACAACTGCCAGATGGTGGTGGTGGGGAGGGCACAGGGGGCTCGCAGGTGTGTGGGGGGGGGGGTGTTAGCTACCCGCTTCGCCTACCCGCTTCGTCCAGAGTGGCGATGGCTGCGAAGGCCTCATTGTGCAGCGGTGGGGTGCTGGGCGGGTCGAGGGAGGTCGCGTCGAAGGGAGCTCCAGAACCGTGGTCACCAGGAACGCTGCACTTCAGGCAGTCCTGGCCAACTGACACACTGTCGCCTCTGAAACATTCACATTTTATTTATTTAGCAGGAGCTTTTACCTCAAGCGAGGCTTTGCTTTTTTTGAGAATGCAGGGTCAAACATGGGGGCAATTGGGGCCAAGGGCCTTGTTCAGGGACCCAGCGGTCACATGACCATGCCAGCTATGGGATTTAAGCAGGCGAGCCTCCGATCACAGGTATAGCCTCCAAACCTGCCAAGCCACACAGCGCCCCTGTGAACGGACAGGTCGGCCTCCCATCAACTGGTCCGGGGATGTGCACCGCAGAGCCACCAGAGCTGGGGGGGAGATTACATGCCAGGCTCCAGTGCACCTCTGCATGTTTCATGCGAGTTTTCACATCAAGCCGTCACAGCTGCTGTCAGCTGCTCACCAATTAGCAGAAAGCATTAAGCACCCACGGGAACATTTTCGAAGACAGACTGCATAGCCATACATCATGGTGACCATCAAACTTTGCAAACGTGCGCACACAAAAACGACCTAGCAGCTTAGATTCATGCACTACAGACGGCCTCTCCAGAGGAGAACATGTAACATTTCACTTCATATTATTGTATCTGGAGCTTTTCCTTGAGACAACATGCGAAATATCCCTTTGACCTCAACTCACCCCGGGACAAAGTTCCCAGCGGATACCAAGGCGGTCTGTTTCACCCCCACCCCAACTTAACCGAGACCACTTCTAATGCATAAGGGGTTGGGTTCCCATACACATTTTACTTTATTAGAATAGCATCCGTACAGGACAGAGACTGTAAAAAGATTTCCGTTAGCTCGTCCGCTACCTTTACATATACCACCGAAGGCTGTCGTTCGCAGCGAAACAAACCGGGCGACCCCACGGCTCGGTAACCGCTTGGATAACAGTGAAATGGAGAGAGATGTTAAACGATCCGCGCTTCTGTAAATAAAGACGAGGAAAGCGCTGCACGTTTAGGGTAAACAGCCTGTCCGGCGAACCAGGCGTGAAGACAAAACCCAGAATGAACCGAGTCGATGGGCCGGTTGGGGACCAGCGAAACAAAGGCCATCCAGACCCAGAAATTGCCGGGGTAAGCGGTGTCAGGGGGCGTTCGCATTAACAGCACCAAGAGAGCGATGTGGCTAACAATGCCGGCTCAAGCGAGCTGAATAGGGGCTTAGGGACGCTGAGCGCCTGCTAGTCGGCTAGGCTAACAGCGCAGGCGGAGCGGGCTACGGCTTCCCCGACACCGCTTTTTTTTAAAGCACAAAATACCGCTGTATTCGCGCTGGTAAACGCAAGCGCTTCCCCGGCGAGCGTCTCACCGCCCCGCTTCCTCAGAACTCGGCCCGTCTGGCTCCCCACACGTGTGACAGGCTGACGCGGAGAACGCACGGTAGGCCACGGCGTCATCCCCGAGCTCGCTTGCCGAGAGCGGGAGGACATGCGCGACACCCACCTATGCTGCCAGTCATTCCAGTTCCGCTGCAGTTTGTGGGCGCCGCTCAGCCGAGACCCGATGGCTTTGCGGCTCATTACCTTCGTTGGGGCAGCATGACCCGCTGGGCACGGGAACCGGGTCGGCGCTTAAGACCTGCACACCCGAACCGCAAACGTGTCAAACGAGACCGCGTTGAAATGGTCAAATGTGGCTCCTGTTGAGTTTCGGCCTTCTTTCTCCGCCTCCTTCTTCACTGCTTGTTTAAGCGCCACCGCGGGTCCCGGTTCACCGAGATGACGCCGCCTGGCGGCAACCAGTAAATCTACTATTTTAACTACAACCCCGTGATGCTTTTTGAACTACAACTTCCAAAAGTAGGTGGTACGACGAGGCCTCGGCATCATTTGTGTAACGGCGACCAGATATAGGCTATATGGCTGTTGCCTTTTTGAAAGCGTTATTGTACATTTCCCTGTATATAAAATAAACTGGCTTATGAATGATTGTTGAAATAAATTTTTGAGGGGATTTCAGTATAGCCATAACTCATGTTTATTTGATTTTTTTTTCAGAAGGTCCAACACACAGCTTACATAATAATAATAATGACACTTTATTGATTCCTCATCTTGCTCTCCATGATACACATAGACATATATAGGTGAGAACAAGCTCAGTGGCGAATGGCATCTACGCCCAAGGCAGTGTTAAGGGCGGGTTCAAGGCCCCAGAGATCTGACTATTCTGCCATGGCTGGGCCCTAAGCGGCGACTCTCCGATCACAGGCATGGAAGCGTAGCTTGCTGAGCCAGACACTGGGAAGTCGCCTGCAGTTTTCAAAAGGTAATAAAGTTCGGAAGGAGCAGTACCCAAAACTGCTCAATCCAGTGCCGATAATAATCAATTCCAATGAAGAGTAACTGCTCCTGGCCGCCTTTCATGGCCTTGAAGGCGGCTTCCCTTCCCAGACTTTTGCATATTCCCTCTTCCTCCCTCGAAGTGTGTTGTTGCCTAGTTACAGAGATGTATGAGTAGGTGGGTAGAGAGTGAGCAGCAGATGTAGGCGGAGACGTTAGCAAAGCTGAGCGGAAAGGGAGGCTACCAGTACAGTTGTATTCTGACCAAGCTCTGTGACTGTGGAGATTCCCCTTAAGATGCCCAGGGGCCCATTTTAGTCTGACACGCGCGGCCATCTGTGAAGCTGTTCAATTTATGAGATAATTGCTGGAGCACAGGCACATTTGACCTACGATACGCTGATCTGTTTGAGGACAAACAAGGAGAAACACCACCAATGCTATCTGTACATTTGAACTTTGAACAAACACGGGATCAGTATGTAGTTGGTTTCTGGTTAATTAATACATTAAGTAAGAGCGTGCTACCACAATATTTGTGCCCCCCCCCAAGTAAAGAGCAACTGAAAATTTGTTTTGGCAGTATTGGTGTATACATTCAGAGACAACATAGAACATAAATCAAGAAAAATAATATAGATACAAATAAAATAAAAATCTATTCCATTCTATTGCACTTTTGTTTATTTGTTTTACTGAAAACTTATAATATAGTTGCACTTTTGTTTATTTATTTTACTGAAATAATTATATTATAATATAGTTGCACATACATGTGAATTATACATACAGGATTCAGGTTTCCATATAGAGCGGTGTTTTCCAATCCGGTCCACGTTTTTGCTCCCTCCGAGCTCCATGCCAGACAGTCCCTGTCTGTGAGTCCCTGAGGACCAGGGTTTCCTGATCCGGTCCACGTTTTTGCTCCCTCCGAGCTCCCTGCCAGACAGTCCCTGCCTGTGAGTCCCTGAGGACCAGATTGGGAAACGCTGATATAGAGAGTTTCAGCCTCAGGATCACTTCCGCTGTTTACCTCATAATGTCTGTGAATCCCAAAGGGTCAGCTCATTCTGAATGGCAGGCGCTTGGATTAAATTTGCTAAAATGGTTATGATCTGTGTCTCCTAGCTTGGTATCTGTGCAGGTGAAAAAATATTATGCATCTCACAGATGTACACATTTGCATGAATAAAAAAAACACATAAATTGCTTTCTATACGTGTGAATATTGAGGACTAACCATTGTACTTAAATTGTTCTGCATTCAAGTGCATTTATACAAATACATATTTTTATGTACAGCTAAGAACAGTATATACCAGATTTGTGTTTATAAGGAAATTATTATCACCATTGTCGTCAACCGAAAGGTTAAAGAAAAACTGAATATGAAACAAATTGCCGTGAAGATCTTGAGTATGCTTGTGCACTTCGTGCAATGCTGAATCATATCCACCAGATGGCAGCCGGAATTTTAGTACAGGTGTTACATTCTGCCAGTACCGCTAACGGCCATGTGGTGAGGAGGCTCTCTGTCAGGACTGATGAGATGACGGACAACAAGGGGGACACATCCCGCCATCCTCGGCATCGCCATCATCTCTGCAATCCTCTTTAATATTTAATCCTCGTTCTGCAGCAGTTGTGTAAAAAATTGTGTAAAAACACCTGTCAGTGACAATAAATAAAGAAATACTTTCTTTTTCTACAGTCTACATGGACTTTTCCAATGTGAAGTTTAGGAATCTTCCTGGTGGGCTGGCCAGTCTTTCTTCCCCAATTCTGGCATTTTCTGGCCTCTATTCCGGCACAATGTAC
>JABFEB020000005.1:15608-26104 GCA_019775895.2 Stomatorhinus ivindoensis | reverse complement strand
CTCATCATAATCCCCCCCCCCCCATGACAAAGAGAGACAATCAGTAATATGAAAAGTTATTAATTTATTAAGTTTCATAAAATGCTGTTTTATTAATAAAAATTGTTCCTGACCTCTGCCTTTGAACAAAAATCTGATTGAGTCTTTGATAAAAATAATGTTTGAGAACCCCATACAATGAAGACTGAAGTTTCATTTTCCATTTCTATAAGTGTGTTGGAATGCGCTATTCTCACATCCCATCTCGCACTTTTCACATCCCATCTCATGCTCTTCTCACATCCCATCTCACGCTCTTCTCACATCCCATCTTGCACACTTTTCACATCCCATCTCGCTCTCCTTTTTTATAAGACACACACAGATCATACACACAGATAATAGCCACAGCGGGCTAACCTGCAGAGCTACACAGCGCCCCCTGGGGGCTTTCCAGCACCAAACAAGTTCTTCACCCTGAAAATATAAAACGTGTCCTTTTGGTCATTTACGTTAAAAAGGAATGTGCTTAGTCTATGTTTTTTTTTTACTGGAGCATTGAGGGGAATTGGTTTCCAAGGTTCAACAGAAATACCCCAAGAACTAACATGGACTTTGCACTTAAGTTTATATAGCCTCCTCGATGGAAGTCACACACGGGCACATACTCCTGTCTAACTGATGTGCCAGGACACCCAACTCGTGGTGGTGCCAGGTGACCACCCAAAAAGGATGCCTGGTGTGGAAAGGAGCTGTCCTTGATCACAAAGGAAACCCTGCCCACAGGAACCATGAATTCTGCATTCACCATTACAGGAGGATGCTGATCCCACTGCTGCCGGGGGGTGCTGTACATGGGGAGAATGGTAGGACGATTCCAAGGGGCCCTGAGGAAAAGACTGGGACCTGAAAAAATTAAGATTCTTTAATTGTCACATACATAGTTATACAAAGTACAACCCGCAGTGAAATGCATCCTGAACCGCTCATTTGTAGACTGCGCACGTTAAAAATCCAATCATGCTAAAGTTTTAAAGTGCAAAAAGCTAAAATGCAAGTGGAGAAGTATGTTCAAAATGAACAGTAACGCAGACATAAAAAAAGGTGACCGGTGTACAAGAGCACAACATCAGGGTGTGAGGAGCAGTGGCGTGTCCAGGTTCAGAGACCTTATGGCCTGGGGGTAGAAACTCTTGCTAAGTCTCTCAGTCCTGGTCATCTTGTTCCTGAGTCTCTTTCCTGATTTCAGCAGCTGAAACAGGCTGTTGTTGGGGTGGGATGTGTCCTTCATGATTCTGAAGGCCCTGCTCCTACATCTCTTGATGTAAATGTCCTGAAGAGATGGAAGGGCCGACCTGCAGCAGCGTTCTGCTGCACGGATCACCCTCTGGAGGGCTTTGTGATCCTGAGCACAGCTATTCCCCAACCATGAAGTAATGTTCTGAGTCAGGATGGTCAGAAATTTGAAACATAATTGTATTAGTCTGGGTTGGGGGCCCAAAATCTCCAACAGCGCCCCCGACTACATCAGATCAGACTGCAGGTCTTGATAAATCTAGAACCTTTTAAGAACCACTTATATCTTTATTGTACACTACTGGTAAGCACCATATGAACTGTCATTAACGAGTAACCTTCCCCTTCAAATCCAATCAGTAGGTTGCTGGTTAGAATCCTATGAATGCCAGTTGATCGGATACCACTGGGCCTACAGCAAGGCCCTTAACTGGCAATTGCTTCATCCTGAGTATGACATTAACCTCCATCCAGACCAGGAAGCAGGTCCTCTAACTTGTAGGGAAATTGTGGGGGTTGGTGGCAGGATTAGCCTTCCATCCACCGGAAATAAACTCACACTGGTCCATTCGGAATAGTGTGGTGTTCAGCATCAACTGCCCCACAGCTGCGCTGTTCTCATCCCTGAGGCGGTTGGTCGTGTGGTGGATGCTGTAATCAGTGCTCGCTCATTACCGCTCTCGTTCCCTGAAACTGAGGTGTGCCGAGGGAATCGACAAAGACCGTGGGCCAGCAGGGCAGTCTGTAGTGGCCGTCTGTGTCACAAGGTGGCTGCTGCATGCCTCCCCCAAAGCATGAAGCCTCGAGGCCGGTGTTTTTGTCACGGAGAGCGGCGGCGTTTTTGGCAGGGAGCCTGCGGTATTTTCCATGCTTCTCTCCGCCTCTGCCGCGTAACGCTTTCCACATGTGCGCCGGGTCTCGCCACCCTGTCTGTGAGGCGTGGCGGGGGCTCCGCTCGGCCCGCCCGGATCCGGCAGCCCGCTGCCAGCCGCTCCCCCCAACCCTGCAAAGCCTCGCGGCTAATTATGTGGCGGGACGGTGTTAGCAGGCCGCTGGGATGTCGCCGAGATGCGACCCTCATTCCTGCTCGCTCCGTAGAAAACGCCACTGCCAAGAGACACAGAGTTGGGGTTAAGGAACAAAGACATGCTCACCTTGGGTTTAACGCTGCAGACAAAACCATCCATCAAAAACCCCACAAATAAACAAAAAAAACAGAGGAGGAATTTGGTAACAAACTATTTTTGCTTAGTGACAATTTCTGAGGTCTTGTTTGAACAAATATGACACAATCTGGACACCCACACACATTCACACACCCAGGCACACAAAATTAGTTCATTCACTAAAAACATGGACAAAAACTGTGTATTTATAGCGCACACCCAGCATGACCCCAAGTGCCGTCTTAATGTGCTCATTAACATTAATGTGAGGCACTACTGATGCAGAATAGTGATGAAATGTTTATTATGATCTGTCACGTTGCCTCTGAATATCACACACTTTCTGTTCACCACAGAAAGGCTGGTTTACTAAGATATTTATGGTGTATATTTAACAGGGACGATGACCCAATGTTGTTGTATTCATAGCAGCATGTAGCACTCACGGTGCATTTACTCTGTCCTGGGAGTTACTCATGGTGCATTTACTCTGTCCTGAGAATTACTCATGGTGTATTTACTCTGTCCTGGGAGTTACTCGCGGTGCATTTACTCTGTCCTGAGAATTACTCATGGTGTATTTACTCTGTCCTGGGAGTTACTCGCGGTGCATTTACTCTGTCCTAAGAATAACTCACGATGCCTTTACTCTGTCCTGAGAATTACTCATGGTGCATTTACTCTGTCCTAAGAATAACTCACGATGCCTTTACTCTATCCTGAGAATTACTCACGGTGCGTTTACTCTGTCCTGGGAGTCACTCACGCTGCATTTACTCTGTTCTGGGAGTTACTCACAGTACATATATTCTGTTTTGAGAGATACTCATGGTAAATATACTATGTTGTCAAAGATAGTCACTGTACAGTACATATACTCTTTCCTGAGAATTACTCACAGAGCATACACTCTGCCCTGAGAGTTACTCACAGTACAAATACCTTGTCCTACACAAATTATTTCCTGTGTGTCTGAGTTACACGTCTTGTGGCAGGAGATAGGTGGGCTGTTGGAAACCTGTCCTGGGAGACTGGGTTTGAGGGGCGGGGGGGGGGGCAGAGGTGCGGTTGGGCAAAGATTTGGGTGTGGAGTTGTCATCCCTTTTTTTCAGGGGTGTTTTGACTGTTGTGCACATGTGAGACAGAAACGGGAGTGTGGGAGAGAGGAAGGGAGGCAAGAAAGGAGGAAAGGAGAGAGAGAGTATAGAAAACTTTCCTCCCATCTGAGCTGAGGTAGAATGTGCTAGAGAGTGAGCCCAAGCAACCAAGGACAGGGTGAAGAAGAAGGGGTCCCTCCAGGGGGACTCAGAGAGCGACTGAATGCGGGGAAAGCGAAACCCCACTGAGACAGACACTAATTAGCACTTTTTATCTGTGCCAATCTGTGGGAAGAACAAAGACTTGCAGCAGGAATCACAGAGCTGAACATCATGTGGATGGATGATCTCTGCAGCCAGAATGGCCTGGACCCTCTGTGGGTGAGTTGAACATCTATACCTTCTCAACGATGGCATGAACTTCCTGACTATCTATAGGTGGGCATTCCCTCAGTTAGTATGATCATCTGCATCCATTCGAGTGAGAACATCTAGATTTTCACTCAGTTAGCATGAACTCCTGAGCTCTGCGGGTGAGTATGAACATTTGGACCTTCTCTAAGTCAGCATGAATATCTAGAAATTCCTTGTGTGAATATAAATGTAAAACATTCCTTGAGCCAGTTTAAACATCTCAACCTTCTCCAAGTCACTATGAACATATAGACTTTTTTGAGTTTGCATTAACATTCAGCTGTTTATGTGTGAGTTAGCACCCAATTATGGGTGAACGTGAAGATTTGGCACCAACTGCTGACAACCCCTTAGAAGAAAAGGTAGAGATGGGCCCTATACTTCAATCCTTCAATACACTAATACTTGCAATAAGGCAACTAGGAATCTAATACTTAACGAAGTGAAAACTTGAAGTACCAGAAAAATTGTCCTTATACTTTTGGTGGACTTCAGACATGTGAAAATTGGTCAATCGAGATCACTAACCGACTTAACAATAGATAATGAAAGTTTTCTATGTACATTTTAGTGCGAAACGTATGGTCAACTTAGGATATCTTTCTATTTAAATGCATGGTCCATTTAATAGCATTTTCTGCAGAGAGTCATATTCACTCTGTGTTGGTGCTCTACACAGCCAAATCTCACCCTAAATTGAAAGTGTGATGTTGTTGCAGGATATAATTCAAGTTTCACTGAACTTCTCACTCACTCTGATCTACCACAGCAATATTCTTATATTTGAGATGAATACTCCAGCAGCTATGTAGCAGTAAAACACAATTCCCAGCATCCAGGCCAAACCCTTATAGCGTTACATCTGATTCTGGTGGCATTTCAAAACCATGTTGGTAGCGCACATTGGAGCTGTAAAACAGAGAAGCTGGACATTCTAGTTCCAGATGTTCTTAGGTGCCCCCTACGGCTGCCTGTGCCAAAATCCCAAAACCGCACTGAGTCTCACTGAAACTAGAAGACAGTGTGTCTTCAGAGCAAAGCCCAAGGATTCTCACCACAGTGTGTCTGTTCTACTCACACGTCCTGAAATCTGGCACTGACTTCAGACAGAACTATTACTGTCTGTTGAGTGGTGAAGCCAGGCGCTGCTGGTAATGGGGCGGAGCTGTGTCCCACCACCTGCCCGACGGCACTCACTGTCATTGGACAGGCAAGCCACTGGCCACCCCTCATTGGATTTGTGGTGCAGACTGCCCCCGCCCCTGATTCCCCAGGAACACTTTCTCACCTTGCATCCTTTTCTTAAATCTGCACACACAGCTCTGTATTTTGGCAGCAGAGCACTACATTTCAGTTTAGTTTTATAATCTGTATGGGTAAGAGTCTGCAAAGTCCTGTCGCCATGGGAACTCAGCTACCCAGCTTCAGGTCTGTTATTTCATGATGTAAAGTTTCGCGTAGCAGGCACAGGCCTGCGTATCCATCATAATGACTTCATTCCCACCCCCCCACCTAAAACACCTCCCCCGTACACCACAAAAGAGGAGGGAGTTGCCTGGAGGAACAGCCTTACCGCAGAAGCATGTATGACCAGGCAAACAATGAACCGATTTAACCCAAACCGCTGTATCACTGACTCAACAGCCGAATCTATCACAAATGCCACGAATGCCAAAGCAAATTAACTTTAAGCATTAACTGGGGCATCTCAGGCCAGAGGTGACAGCAACCGCAAGTTAAAGGGACTGGGAACAACAAATGCATAATCACATATTCAGACTTTATACCTAATTAAATACATGCATTTTTCAGAATTTTGCCGAATTTTAAGACTGTTATAGATAATTATGCTTCGGTTATTAGTGTCCTGTCCACTCATTAAGTGGAATCATAATTATAGTCATGTTCAGCTGCCACTTTGCTGTGCAGCTCCGTGCCACATGCCTGACACACAGGTACCGCCACCTGCACTCCGCCTCGCTAATGCCATTGTAGCGTCTTACCAGTGAAAAGCTGCAGTCGCGGGATCAAAGGTGGGTTTGAGAGGGAGCTGCGAAAAGCATTGGTGCTGCTATAAATACGGTGCGGCTCAAACAGCCAACCTGCGGTTTGACAGCCGCACAACAAAGACGGACCGGTGAGACTCACATCATTCTGAATGTAACAAAGATGCGACTCACATCACTCTTGGATGTAAAACTGCACAGGAACTATGAGGTGTGTGGCCCAGGGGATTTGGACTGGGTGTTCTGATTAAGAACCCATTTGGCTTTATGGTTAGCCACCTGTGTGGGACTCCCCAGGCTGCCCCAGAAGGGTATGGGCTCTAAGCCTGAAACCTGTCCATAAGCGGGGAATGTCTACTTGCTGCAGTTCACAGATTCCTTGACCGTGTACCCGACACTCTCACCTGCTGGCTCTGTTTTAGGACTGGAACCAGACCTGGTACACGCACAACCCAGACCTGTCCCAGTGCTTCCAGCACACAGTGCTAGTGTGGGCTCCCTGCATCTACCTCTGGGTGTGCACACCCTTCTACATGCTGTACCTCAGCTGCAACGACCGTGGATACATAGACCTGACCAGCCTGTGCTGGGCCAAAATGGTGAGTCGGTAGGAGTAGGCAGGTTTAACAGCAGGATGGTGTACCATGATAGTGTTTACCAGACACAGTCATCATAGATAATGCTCAGGCACACAAGCTGAAACCTGCAATACCCATATCTACCAGCAGGTGTGCTATTTTTCACATTTTACTAGAAACTCCAAAGGCATGCCAGAAAATAATCCAATGTGTGTGTATTCCAGTCCTCAGTTTCTACTTTCTCTCAGGTCCTGGGGCTTGGCCTGGCCTCCTTTGGTTTCGTGGAGTTCTTCTACATCCTACTGGAGAGGAACCAGGAGATACAGAAGCACATTGTGTTCCTGATTAGCCCTGTGATTCGCAGCCTCACCATGGTAACGCCCCCTGACCTTTTCTAGCTCATTTATAACATCGCCGCAAGGATATTGTTCTATTTAACCTCTTGCTAGCCACAGACTGCTTTATAGCAAGGCCAATTAGCAGTAAAAACATCTATGACACGTTAAAATGGATGTGGACCCTTGGGAGCATAAAGGTCACATTCTATAACTCTTTGGGAACCTCTTTAAGAAAACGTGCCTCTTTCAGCAGCAGACCACAGACAGATGCTGTTTTTGTTTACCGAACAAAACCACCAGAATATTTCTGCAGGGAGTGAGCTGGAGCAACAATAGCTTTCAGTTTTCCCTGTCAAAAGATGAAAATGTCACTAATTTCAACATATTTGGAGATCCAGACCAAAACTGAAAAAGGGCAAGATTATGCTACAGAAATGCGTGTATCTCTGTAAACATCAGGAGCACAGCGCAGGTATCATCTGGGACTGTTACTCAGAGCGCCACGGACCACAGCACCATCTGGAGGTCCCTGAGGACCAGGTTGGCAGGTTGAGAAACATTGATCTGGATAATATCACACGCATCATGTACCGTGTCTATAGCCGATGAGTAATCCTTTGGAGTGCTAAAAATATAGAGCCTTATTTTTCATCCTGTGTTTACTTCTTGGTATCAATGAGCCCCATATCATCTGCTGTACTGTTACGATCTGTTTATGGTTTGATGAAATGAGCTATGAATTTCCCTAATGGCTGCTCCCCAAACCGCTACTAGGCTGGTCCAGAGGAAACTCCGCCAATGCCCAACCCCCCCCCCCCCCCAACTCTCTGATGTCTCTCCCCTCTCCCCCGCAGGTCCTGGCCATCAGCGTGGTCCATCTGGAGAGGACCAAGGGCTGTCGCTCGTCCGTCGTCCTCTTCATCTTCTGGCTGCTGGCCGTGCTGTGCTCCTTGGTGCCATTGCGGGCAAAGATCCAGCTCGCCATCCAGGAGGTGAGGGGTTCCAAACCCTGACTTTTAGAAAATGGGCCATGGCTTTGTCCTTGGTCACTTTGGAGTTTCCCCAAAGCCTCCAGAATCTCCCTGGGCTTTTCCAACGCTGCGTGAGGGAGGCCCAGGCTGCTGTTGTTGCTGCTTCCCATGCCAGCTGTCTCATTCCCATGCCGCCCCTCCCATTCCTTCCTGTTTGTGCAGCTTCATCGCCCTCTGATCTGGCTCTGTCCTAGTCTGTCTTGTCAGCCGTGGAGGCACGGTCATTGCTAGGGGCTGGGGGGGTCCCTCCTTCAGGAATGGCCACAGGCCAATCGACACCCTCAGAGTTGCCTGTCACTCGGAGCTTCCCCTCGTCGCTCGTCCCAGTTTCCCCCGGCAGAGACGTCTCCCGGGTCATCTGTATTAGATAAATAAGCCGGCTTTGAAGACACACACAGAGACACACATGTGTGCCTACTGAACCATAAATAGCTGTATTTTCATCTAAGCCTCTATTTTTGTATAAATGTTCCATCTACGAAGGATGAGATGAGCGGCTGCTACCTTTATGGCCATTTATACGGCTAAGACAAAATGACCGGGGAACATGGTGCTGGGGTCTTAATCAGCCCCTGTACTGACTGCAGGGAGTCCAGTGCAACCCAAACTTTGAGGAAGGCCTCTGTAAGCCAAACCCGTGGGCACAGTTGGAAAGTGTGAGCCTGACTATGCGCCTTTGTTAGGTCCGACCACGTCTGTAGAGACTCAAGCATGTGGCGATCCACACATACCGTGACTGGCTGTGGGAGGAAGCATCGCAGACCTATTAAAAGGCTGCAGTGCATTCTGGAACTGAGACTCGAACAGCCCTAGGGGCAAAGAGGTTGGCTAACGGTAACCTGTGGCCCTCAATGTTAACTGAACGGCACCTATATACAGGGCAATGACAACCCCTACGCTCTCCATCTTTTGGCTCATGCATTCCTTCAACAATCTGCAATCAGTGGTTTGCTGAGGGTCCTTAGGTGCAGAGTTCACCATGAGGCTCAGTTTAGTCCAAAACAAACTGACCTACATATTCTGACCACGGGGCGGCAGCTGTGCCTGTTTTGTCTGCGGCCGGCATGAGGTCGCCCCTCCACCACGTCCTCCCGGGAGCTGCCTCACCCCCGCGCGACTTTCCATTTTCCCCCCAGGGATGGCCTGTTTACCGGGGGCAGTGGGTTTAGTTCACGTCGCTGTGGGGGAATCAGTGCTTGAGCCGCTGTTTGGAGAAACCGGGCAGCCTGCAGCCGTGAGCAAAGCACCAGGGTTAGCGGACACCCTCCAGAGTTTAATTTAGCCACCGGTTTTCGAGTCACTCCGATAGCGGATGATGTTTGTAACCACAGGCTCTCAATTTATAGATAGCGTGACTTGGAAGCGTTACATCCTGGCACCCGGGCCTAATTTACGTATATATAGACATATAGAGCCGGGGTGCTGCATGTTTGTGCCCAAACGGGTCTCGTGAATCACCATGTTTGGCACCGGGCCACGCCGTGCGAGTGGCAGCAAATCACAAGATCAGCCAATCGCAGCAGACTGTAAAAAAAAAAAAACCTATAATGCATCCCACTCGCATGGGTCTGAGGTTTTGGCGCGTTGTAGCGTAACGCGTTAATCACCCCCTAAGATCCGCCGCACGGCGGCTGCGGCAGGAGCAGGAAATGAGCCGATATGGTATAACAGGAAGCGACGGGCGGGAGCTCGTGGTGACGGACTTGGCAGCAGAAGAGCCCCCACAGTGGGCAGTATAAGTTTTCGCTGCCCTCTAATGACTAATGAGGCTTCGCGGGAGAGTGTTGCATGCAGTGTGGAATTTCACTTATCCGCAAGGAAATAGCCAGGTTTATTTTATTTTTTTTTTCACTGTAGTTGTTTTAACGTTCGTTTAATGTGGGGCTTTCCCAGCTTGGGAAACAAACCTCCACTTGCTGGGATTCTTTAGAAAACAGAATGATGGTACAAATACGGACAAACAGCGATTTCATATTGATTTAAGGAACATGAAATAAAAAAAGGAAGCAAGTATAAATTAAGAGGTGGTGAATGGTGTTGGCATTGTAAACACTGAGATTCCTGAGAATAAGCCACAAGTGCACCATTAGGGAGACAATGCACAAACCCTTTAACGAATGTACATTTGTATAAAGATGTAATTACAAGCTAAGAAAGTCTTTCTGCAAATATTTATAGAGCTATTCTGCATGGTACATGTCACTTCATTCGATCCAGTAAAGATAAGGCATGTTCCTGGGCTGATGAGGCCGACTGTTGCCTCTCACTAACTTAGCCAATGAACATCATCTTGACACCATGTTCTGCCAATGAGCATTAGACTACTCTCTGCGTTGACCTATCGTCTGTCTTCTTCCACTTGCGCTTCAGGATTTCTCGGTGGACGCGCTGCGCTACCTGGCGTTCTTCAGTTACTTCTCCTTCCAGCTGGCCCAACTGGTCCTTGTCTGCTTCTCGGACCGACGCCCCAGTACCACGAAGCCTGTCTCTGTCAAGGTCCGGGAGCACCGATTTTCACATGGGGGGGGGGTGGGCTCCGGCAAACTAGGAGTGGTCCTTGACAAATCCGTATTTGACGTTTGCAGAATCCC
>JABFEB020000005.1:5502-15508 GCA_019775895.2 Stomatorhinus ivindoensis | reverse complement strand
CCCCCCCCCCCCCCCCCCCCCCCCCCCCCCCCCCCCCCCCCCCCCCCCCCCCCCCCCCCCCCCCCCCCCCCCGGCAAACTAGGAGTGGTCCTTGACAAATCCGTATTTGACGTTTGCAGAATCCCTGTCCGGTCCAGGATGCATCTTTCTTGTCGAAGGTTCTCTTCTGGTGGTTCACAGGGTGAGCAGCTTCTCCTACCCAACATCAACATCAACCAAACAACAACAATAACATTAAAAAAACAGCAAGAATAAACATGTTATGACTCAACGTTGAGGCAAACGGTCCCAAAACGAGGGCCTGCCAGTGAACCACATCTTTTCGGCAGCTTGACTGACTCTGATGTGTGACCCTCAGGCTGGTGGTGAAGGGTTACCGGCAACCCCTCCAAGGGGAGGACCTGTGGACCCTGAGGCAGGAGGACACATCGGGGCACATCATCTCGGGCATGAAGGAGGCTTGGAGTGAGGGATGTGCCAGGCTTCAGCGGTAAGACTCGCCTTGACTGCACAACCCGATACCCATCGCCAGAGTAACGGCCGCTCGCCATTCAGTAATCAAACCTCGTCGTCATTTCAGCAAAATATCTAAGCAGGAGGTAATTAAAACAGACAGTAAAGGGGGTATATTTCATACCTTCCAGGCTGTTATCATGTGCGCCATTTTAGAGGTTAATGCTTCTTCTACGCATGTACATAAACACAACACACCACATGGATTCATTAAAATTCCAGATCAAAGTCGCCAATGGCAAATCCGAACATCTGTGTGCACTGGCAGGCAGGAGGGGGGGGTGCACATAAGTGCACCGCAGGGCTACAGGCTGGCGGAGCAGCCCCAGCTGCACAGGAGACTGCAGAAGGAGCAGAGCGTGGGGCTGCACCTGCTGCGCACCCTCGCCCGGGGCTTCGGGCCCCGCTTCCTGCTAGGGGTGCTGTGCCTGGTGGTCCACGACGCTTTCCTGTTCTCCATTCCACTGGTGCTCAGGTGAGATGGAGCACAGGGCTGCTGTGGTGATTTATTCCCACTCAGCGACCAATGAATGGAGGGGGGAGGTTAGGGATCAAGACCCCATCATTAGGCTAGGCCAGCTGGCAGCAGTAAGGCTATGATAGGCTCTGACAGGGTATGCTAGACTCTGATAGGCTTTGACAGGGTATGCTAGACTCTGATAGGCTCTGATAGGGTATGCTAGACTCTGATAGGCTCTGATAGGGTATGCTAGACGCTGATAGGCTCTGATAGGGTATGCTAGACTCTGATAGGCTCTGACAGGGTATGCTAGACTCTGATAGGCTCTGATAGGGTATGCTAGACGCTGATAGGCTCTGATAGGGTATGCTAGACTCTGATAGGCTCTGACAGGGTATGCTAGACTCTGATAGGCTCTGACAGGGTATGCTACACTCTGATAGGCTCTGATAGGGTATGCTAGACTCTGATAGGCTCTGATAGGGTATGCAAGACTCTGATAGGCTCTGATAGGGTATGCTAGACGCTGACAGGCTCTGATAGGGTATGCTAGACTATGATAGGCTCTGACAGGGTATGCTAGACTCTGATAGGCTCTGATAGGGTATGCCAGGCACTACTATGCTATGTTAGGTAGTGCTAGGCTCTGTCAGGCTCACATTTATTTCAACGATGTCACAGAGACGTGGCAAATTCTTCCCCCCAACAGCATAATTTCGCAGGCCAGCCCTCACATCCGGTAGTTGGGCAGAGATTCCCAAATAGATTCATTACCCTCAGACATGAGCAGAGCAACACCCCCCCCCCCCCCCCACACTCTTCAAACCCTTTGTACTCCTCTTGGTGACACCTCACTGATGTTACACTCCACAGCCCGCTGCTGGGATTCATGAGGGAGCAGGACGCCCCCTTGTGGAAAGGCTACTTCTACGCTGCGGCGATGTTCCTGCTGTTGTGCCTCCAGTCGTTGTTCCGCCACCAGTACATGTATGCCTGCTTCACCGTGGGCATGAGAGTAAAGACGGCCATCATGGGGCTGGTCTACAGGAAGGTGTGTCTTCACGGACAAATGGGAAGGAGCCTCGTATCCCAGAAGCCAACGCACTGACTTTTCTGTCATGTCTCCTTCCCCCCCAGTCTCTGGTGATCAGCAGCGCTGCACGCCGAACATGCACCGTGGGGGAGATCATCAACCTGGTGTCTACTGACACTCAGAAGCTCATGGACTTTGTTGTGTACTCTAACGCCATGTGGATCGCTCCAGTGGAGATTGCCCTGTGCCTCTTCTTCCTCTGGCAGGTAGACCTTCTCTCAGCCTCAACTACCCGGACTGTGCTAACTGGATTGGCAGAGGTTTGGGAGGGAGGACAATGGGAGAACTTGCTATCAATGTTAGGAGGGGGGATCAGAATGGTGAGGTTGGAGAAAGTGGCTCCATCACGGCAACTCAGCAGCCTCCTCTCTCCCTCTGCATCCTCCAACAGCAGCTGGGTCCGTCTGCCCTGGCCGGCATCACAGTCGTCATCCTCATCTTCCCCCTGAACGGCTTCATCGCTAAAAAACGCAGCAAGCTCCAGGTACGGCTGTCCTCACCCCCACCCCCCCAAAGAGCCAGACAGAGAGGGGTGAGGTGGGCGCCCCCGCAGCACGCACCCTCGCACCCATTTCAGCTGACGCCCTGCAGCTGGATCCAATAAAATCAGGCAGGCTTGAGCACTGCCAGGCCACCCTGCGGGCTGCGTGTATATTTTTTATTCTGCAGGTTCCCAATTTTGCCCTTAAAAAAAATATAACAGCCACAAATGACTCATAAAAAATTAATTTCTTATTTATAGTACTTCAAGCAACAGGCAGTCAGTACTTTAAATTGCAAATGTTAATTATAATTAGTTTTAACTGCGATTTTGGCTTTCTTCATTTATTTCCATCCCTCGGTCCTCGAAACTCTTACCCAGCAGATCTGGGAAACACTCTGGACAGGATTCCGGTCCATTGCGGGGAATACACACATCTGCACACACGTCATCTTTTTTTCATGCATGTAAATTCACATGATGATTCCTAATGCTGACTATCCTGGGTGGGGTTTTCGACTCCTCCTCAGGAGACGCAGATGAAGTTCACAGACCGCCGCATCAAGCTGATGAATGAGATCCTGAGCGGAATAAAGATCTTGAAGTTCTATGCCTGGGAAAAAGCCTTTCTAGGCAAAATCCGGGACTGCAGAGAAAAGGAGCTAGCGGCTCTGAAGAAATCCCAGATCCTCTACTCCGTCTCTCTCGCCTCCTTCAACTCCTCCTCTTTTCTCGTATGATTATTTTTCTTTTCCTTTGTAGAATCCTATGTCCAGTTTTATGCAGTTTACAATTTACAGTTTAATTTACTGATTTATACAGTTTTACTCACAACAGTAGAGTGTTATGGTCATAGGTCCCTCACCCCCAAGCCACCTGCAGCCCTTTATAGCAGCATGAGGACGTCCATTGCTCTGTGATCATGAGTGGATTGTGGGACAATGGATCCGTCTCTGCTCTCCCCCCAGATGGCCTTTGCCATGTTTAGCGTCTACGTGTTGGCCGACCCTAGAAATGTGCTGGATGCCCAGAAGGTCTTTGTCACCATGGCATTGATCAACATCCTCAAGACCCCCCTGAGCCAGTTGCCCTTTGCCATCAGCACCACCATGCAGGTGAGGTCAAAGGTATCATTCAAAATGTGCTAGTCAAAGAAGGAATGGCCAAAGAACCCTACTTAATTAGTGTTAATCGGGGGAACGATTACCAGTGATCACTAATCAGACTAGTACTCAAAGAATGCTAATCTAAGAGCGCAAGTCAAAGAAAACAAGTTAAAGAGTATTAATCTGAGAGTGCTACTTAAATAATGCTATTTAGATACTGCTAGTGAAGAGCATTAGTCAATGAGCACTAGTTACACAGCAATCGCCACCAGGACACGCAAGCAACCACAATCACCAGCCAAAGGAGTGATGGACATCACTAGCATAACATGACTTCAGCTGATTATAAAACCACCAGGGCGCGGAGATCACTAAACTTCCCCTGCATTTCAGGCTGTGGTCTCGCTGAGGCGCCTTGGGAAATTCCTTTGTCAGGAGGAGCTGAAGTCAGATGTTGTGGAGAAGGTGCCCTGCAGTCCGGGTGAGAATGAGGAAGTGAGATCAGAAAGTTTCCCATGTGACAGAAACATGCAACAGTTTCCACAGTTTGGCATAACGATGCTTGATACCAAAGCTGAAAATGTATTAGAATGACATTAACAGTACTGTGGTAAATTTACATTTACAGATGGTCAGTGATTTTGCAGATTTAACAAAGAAATTCTGTGAGACTTTTGTATCTCAAGATGTGCGCCATTTCCATATTTACCGAGCAGAAATGTATTTTGTTCAGAAAATTGTACTGAAAATAATTGCCTAGTTATATTTTGACCATTGTGGCATATTATGTATAACTGACTCAGGTGGAGATGGGGTGACAGTAGAAAATGGCACGTTCAGCTGGTCTAAAGAGGGCCCTCCTTGTCTCAAGAGGTAAGTCCCGCGAACTCCAAAGAATGCATCTGGTTCATATAGAGGTTTCTTTAATGTTAGTTTCTTGCTTGGGATCAATGTAGTGGGAGTTTAATTCAGCCTTAAAATTCACTGACAGCACCAGTCAACATCTGGATGAATGATATTCAGACTGAATGACATTCTCTAGTTCCTAAGACTTTATATGTTGTGAAGTGCTCTGCAAGACCTGTGTGTGGAAGACAGTTCAGGTGTTCGGGTTACTTGGCACAGAGCCAAACCATTGTAGCTGGGACAACATGCTATACCTTCACGCATCTTTCTGATGTCTCTGATTGCAGGATCAATGCCCGCATTCCGACAGGCTCGCTGGTGGCGGTGGTTGGTCACGTGGGTAGCGGCAAGTCCTCCCTGCTCGCAGCCTTGCTTGGGGAGATGGAGAAGCGAAGCGGCCGTGTCTGTCTAAAGGTCTGTCACTGCGATCGTTCTGGTAGGATGTAGCAGGATGTAGGAAAGATTTTTATACCTGGGACTTGCTGTGGGCAGGGAATGGTCCAAACCACAAGAAGACGTGGTCTCTGAACTGGAGGTCTTTGGGACCCATTTCTAACAATCAGGGTTTCAGCTCATACACTCGAGCTTTCTGCATCACGACTTTCTCCATCACGGGGTCGATATGCCACTGGGCTGGCATAAGAAATTAAATGGGAATTTTTTGCGAGCCTTGTGAAAGCCACAGATGGCACCCAAAGGCTAGCAGACGGCACACAAAAGGTTTTATATTTCCTCTATAACTTTCACACAGCTTGGTCCTCTTTGTCAGGCACATTAGTAGTAAAAACAAACAAGACTTTCAATGATTCCCTTAGTCGAAATCTTTAATGAGCAGGGACAATTCATCACCGCCTTGCCGCACTTTGTTGGGACCCTTCCCATTGCGCTCCGCTTGTCTGCTTAACACCAGTGTCTGTTTAGTGATTCTCCATTAGCCTCTTGCAGGGCTCTGCTGTTTATATGATAGAAATTTTTACTTTTCACTTTACACACCAATGGCTATTTTCATCACCCTTTTTAAATGAATTTGTCTGTTGGTTCCTTCCAGGGCTCCGTAGCCTATGTGCCCCAGCAGGCTTGGATCCAGAATGCATTCCTGCGGGACAACATCACCTTTGGGCTTGAGAAGAAAGGGAGCTGGTACCAGCAAGTAGTGGAGGCTTGTGCTCTTAGACCCGACCTGAAGATCCTGCCTGCTGGGGATGCCACTGAGATTGGTGAGAAGGTAAGTCCACTGAGGTTCCTGACCGATTTTAGCAAATATTACTTGCTCTTTGGTCCCTTGAGTGGATGCAGGGGCTGATGTTGTTACGGCTTCACCACAGGGCTTGAACTTGTCTGGGGGACAGAAACAACGGGTTAGCCTAGCCCGTGCCGTCTACAGGAAGACTGATATTTATCTGCTAGATGACCCTCTGTCAGCTGTGGATGCTCATGTGGGCCAACATATCTTCGATAAGGTCATTGGGCCCAACGGCCTTTTGAAAGACAAGGTAGTTTCCTTAAAAACTTCCCCAGGCATTTATAAATTTATAAATTTAAATTAATTCAATCATGTTCATAATGAGAGTGCTTTGAGTCTTGTTTGACAAGACTTGCATGTTGGTACACACAGACGCGCATCCTGGTCACGCATGGCCTGAGCTTTCTGCCGCAGGCCGACCTGATCCTGGTCATGGTGGACGGCGAGATCACAGAGACGGGCTCGTACCTGGAGCTGCTCGGCCGTCAGGGCGCCTTCGCAGACTTCATGCGTGCCTTTGTTAGCACTGCTGCTGATTACAGAGAGAGCCCTGCCTGCCAAGGTTGGAGAAACCCCATTGTACCAGAAAGATTCAGATCCCTACACTGTGGTTGAGGAAATGACATTTTGAAATGGTTTAATTTTGTGACATTCAGCAGGTACCAAGAAGTCTTCCTCCATGCTCAGCATAGCCGACTCCATGTTTATTTCTAGAGACCATTCCCAGGAACAGCTAATTAGGTAATATCTCGATTATTAGGTATTAGGTACTAATCTC
Organism: Stomatorhinus ivindoensis; assembly: GCA_019775895.2. Lineage (NCBI taxonomy): Eukaryota > Metazoa > Chordata > Actinopteri > Osteoglossiformes > Mormyridae > Stomatorhinus > Stomatorhinus ivindoensis. The sequence continues at coordinate 8,928 of JABFEB020000005.1, read as the reverse complement.
AATTACCACCCCAACATGACGTACAAGATTAAAAAGTATAACTCTGTTCCCCTCCAGTGTTCATAAGGGCAGTATCAGCTTACAGAACATGGAGTCCATATCCAATACTGATTGGGATCCAATCAAAGAAGAGTTGGGCAAACTGACCGAGGCTGACCGAGTCCATACTGGAAGGGTGGGTTCATTAGTCAATTAGTCATATGTCAATTAATTAGTAGGCATAAGAATTGAAAACATTCAATTGAAATGTGGGTAGTATTTTTATTTATTTAGTATATTTGCAACTAAATAGGATTTCCAAATAAATGGTAAGATCACTGTAATAACCCTGGAACTTTGTTCTGGATCACAGGTGAAACTGGAGATGTATGTGGACTACTTCAGGACCATTGGTTTGACACTCATTCTGCCAATCATCTTCCTGTATGCTGTCCAGCAGGCTGCTTCTTTAGCCTACAATTACTGGCTCAGCTTGTGGGCCGACGACCCCATAATCAATGGTACTCAGACAGACATGGACTTCAAGCTGGGGGTTTTTGGAGCTCTTGGAATCGCACAAGGTTGGAAAAGTCTTATTTAACACATGATACCTTCAAAGAGCTAGAGAGGAAAGAAGCTGACCTACTCTTTGTCCTACGCATTTCAGGACTGGCAGGTTTTGGTACCATGGTGGCCATCTCAGTAGGAGGAATCATAGCCTCTCGTTACCTTCACCTGGATCTTCTGAACAATGTCCTACTCTCCCCGATGTCCTTCTTTGAGAGAACTCCCAGCGGCAACCTCCTCAACCGCTTCTCCAAGGAGGTGGATGCCATTGACTGCATGATTCCCGAAGGGCTGAAGATGATGCTCGGCTACTTGTTCAAGCTGCTGGAAGTCTGTATTATTGTGCTTTTGGCAACGCCCTTCGCAGTGGTTGTCATCCTTCCCCTCACCCTCTTCTACGCCTTCATCCAGGTATGCGGGAGATGTCAGCCCAACAGGAATGGATTTTGAAGATTTACTAGAGGTGGAAAGTTCAGGTCCTGAAGGTACAAATCCAGATCAAGGTTTTGTTTCAACCAACCAGTTGAGTACTCTGTGACTGTGACTCTTTTTACTCAGCTGGTTGGTTGACACGAAACCTTGGACTGATTTTGGACTTTCCACCTGCATGGTTTCACACAGTGCTGACAACAGCAGATATCAGCAGGGCTTTAAACCACAAGGCTCCCGGTAGAGGTTCCTTGAAGGCACATTTTTGAGCCCATTATTTTCCCCAAACACATTGAATAAAGTGACACTGTATCATCAGTTTAATTTGCGCTTCATCCTCCTCTCTGCTCTAGAGTTTCTATGTGGCGACATCTTGTCAGCTGCGTCGCCTGGAATCTGTTAGCCGCTCCCCCATCTACACCCACTTCAACGAGACTGTGCAGGGGGCCAGTGTGATCCGGGCCTTTGGAGAGCAGTCCAGGTTCATCTCGGAGGCCAACTCCCAAGTTGACCACAACCAGACGTCCTACTTCCCTCGATTTGTGGCCACCAGGTTAGAGTTGTGAAAATTGTGAAGCTTGGAAAACTCCCCTGCCATTCATTCAGTCAATCTGGGATTGTGTCCCAGAGCTTCGCGTCATCAAACATTGTCCAGCCAACTCTCACTCACTGATGTCATTTTGTAGGTGGTTGGCCGTGAATCTTGAGTTCCTTGGCAATATCTTAGTTCTTGCAGCCTCCATCCTATCTGTTATGGGTAAGGACACCCTGAGTCCTGGAATTGTGGGATTGGCTGTGTCTCATTGCTTACAGGTGAGAAAGATCCTATTGCTGTTTTTAATCATGTGCAGAAATATATTTACAATGAAGGATAAATAATGACATCACATTATATCATATGCTACAGGTGACAGACATCCTAAGCTGTATTGTGCGCTCCTGGACTGACGTGGAAAACAACATTGTATCTGTGGAGAGGGTGAAAGAATACGCAGACACCTCAAAAGAGGCAAGAGTGTCCCAAGATGTGGACTTTTCTCCCAAATCCATGACATAGCAAGTGCTTGAGTCTGGAGAGACTATGTTCTAATGAAACTATAACATTGTTTCCCTCAGGCATCCTGGACAACAGAGAACATTTCTCTCCCTGTGACCTGGCCCCAGGCAGGGACTATAGTGTTTCAGGGCTATGGCCTACAGTACCGCAGGGGTTTGGACTGGGCTCTCAAGGACATCTCTCTGAGCATCCAGGAGAGAGAGAAGGTCTGTAGTAGGCAGTCCTCAAATTGCAGCTTTGAACAGAACATTTACTGCAACTTCCACACACACCTCTTTTCTGTCATTCCTGTCTAGGTTGGAATTGTTGGAAGGACAGGGGCGGGAAAATCATCTCTGGCCCTCGGCATCTTCAGGATCCTAGAGGCTTCAAAGGGGAAGATCTACATTGATGGCATCAACATTGCAGAAGTAGGACTGCATGACTTGAGATCCCGCATCACTATCATCCCACAGGTACAGTATATAAGTGGAATCTTTTTTAATTACTGTCTTAGCCTCAGTAATACAATTAAATGGGTAGACTGCTGAGAGGCGGGGTGGCACGGTGGACCAGGGTTTGAGCCTCCAATATGGCTCCGTGTATATGGAGTTAGCATGTTCTCCCTGTGTCGTCTTGGGGTTTCCTCTGGGTACTCCGGTTTCCCCACACATTCCAAAAACATGCGGAGGCTGATTGAAGTTCCCAAATTGCCTGTAGTTATGCATGTGTGAGTGAATGGTGTGTGAGTGTGCAATCTGTGATGGGTTGGTGCCCCATCCCAGATTGTTCCCTGCTTTGTGCCCATAGGCTACAGACCATAACAGGACAAGTGGTTCCAGAAAATGTATGGATGAACTGTTGAGAGTATGGGCTATATTATTCAGATTGGAGTATACTGGGACACCAGAATAACCAGCAAGGAGTCCAGACTCTCTTCTCTGACAGAGCTTGCTTCTCCCAAAAGTTCCTTTCAGCCTTGAGCATAACATGATTGATATTGCTGCACACACCAAAGGGCTTCATCTTCCTTAGGAAATGCACCCTACTCTGCACTGTCCTGTAGACTCTGTGTCATCATGCCAGTCCAGGTCATCATTGCTGGATATGCTAATGTGCCAATCCTGCACTCTCCATGGGTTGTCCCAGAAGTCATTAGTCTTTCAGACACCGATCTGTAGGTGTTTCTTCTTACACTGGCCAAACAACGTTCTCCACTAAACCTGTACTCATTTATCTTTCCTTCATCGATACTTCTCACAATTGGAAAAATATCAGAAAACTTAAGAGGGTGGAATGATCTGGAGCAGTACCTGAAGTCTGTAGTATGATGATCAAACAGGAATAGTGTTCAATGCACTGGAGAAGTCAATGAAGAGAATCCTCAGGAAATTGCTTGATTTGCCCAGTACAAG
>JABFEB020000003.1:556495-566508 GCA_019775895.2 Stomatorhinus ivindoensis | reverse complement strand
GTGCCCATTGCTTCCGGGTAGGCTCCGGACCCCCCGCGACCCAGTAGGATAAGCGGGTATAGACGATGGATGGATGGTGCCAATGGAGATGATTAATACAAACCAACCAAAAACCTAAAGTTCCTTCCTAATATTAAAATAGCTTTGTTATTCCACTGACAATATTTTTTCTTTCAAGCCTTCGCGTAGCTAAATCCTGACTGTCCTCTCGATAGAGGCGTTATACTCCAATCATTTTTCATAGCAAAAACTTTTATTTTAATGTGCTCTGCAGTCTCATCCACTCTTTTTGTTTTTCGATTTTCGAATCAAATCTACGTTGCTTCAAGCAAATATGGTCCTTTGGGGCTTCATTTAGCTAACGTATTGTCTGAGCCGGCTAAATCTGTCCTGGCGGAACGGAGCGGGAAGGCGAGCAGCTGTTAAGGAAGCCGCAGCTTCCCGGATCCAGCACTGGCGAGAGCGACAGTTTGCGGCTGCGATTCGGGACGGCGATGCGGACCAGAGCCTGTGGAACCACGCCGTTGCCAGACGCTGGCACAGAAAATCCTGAGAAACCCATATGTAGCAAATTATCTGTGGACTATGACGAGTTGTTTTGCCGGCAAACAGCTACTTAAATGATACTAGCGATGTTCTAATCAGGTCTTCACTCTCTCACAGCTTTTTACTTTTTTAGCATGGAACTTGCAAGCAAGATTAGTTACGGATCGACTTAATAGTTGTTATTCAATCACATTAACATGCATGATTATAAATTACTCTACGTTCAAGGTTTACCATCCAAATTTATGGTTGCGGCTGCATTTTATTGACTAATATATACATATTATATATAATATAAATACATTGTCAAAGTTTGGCAAAAATATGTCGCATAGGTAAACTGCAGCCCCAGTGCTGTCAAATAACTCATTGCATCGTCCTCTGAATTAATCTGGACCTTCACAAAGACCACCCAGCAATACTTGATAAAAGGTCTTGATAAAACTTGGAGGCGGATCGATTTTGCGATTAACATGCCCGCACATCTCCCCCCAACCTGGAAGTGAGAGGTTCCACTCACGTAGAGCTGCCAGTTTGCAACGTATGCATATTATAACTTAATATAGATGAATCAAGGTATAGCAGCTGGCCAGCAGTGAGGCTTTGCCATAGAGCGGTGAGAGGGAAACAGAGAGAGAGACAGAGAGAGAGAGAGAAACCTGGCTGTGTAAGCCACCCCTGCCAGGACCCATTCACAGGGTCATTTCTAAGGCAGCCAAAGCGCAGCAGGAATTGAACCTGGATGTGCAGTGCTGGCTGCGGCCTGCTTTAACCAGCACACCGCGGAGAGGCCCCACTTGTACATTTTACAACAGCCTCTATACTCACTGCTGCTACCGTAGGCCTGAAGACCAGATTGGAGAGACAGCGGAATAGCGTACATAACCAGAGGCAGTTCGTACGGAGGTCCCAGAGCTAACATGTCGCTTTACACACTTCTATCATCACACACTCATTACACAACTTCATGTACTGTTCTCCATTTTTATTGTCTTGCAGTTATATCATCTATATTTTTATTGTTATTCTATTCTTGTTAATTTGCTCTTCTTCGTGTTACATACAGTACTACACAAAAGCTTTAGTAAGTCAAAGAACATTTGAAGCGATGATCTATTGGGGTATCATGTGTACAGTAACCCCCCTCCCCCCCCGTATCCACAGATGGTACGTTCCAAGACTTACCGTGGATAATAACCATCAATGGGCCACAAATATAACCTGATTTGTGAGTATATACACATGGTAAAGTTTAACTGACAATTGTACATTGTACATTATACACAGTACTGTGCTCTTTCAAATGAAAGGGATCCTGACTAATTTACCCTAATTCTCAAGAAACAATATAGCAATGAAAAATACAGTTTGTATCAAGGGATGACAGAGCAATGTATGCCTCTCAAAGGATAACAATGAAAAAACATAGGCTACTGTTACACATTTTATAGTTGAAAATATTGTAATATGTACCATTATATAGTGTTTATTGAGAAATTTAATTTGTTTAAAAATATCATAGGTTATTGTGGGTACTCACTGGTTTATAGCCAATACTCACTTGGCACATAGTTTGAGCTTATGAAAGGATTTTTTTTTTCCTGGAACAGCAGATAAATAAAATCGAGGTTACTGAAATCGCAAATATGGGGGTTTCGTTGTATTTGCTCAGAAAAACAATCACATTTTAGCATTAGAATACATAAAAACACACAATAAAAACTATTTAAATGACTGATCTCTTGCCGGATAGCTAGATGAACACCGCCTCAGTACCCACACCTCTCCTAGGGGCACCTCAGCCGCTCCAGTGTATTTGTTAAATTTCGCCACCAGCTCAATCATTCCATCAATCAGTTTAATTTGTCAAATAATTCCATGAGGTTTTGACTTCCCAATGGTTGAAAAATACGTGGGCATATTGAACGGTTGCTGCAAATACTGGGGGTCGGTGAGTTTTAGAGAGACGTACTGGAATCGCTGAGCTGCCAATCTAACAGACTTGTTCTTTTAAACACGACGATCATGTAAGCATCATTGTCTCTGGCTGCCTATGACTCCGCAGCTGTATTTCCTTTCATGCCCATCAGGACACAGATGGAAAAGCATTTCATTACACAGGAGTACAGTCTATGATTGTGCGACAAAGTAACAAGTCAAACGTGAAACTTTAGAAGACAGGACTTGTTAAGAATCAGAATTTTTTGGCCAAATATATGAAATGTACAAGTATTTTGTCTGTTTGTGCGTGCCTTGGTATAACATATGATGCGACAATTTAAGACAATTTAAAGATGATGTACAAATGTGTACATGAAATTTACACACAATTTTAACACTAGACTGCACTTAGTACCTGACAAGCAGGATAGATTAGATAGATAGATTAGATAGATAGATAGATAGATAGATAGATGGGCACAGCTTACTAAAATACAAAGATTGCTGGTGCTTTTGGCTTTTTTGAGAGGGGTGATGTGAGATTCTCAAATATATGATTAATTCCGTCCAGCTCGTTATCTGGCAAGTCATTAGGATTCGGGTTGCAGCGTCACACATAAGTGGCGACATTCTTCTTTGCCGGCGCTGCACTATCATTCTACGAGCCGGCCCTGAGACGCATGCCTCATACGTGCAGATGTGCCACGCGAGCGCGGCCCCGTCATCCCCGGCGAAGAGCGAGTGTCCCAGCGGGACGCCCACAGGCAAGCTGGCTAGCAGTGCGATTTCACAAGTACGTGATTCGTGACTCACTTGACGTGAACTTTTCTGACGTCTGGATACTAGGCAGAAGGAGCAATGTCGCGGTCATCTAGACATGGTCGCAATCAATCAATCAGTCAATCGAGGTTTTATTTGTCGCATACAAAATGGTACTTTAGTGTAATGTGAAGTGAAACACTTGGCTGCCTAGATCCAAGACTGAGAAACAGGAGACTGAAGTATAAAGGGAGAAGATGCTAAACGATAAAGAATAATGATAAATATCCGAATATAATGACAAGCAGAAAGACAACGCTCCAAATGTAAGCAGTGAGAGTTCTGTCAACTCTGGGACTTTGCCATTGCTGGGTAGTTGAATTTTCCGGATAGTTGAATGTTAATCTTGAGAAACACTAAATTATGACACGTTTCTTACATTTTAATTGCTTTGTACACACCCCAATGATTTTTGTACTGTTATATTAGCACATTAATACTTAAAGGCAGGACAGGCAGAAAGGCTATTAAAGGGTGTCGGTCTGTAGGCAGGTGCAGAATCTGACATATGCATTGTGCAATGCTCTTCTTTGTCATTTTATTTTTAAATTTTCGGTTATTTTAGAGAATGTTTTTAATGTAATAGTCTTGTTACTTCCATCCAGGAGTCTGGAGCCTATCCCAGAGGCTATGTGAGCAAGGCAGAGAACAATCCAGGATGGGGTGCTCATCTCAGAGCACACTCACACACTATTCAGTAATTTCAATTAGCCTCAGCATGTTTTTGGACTGTGGAGGGAAACTGGAGGACCTGGAGCAGAAACTGCACAATGACACGGGGAGAACATGCAAACTTGCAAATATGTTGCAATTGCACCATTATGTGAATACTGGATATGAAAGACTTCACTGTAAATAAGTCAGTACTGACATAAGTAAGCTGTACGTGTATGTGTTGAGTAGGCTGTAGTAGAATATTGGTTAGACACAAATACTAGATATTGTCCTCATTAAGGATCCAAATTGCGTGTGTATAAAATCTCCCATATCCACTTTCTCATCCCCTGACAACACTTCAGAAAGCCCCGGTGGTCTGTGATGGTCATGGGAGTTTTACTTACACAAAAATGTTCTGAGGGCAGAAAGGAAAATGATTGGTTCAGAGAGACAACCAATCAGATTATAAAAGAGGTCAGCCCAAGAAGTCTGATTGTTTGGTCCCGCCTCCACTAAGTTCTTGGACTCACCTCCTCAGCAATGTGATTGGTTATCTTTCTGAACGAATCATTTTTCTTTCTGCCCTCAGAACATTTTGTGCAAGAGAAAACTCCCATGAGCATCCATAATGCTCTAAGGGGAGACAATCTGCATGGTTCCGTGTCAAAGAGCTTCAGAATCCACCTAGCGGACGTGGTGACAGGCTCACCAGCCTGGTGCTCATGCAGCCACTGCCATTGGCGGCCTCAGTCCCAAAAGGCCCTTAAAGGAAGCACAGAGCTGATAATGAAGGTTTTAATGGGATAATCTCCCATGGCGGCCCTTTCTCAGGTAGAGCCGCGCGGCTAGAGTTCAGTGCCACCGTCAGATAAGGCGGCTTTTGTCCACGCACGATTTTAACACATCTAATAGCATTATGTAAATAAATCTGATAATCTCCTTCACAGACACAGAAGGTAATTTAAAACTTTTTGCATTTATATTGTGGGAGCGCAGAGAAAAAAAGAACACTTGTGGATTTTCAGTTCCTCGGTAGATGCAAGAACGGAGATAAAAACGGCAGGAGTTAAGCTAGTTGTACGGGAGTCACTGCACTAAGCGTATTAGCAGGCCCAGTCTCCAAAGCCATGTGTCCCATGGAGACCCAGCTGCGAGTCACACTCTCCCGAAATGCGTCACAGGGCGTCCTCCGCCATCCCAAGAGTCCCCTGTCTCTGACAAATAGGACGCCTGATTTTCACCTCAGCGGAAGAGCAAAACAAATTAAAATGCAAGTCCTGAGTCATTACCACCTCACCGCTCTTCTCTAAGAAGAGGACTCACTCCCAGTGTGATCATCTAACATCTGGCCATGTTCCACTGGTGTGCAGCCATTAGATATTATAAATGAAGAATAAAGTAATGCCCCTTTCATTTTTCCAGTCTGCAACACAACTCATTTTATCTGTCAATTATTAATAATTGGTGCAAATGTTAAAAACATTTTAGAAACTAAGTCTAGTTTAACATTTCTACCACAGTGTCATTTTACAGCCAAGACTCTGAACTGTAACATAGTATATATAGTATTTATCAGGGGTATTCAAATCTGGCCCTCAATTCCGAATCCAGGCTGTGATTTCCATTCTCCCAGGTAGTTAGTTTAATAATTACTGATTCGGATTGGTCAGAGGCTTCACTGTATGTATCATTGTGTGTTTGAATTTTTCCGTAACCTGTGCCAGAGAGCGTCACGCTGTGTTCAGTGTGTGCAAGCGAACACATCACCACATCAAGTTCCTCTCATGTGCAAGAACGCTTGGCCAATAAAACGGTAGCTATTCGCGCAACTGGGAAAATGTCAGCGCCGTCAATCTGATTCCGTCGTTAAAATTAAACGGTATTAACACTTCAGTACTTAAAGATACACTGAAACAAACTCACGAAGCGACATGTAAATGAAGGCTGATTTTTTTTTAACACGACCAGTGCGTGTATTTACAGGCTGATCCCTGCGATAATGCAGCGAAGGCGAGAGATTAACACTGAGCAATTAAGGAGGGGAAAAGTCTTACTGCTGTTTGCTGTGTGTCTCTCCTCATTGCCTCGGCTTAGCGGAATACATTTATTATTAAACACGGGAACTTCAAGGATGCCTCTCGCCTCCATCGTGGGAAAAAGTCGGAGGGAATAAAGGAAACCTTTCAAATGGTGGGGGGGCGTGATGTTCCTCATCAGGAATCAAAGCACTGTAATTTCCTACTGCCTTTTTCCTTTTTAATCTTACTAGAGCTTCTATAACAGACCAGTTCTGCCTGTGATGGACAGGTTTCCTGTCTGGATAGAGCGCCACAGGAGGGGAGTGTTGGATTTTTTTTAAGGAGTTATACAAAGGGCCATAATTCGTATAGGGGGACCAACCTTATCTTTAGCCAATGATATGTTTTGAATCTGTGATTGACAGGGGAAGGGCACTCCGAGGGCCCAATCAGCTTTCAGTTGCTGCCAGTTTCCCTGTGGCCCCACCCCTGTATATGCCCCTGTGCCACAGCCAGGGTTAGTTTCCGTACCCAGATGTAGGGTAACAAAGTATCACATGTACCAGAAAGGGGCTGTTGAGAAGGTTTATATAGTTTATATAGTTTGCATGTTGGATTTATGACTGGCTGACAGGGGTGTGAATGATGATTGGATGCCTTTTCTAGTTTTATGTTTTAACTTATCTTCACAGCATCCCAGAATTCATGGAGGCCCTGGAGAAACAGGATATCCTAGATGGCAATAAAGAATCCTGAATTTTGAATGTAACCCAAAAACAGGTGCTGCCAGATGGGAAAGACATAGCAAAAGTGGCCTCTAGGTGGCGTCTTGATGGCTCCGCACCAGAGTGGACTAGACATGAACAGGCTTAGCTTACAGCAGTGATTCTTGAGCAATGAGTCACGAAGAGTTATAAGTTACAGTAGGGATTCCTGTGAGATGAGTCACAGACTAACACTACATCAGGGATTCTTGAGCAATGAACAGGCAGAATGAGTCAAAGACAGCCATAGGTTATACCTGCAATGTATCATAAACAGTCATTGGTTACAGCTACAATGTGTCGTGAGCCGTCATTGGTTACAGCTGCAATGTGTCGTGAGCCGTCATAGGTTACAGCTGCAATGTGTCGTGAGCCATCATAGGTTACAGCTGCAATGTGTCGTGAGCTGTCATAGGTTACAGCTGCAATTTGATTCAGACCCTTTATTGCTGTTGCTGATAAATTTGTGAACAGTCATAGGTTGCAGCTGCAATGCATCACAAATACTCTTACACTGTCAGAAAAAAGTACCAATTTGAACATTTGAGGGTACAATTACTTGTCACTGGGGTTGTACCCCCAAGGGTCTGCCAATTGTACCCTTAGCTGCAGGTACATGTACCTTTTAATGTTCAGAAATGGACTCTGAGGTACATTTTTATACCATTGGGCATACAGTAATGTACCTGGGCTGAACCCTTTTTTCTGACTGTAGCTTATAGCTGGAACGAGTCACAATCGGTCTTGCATTACAGAAAACCACAATAGAGAGAATGAGAGTCACACCAAGCTCCTTGAGGATCGCCGTGTGTATTGACGGATTAAGCAGCGGCACAACACAGATATTGCGAAACGGAATTACCAGCTCAGTATGATAATCTCCGCAGACATGCTGGACGACACACTCCGCCGTGCTCAGCGCTCACCCGGCACAGCACCTGAACCCAACACCCCTGACTCTCTGGCTGAGATGCTTAGAGACCAATTTCGGGGCTGCCAGAATACATGGAATGAAATTCATGGCTGGTACCCTCTATCTGTGAGATCCGTGGTTCATTTGGCAGCTTCTTGGGACTGTCAACCATCAGGCTGTTGTTCCGCCGCCCGAAGAGTCCACTCAAGCCTCGGTACAAAAATTGCTCGACATAACCGGTGATTGCTTCAGGGAAACGAGCGAAAAGTCTGTTGATACTATGTGCTGTTGTCGAAGGAACATCTTCCTTAAAGTGAACTCACCTGAACCACTTATCTGGCTGAAAAAAAAACATGGTTTGGAGAGTGTGGCAGAGAGAGATGATTCTAGAGAGCTATAGTGAGTTAGTTAAGCCCATCAGCTGAACAACAAAACGCAGTGAGTTACTCCTGCAAAGTGTAATTCCGCAACGCCAAACAATTCGGCCAAGTTGTGGCTTCAAACTCTATGGAGACGATCCTCGATGAGTGTGCATACATTCAGGGGCCTGGTCATAAGTATATTCAGAAATATTGTGGTAAATGTCCTGGAAAATAAGACCAAATCCATGCATTTCGCTCCAATCCAGTCCTACTGAAAAGTGTAAGGCAAAGATTCTGAATTAAAGCAGATTACGCTGAATCTTAATATAGGGGAAAAGTGAACATTTGTATTTCGTATTAAACTGCATCAAAATGATGTTGGCCCATTGGTGCTGCTAGATGTCAAGAAGTCAGGTTAAGTAGCTTGCTTGGTCATACAATAAGAAGACATCTGCTGAGACTAGAACTTACAAGCTCTACATTAAGTCTGTGTACTTAACTACTTTCTTCTTTTAGAGGAAAGCGAGGGAATCTGTGAGAAACATTGTATTTACAGGCTGTCAGCATGTCCCTGCCACGGTAAGATTCTGAGTCACGCTGCAAAAGGTTAAGAAACGCCAAATTGAGTTAATCAACGCTCTTCTACCTCACTATCCAATGAGGCCACACTGGGCGATCGATACGCGTCGCACTTACAGAAGATTGTCTCGGATAGCAATTTCCTCTGCACTGCCAGCTCTCGCAAGGCGAGGACTAACATGCGCTGTAGCTACTTTGCAGGACTAGATAAAAACTAAGCTGACCCTGCCTAGTCCTCTCTAGGGGCAACTTCACAATCCTGGTCAGAATCTGGGAGTATATTATTATTGTTTATTTCTGGAAAAGCTGAAAAATTACGAGTTGTAGCAGCATCATCGGCCAAATGATGCTGGGGTCAACCTGGTGTTCTCAGAGGGGTTTAAGACCATGTGCACCTGAGAAGATTATAAAAGCCAATGCTCATTTTTCACAAATTTTGGTTTGTTCGGTTGTTTTGTTTGTTTTTTAAGGTCAGGTTGGGGAGCGTGCGCTGAAGCATTGCTGCACCCACCGCATGGCCAAACCACTCGGGATCCAGGCTTGTGACCCCCCCCCCCCAGGAAGACACACATTCCAGTCCCACCCTTCACCACACCGACTCCATAAAACAACAGACCTGATCGTATTTCTGAGCTCTGTTCTGAATTGGTGAATATCGTCCTTAGTGCTATAGTGAGTTTCTCATCAGAATGATAGCTGGTTCAATACCAGGTAACCCTAAGGGGAATCTTAGACAAGCATGCAGCTAAAAACAGGATTGCTGGAGTTTTAATACTGTTTACTTTTAAGTCACAGTAGAAGATCACCAGGAGGAAGATTCGCTTAGTCGTGTGTCAGATTCTCAGTGTAATTCTTTCTGCGGTTTATTGTAACCACCTACCCAAAACAAAAACTGTGCCGGGTTAGTAAGCTATTTCCATGTTATCTCTCTAGAGCTGGTTACTAATCCGCTTATCGTTCCGAGAAGTGCAGGTGTTGATGTCGCTTCCGTTTGGCCTGTTTCCTTCATTTGCTTGATTTGCTATCTTCTCATGTCCCTTTTTCTTCCACGCCGTTCCAGGCATTTTTCCTCCTTTGTGAATTTCGTCACGTTACGTGTTCCTGCTTTCTGAGATTAGGTCTTATCCTGGGATGCGTTTCTCAAAAGCATAGTTGGTATCTATACTAGCAACTTACACAGTTTAAACCATGCAGCTGAATGCTTCTGGCAAACGCACCCCCGAGCGGTAATAAGTCCATTGTGTGAGAGTGACAGCTATCTGTTATTTTGTGATAGGCACCTAGACTCATCCCGATGTCACAGAAGCTTGAATGCTCCTGCGGGCTCTTATCTGTTCAGTTAACGCTCTCTATTAATACCAAACAAGCGGTAAAAAGAGAAATTTTTGCCCGGCGCAAGTTCTTGGATTTTGTC
>JABFEB020000003.1:509037-543497 GCA_019775895.2 Stomatorhinus ivindoensis | reverse complement strand
TTCGTCCTCCTGGAACCCTATCACTGGAGACAGATCAAGTCCTCCTAGAAGCCAATTACTAGTGATCATCATTGTCCTACTAGAACCATACTATGTGAGACAGTCTTCGTCCTCCTGGAACCCTATCACTGGAGACAGATCAAGTCCTCCTAGAAGCCAATTACTAGTGATCATCATTGTCCAACTAGAACCATATTACTTGAGACAGTCTTTGTCCTCCTGGAAACCTATTAATAGAGTAAGTTCTTGTCCTGCAGGAACCCTATTACTTGAGACTGTCATAGACCTGCAGGAACCCTGTCACTGGAGATGGTCCTTGTCCTGCAGTGACCATATGACTAGTTATAACCGTGCAGAGAACCAAACCAAGAGGACCAGGACCTTGATCGGACCCTGGGGGACTGCAGTGCCTTTATTTGGGCTGTGACATTTCCGCAAACAATGCACCATACCATAGTCTGCACAAACAGCAAGCAAAAGTTCCTTACAAAACCTCTCAGAACAGCAGACCCAACATTACTACAGGAAAATCTCTTAATTAGAGATGAACACATTTAATACCTTCTTGGCAGATTACACTCGATTTCAATTTAACACCGAAACAAAATTTATACCAGATTCCTTTTAATTTTAAAAAAATGCAATCATACAGCTTTGTAATAATTACATGATATTAAATTTCTGCCCACTTATGCTGCACATACTAAAAAAAAAAAAAAAGGTTTATCGGTTGGTAACAACAAAGAACACTCAGAAATGTTTGTATGTAAAACACCAGGAGTCTCCTTACAACAGTGCAAAGAGGCTGCAGTTTCTACAAGAGCTGTGTTAAAGCTGTATCCAGATATATATAACTAAAATGACATAGTTTATGAAGACTTACCTCTAAACCATGAAGTCTATACGATCTTTTCGATTTACAGAACATCCGTGTTCAGTTTGGGGGGTAAAAAAAAAAAAAAATCTATAAATACAATTATAATCAACAGTCGATGATGCAGAAAACAGAGAAAACAGACACAGCCTTCAACAAGAGAGTGAGGAACGAAAAAAGTCAACATTCAATGTCACGCTTAACGACAACCATTAGGTCTGATATTGACGTATTTGTTTCTCTATTTTCGCAATGGATTCGCTTAATTAGGCCTGTGCCACAATAAACAGGCCTTTTCTCAGCAAGATACACATAACAGTTACATTTTAGGGTATATTTTAGGTATTCACTATAGGTATATCCGATGCTTCAGTCACAATGACATCGGAAGCGATGACTTCACTGAAGCCATAGTTATTTAAATAGATTACATATATAGGCCACTCGCGATTAGAATATGGGAGAAAAAAATATTATGGCATTTAAATCCACTGACATCTGCATCATTTAACTGGCAAGTTAACAGTTCAACCTGACAAGCACATTTTTCATAACTTATATGGGCCTTTTAAATATTAATCTCCTAACTGCTGGGGAAAAGGGGAAAAAAAAACTCTGAGAGGCAAACATTTCAACATATATTATTGCTGATATGTATACAAACGTGCAAAACCTGTATTCAATTGAAAATATAAATGCACTTCATTTATTAGAAATTACAATCTAGAGTAATCAAGGCAGGTATTTTTACCCTCTGAAATAATCCTGAATTAAACAGAATTATAAGGCTGGAAAAATTTTAGGTCACTTAATTGTATATTCAAATACTCCCCAAATCCACTTCAATGTCGATATACTGACATCATTAACCCTGACAACCTTTAAGATAAAGAAAGACAATAGAGCCAAACTATCACCACACCTGACCAGCTACAAAATATAAAGCCACCAGTGGGGGCTCCACCCCCACCCCCCATAATCAGTAATGGTATCATATATATTTTTTTTTAACGTTTATAAGCACCCTGGCACCAATCAGAAGATGTAGTCCTTGGTTGCCCTGAGGGACGGCATGGCATCATTGACGTTCAGGTCCAGTCGGCGATACTCCACACCCTTGGAGCAGAAGCCGTCCCTCCATCGACGACTCTGGACCAGGAGGAGGATCTGAGGGCAGGCAATATAGAATCATATATACCAGGAGGAGGATCTGAGGGCAGGCAATATAGAATCTTATATGCCAGGAGGAGGATCTGAGGGCAGGCAATATAGAATCTTATATGCCGGGAGGAGGATCTGAGGGCAGGCAATATAGAATCTTATATGCCGGGAGGAGGATCCGAGGGCAGGCAAGATAGAATCTTATATGCCAGGAGGAGGATCTGAGGGCAGGCAATATAGAATCTTATATGCCGGGAGGAGGATCCGAGGGCAGGCAAGATAGAATCTTATATGCCAGGAGGAGGATCTGAGGGCAGGCAATATAGAATCTTATATGCTTGCCTTTCCCATGGGTCCTTCCTTAAGAGACAGGATGCAGGAGCATCAGGCGTCTGCCTGTTTTTTTCCTCCATCGTCCCATAAACTAAGCTAGCTAGTCAGTCATTGACTGAACTCTTCATTGATTTTACCCAATTTGGTAAACAACAAATCAGTTTTTGAAAAACACTGTTACAATATGTGCAAGGTATTTATTTAAAACTACTTTTAAAAAAATGTTGTAATAAATTGTTTTAATAGTCAACAGCTATTGTAGAGGGGCTCGATAAATGTTTCGCAAGACTTGATTAAATTACAAATTGGTCTATGGCGCCATCTGCTGGACACAGCAGAAAGCGTACGACTTCTCAGTAATGTTTCATTGTCTTTAAATAAGGAAGTTACATATGGCCTTTTGCAAAAGACAGTACACACTGTAAACGATCACATGCTTATTCATGTCCAATGATGTATAACTTGCAGGCTAACTGCAGCAAACTTGAGGTATACCTTTATATATAGGCCACGTACTATAGTGGTATACAAACATTTTGACAGCACTGCCCTGGAGCCGATATATTTGTCCTGATCCCTCCCCTCATACACACACACAGACCCCAAATAAACTTAAATTACTAAATAAAATTAAATAAAATAAAATACTATTATTTTAACCAGTGTCATACAACCTGTACAAGCATATAATATATTGCGATTATTTTTAATATTTCTAAAGGGTGCAACCTTGAAATAGGTCTGCCCAGAACTCTAATTCTTCTCTCTGTAATTCCTTCACTCCCAATGGTTTGAGTAACTCGGAAGTAAAACGTTTGGATGCTCTGCTCTCTGGCCTTACCTTTCTCTTGTTGTGGTAGGTAATGTACAGAACAGCCACCAGGAACGCAAAGATGACCAGGTGGAGGAAAAAGTGGGAGTCAGCATCCTCATAGATGGTTGTTGAGCGGACGCCATTGTCCACTTGACTGTAAAACCCATCATCATCCATATCTCCTTTAATGTCAATTATGTCACGCATGTAACCCATGATGTCACCCGCGACAGTCGCGTCATCCATGACAGTCGCGTCACCGTCAGCTGTGACAACCACGTTGCCCGTGTCACCCTCAGTTGTGACACCAACGTCACCCTTCTCTTCACCCTCCCTCTTGTCACCCTGAGTGGGGGAGGCGCTCAAGGGCTCATCTGTGGAAATTAGGCTGCTGGAGTGTCCGGCTAGGTCTGCAGAGGATAGCGGGGGGGTGGTAGGTGGCGCTCTGGTAGTGACCAATGTGTTGTTTAAGTTGTCGACCTTCTGACTGATGCCATTTGGGTCTGAGGTCACGTTAAAGGTACCTGTTCCATTGAGGGTCTTTGTATTCACTAGGTTATCCAATGAATGGTTCCCTGGGTTATGGGGATTTGGTGATAAGACAGCGGTTGTTCCTTCATTGTTCTCTGCACCTGTTCCACAGATAAATGATGACCGTGAATGACTCAATGCAGTAGTATTTTTCAACAAGATTCAAATGTTTGAAAATTCTAAGCCAAAGAATATAGTCTACATTTTACTTTATTTTAAATTTTACTCTTTAAGTTGCGTTCATAAGTTAATATTTTTACTTAACACAGCAATGCTATTAGTAACACATCAGTTCTCTCCCAGACAAATAAGATGTGAATCCCCTCAAGCAGTTCTATGCCTTATTTTGTGTTCCATTTGAACTCGGAAGTCGGAATTTCTGAAGTTGAAAAGTAAGAGAATAACATCGTCAACTGAGAACTCAGAATTCAAGATGGCTGTGCCTTTTATGAACAGACCAATCAAAATGAGAGGGGGTTTCAAGGTTCTCCTACACCGATCTCTCATAACTTGCATTTCATCAAAGTTGCGAAGAACTCACCACTATTCAGTCAGTAATTCCGCACTACAGCAACGCATGCAATTACTCCAGCTGAGAAATGGCAACTTTTTCCTTCAGTGTAACAATACACGTTTGGTACAAATTCAGGAACCTTTTAAGCGTTCGTCTGTTAAAGTCAAGAAGCCAGGCGAAGGAAATTGCGCTTACCGTTTCACTGGAGGATTAGCAAACTCACGAAGTGACCAGCTACACCAATGAAACCATGAAACATCCAGCCCAGTGATTTGTTCATACTTTTTAAGAGGTTAAATGTGTTGCACCACAAACCAGCCCCAACGACTAGCATTTATGGGCTGTGTCTACACAACTTTTGGGTTGTCATAGGTGGGTGAAATAGCTGCAACCTATGCGATTCTCTTGGCTGCCTGGCTCCATGAAAGCAGTACAGTCAGACTGTGTATCTAACTCACCCATTTCTTTATCCGAAAATGCACTTACAGGATATGGACTGAATTTCTTATCGGATTTAACCCATAGTGAAGAATCTCTTAAGAATTTATAACGGAGATTAACCATGAATTCTGTAATTATATAAAATAAAGGTCTAATTACTTGCTGCAGTTAATAATTACTATCCATATTAAACTATAAAATCAATCTTCTGCATGGTCTTGGATAACCGAGTCTTGGTGAACGGAACGGAACGCAACCAAACTGGCCGGGGAACTTTGCATTTTCTACATTGTTTTCTTCTGAAGAATGATTCAAGTATTTTCAGGGTAAAATGTTAAAATGCAATAATAATGATCGCTTTCATTCCATTATATGAGTCACGACAAGTGGCAGCGCTGTGTCATGTTGCTAAAAGGAGTCTATTTCAAGCGCTTCAAAAGTGCAACACTGAGGACATGGTTCAAAAGCATACGAAAAAGAGGAAGCTATAAAAAATTCACGACCTTTCATAATACGAGAACTGAATCCATTCTGAAATAGGTTTCATTTCACACGCAGAAATAGGTACAGGAAAGGGCTCCGCTGAGCAATTTAGAGACACAAACAAGCCGGCAACGCGACACTAAAGGGCACCTCTAGGTAAATATGTGGTCGAACACACCCTTCCTGCTGTGCAGGCTCGGTCAGGCTGAACAGGACATATTACCGGCTCCAGATCAGACAGCGAGATGCTGATATAGCGCAGGCCGCACATGAAGACTGTGGGCAAAGGCTTATAATTGTGTTCATGGAAGACATGTCGTGATAATTGTAAACAAATACATGCACTTGAAGTAAATAAGCATATAAGCAAATAAGAGAGGGGGAAAGGGGTTGTATATTAATTGATTCCGTATAAAGTAGACACTTAACCAGCAGACAGTCCAGGTTAACTGAGCGTGAAAGGGTGGGTCGGCCAAATGACGCGATTAAGTTGGGTCGTATTTTATTTTTGTACACACACAGAGGCACACATAAATATATGTGAATACTGAGTGACTACTGAGCATTAGGGAACTAAGGGAAAACAGTGCGCATCCATCATCAGGAAACAGATATCCGGTACCGTTTAAATCTGACCCAAGTTGATGAAGTCGCCGGAGTGCAGCCACAGGTAACCGTCCAGAGCCGAAAGTGATCGCAAGGCTGCGTTCAAATGCCGGCGGAGCGGCCGGAACCATCCGCCGCGCAGTTCGTCTTAACCGACTCCATTCCCCACTGGTTTCAAAAGCAAGCCTAATTAATTTCTGAGATACCCAAGTCACTTACCTGATGCGCAAATCAGGTGAGATGCGTACAGCAAAGTGAGAATCGACGCCACGCAGCGCATGGCCGTGTACCAAGCTACCCTACTCACGACCGCCATCTTGAGCGCGGGAACGGGGGATGCGCGCTCACGACGCGGAGGAGAAACTGCGGCTTTAACTGTCAGTGGAACTGGTGGCTGCACTGCTAAATTGAGCGTCCTCATCAGAAGCCAGTGGTGTTTAGAGAAATCTATATTTAACCCCACTCCCCCTTTAGAATTTGCAGCCAAAAACAAAGATTATCTGTCCAACAGTCATGGGCGTGATGGTCACATGATTAAGATCGTCCATACCTCTGTAAGTGACCGCAAACTTTTAATACTTACAGGAATGGTCACTGCAGTTCAGGACAAGCCGGTTTCACTTAACCCCCCTTGCAAAACACGTAATCACCACTGTATTTTAATAAACCCGGCATAGCATGTTCCCCCCCCCCCCGTTTGCTTAAAAAAATTACCATAATATGTAGCTGTGGTTTGCAAATTTGATTGTCCAATACTTCCGTGAACTACGAAGCAGTCGATATACAGTAAGGTGTGTATTATGTGACGTCAACTTTAAATAATTTCCTGTTCGATATTTTATATTCCCGCTGCTTTAAACGTTACCGATAGCAGAGTTAATCCCACCCCAAAATTTGAAGTGTCCTTTATCGAGGAAATTCCTACTTATGCACACTTAACCCCTAACCCTGAAACCAGCAGTACTAAAAGAAAAAAGGCACAAATCAGATTAAGGTAATTGTTTTATTACTATTATGGGAATAACAATAGTCAAGTATATAGGTGTTTGTTCCTGTTTTGAACTTAAGAACGGAAGACATTTTCCATGAAAATGTACCTATTCTACCAGAAGCATTTCGATGGATCGGCAGGCTGTGTGCAGGGGTAATCTTCTTTTTCACTTGACCCCCATTAAGCAGAGCTCTGCTTTTAGCCCACGAGAAGACGGTAAGAATAGGACATCGTAAAATATGCATACTTTTAACTACTTATAATGTGACGAGACCCACACATACAAAGTGAAACACACAAACTTTTAGTGCCTTGGAGAAGTACTGTTGCATACGTGTAGGGCGACCAAACAAACACGCAAAGCGATAACTAGTCAACGCATCCTGTCGTTCTTGATTGTTTTCCGTAATTCATGACAAAATTTCACACTTTCCAAATGCAGAACGTAACTCCAGTACCCAGGGCCAACACTGTGACGCATGCAACAGCCCCATCTAGTGGACAACAGATTCTACAGGCAGTATCACATCGCCTTCTCAGATTTGTTTTTGACCAGCCTTTTTTCATGGAGCAACACAAGAGAAAATAAATCAAATAAGCGCTCGAGTGTCGTGGAATGATCATGAATTTAAGAAAACTCAATTAGTGTTTTTCTGTGTAATCATATAGTCATCTCAAATTCTGCACCATGTGATTCTTTCCTGACATTAACACTCTTTCCACAATGAACTAAACAATAAATTAAAAAAACACTGGCTTGCCATCTTGGTACACCTAACGGAAACACAATGTGAAGAATGTAGCTAATAAAATATTTGGAGGATGTTGCAGCACTAAATTATTCTATGCCTCAAATTCCAGCCCTAGTCCCAATTTATGACCACCAGCATTGATGTTCTTTCCATCCAGGAGGGCTGAGAGGGTCATCTTTATACCTACATAGGAAGGAATGCACAATCTGTCAATCTGTCCAGAGGAATTCATTAATCTCTTTGGTATCCGATTATAAATACGAGACCGAATTACTTTGTAGCTTAAATATTCTTTAATAATATTACTTGGAGTGAAAACGATTTGCCAAACACTGGGAATCAATGATAAAACCTCACCTGGCTTCAGAGTTTGAGTGTAGCCCAGTCCCACAAGACTGGAATTATTGACTTTGGCCTACAGAAGGGGAAAAAAAGCCAAAAACGGCATTAAGAAAGAAAAAAAAGTGCACACCAGTTTACTTACAGGGCCCCTGAAGGCACTTAAAATATATATTTTTTATTAAATGATTTAACTTTTGCATGCACAAGAGATACAAGATCAGTCAGTATTCAATAAATATAACTTGAGAAATTTTTATTATTCGATTCTGGTTTTTTGCTCAGATCGGACTCACCCACCTTGACGGTTCACATTCACAATTACAAGTGACCTGTATCTTAACTAGTGTGAATACATCTGCCCTCCGAAACGCATGCGCACCTTGATACGTTTTTGCACGAGTCATTTGCGTCAACAGCAAAAAACGTATTTGTGAGACGACTCTAGGTACCAAAACCGGCAACACAGAGGTGCTATTAGCCAATGTACTCATCGCATGCTGCTCTGGAAGACAGCAAACTGTTACATGATCAGGCTGAAAAAGCCAGATTAACTGGTCGTGTGGTGATGGTATAGTCAAATTGTAGCCCGTCCTTTAACTTTAAATGCACTAGTTGCCTGTTTCATCCCACGAAACAGAGCAGTGTTTAATTTTATACCAAGTATATTTTTAGTAAATGTTAAGTAACATGCAGATGTAGAAAATGTCAGTGTGTCCAAAGACTTTTGACTGGTAGTGCATATAATAGCACATGAAACTAACATTCTACGTACAGAAAAGGAAGCATCGGCGTCAATCTGGTATTTAGCAGCGATGCCAAAGCGGGTGTTGCTGTTTCCTGCCGTCCAGGCCAGGTTCACCGCCGTCTCCAGCTTGTCGTTCACCTTCTGGTAGATGGAGCCTCCGAATTCCGTGCCGTCGTTGCTGTAACACGAGCCAGGCTAAACAATCCGAGGACAGGCAGGTCTCCAGTCACATTGCTTAGTAGAGGTCGACCGATATATCGGGTCGATATTTGGCATTTTTTAATGTATCGGCATATGCCGATTTACAGACAGGCATGTCTGCAGGCAGCCCAGTGTTGTTGCTGCATTGTGCAGGACCCCAGCCAGAAGTTTTGGAAGAGTCCTGGGAGAAAACGTAAGGCTTACATTCTGATCTTTCAAAGACCTATTTATTTAACTGGTTTGCTATGAAATGTTGCTTTAAAAGAAAACGCGAGCACTTTCGAAATAACGCAAATTATGCTGTCGGGAACTGGGATAATGTTAATGAGCCTTCAACCAACTATAGCTTACAGGTAACGTTAAGGATCATTAATTCTGACAGTTTTGTGAGCTTGTTGGTGGGCTCACAGACGTTTTTTAATCATTAAAAGTCATTTCAATTGTTAACATCAGGCTGATATGGTAATAATTAAAATGTTATCAGTTCTGCTTTTACTCTGCCTCAATTTTACACCGACTGACAGCTCCGTCCTCGGAGACGCAGAGCTGCTAAGAACAAAGCATTGCGGAGAAAACTGTTCGTTCGAAAGCGTGGTTACCATTAACCCGAGCTGATGCTGACAATGGTCCTCCTGTGCAACATTTTTGCATTTCAGACCGGAGATTCGAACAATTTGTCAGACGTCTAGATAAAATGTGCATGGCTTTGCGCAATTAGTTTGCTCATTAAACATGTCTATCCTTTATACGGGCTTATACCTCAACAACGTCACAATCAGTAGGGGTTTATGTTGTCCTTGCATACAAGGCTGTGTAGTGCGACAAAGTTATTTTATGCATTAGCAAGGTTCTGATTGTGAATTTGGCTTGTAAGTTATGTCTGCTAACAACATAAACATGCTAGTGAAAGGTTTTGGGCCTTGTTCACTGCTCATCATACCATGATGCACTTGATGTTAGTTTTTTTCTTTCAAAATGATTAGTGTAATTGTTTGTAATTGAGCACTATAATAAAATGCTAACCTTGTGTTTTTTTCTTCTGTTTTAGTAATTGCTGTCTGATGGCTGAACAAAAATCTAATCCTGTATGGCAGCATTTCACCAAGCCAACACCAGGAAAAGCCAGGTGCAATATCTGCAGCAGGCTGGTCAGCTTGGGAGCTGAAGGAGGAGTTTGCTGCTATATTGTGCACTTAAAGAGATTCTGATGCAATTTTTATTGTTTATAAGTTTAAGTTATTGCTTACAAGTTGTATTGTTTTTGTTATTTAAGTTTATAGTTACATTTACACAAGTCAATATTCAATAAATGTAACTTGAGAAATTTTGTGTATCGTTTGTTATTATTAGTGTGATATTTTATCATGCAAATAGAGGGCCAAAAAATATCGGCAGTATATATCGGCCATCGGCTGACTGACTCCTAAATATCGGCATCGGCTATTGGAAAAACCCATATCGGTCGACCTCTACTGCTTAGCACAGACTGAACCAATCAGAAACGTATCCTTGATGTTTAACAGTGTCACACTGTTTGACTGACGCTCTTCAAAGCCACTGGCTCCTACGTAATGTAATATTTACCGTCTATCCATCCATTTATCCAGCCTTTGTACCCGCTTGATCTATGTAGGGGTCTGGAGCCTATTCCTGAAGCTACAGGTGTGAGACAGGGGTGTACCCAGGATGGGCCACGAACCCACTGCAGACTGCACACTCACACACCATTCACTCGCACATGCGGATAATTTGGTAACTCCAATTAGCCTCAGCATGATTTTTGGACTGGGGGGGGGAAACCGGAGCTCCCGGTGGAAACCCCACAATGACATGAGGTTTCCCCACAATGACACATGGAGCCATGGCGTAGACTCGAACGCTGGTCCCAGAGGTGTGAGGTGACACTGCTAACCACTGCGCCACCGTGCTGCCCGCGTCCACCATTATACTGTAAATTAAATGATTAACATTAATTACACTGATCTTTTTTTCAGAAACAGAAAACGGATTTACAGAGGATTAGTATCCTCCCTCAGCAGAGAGGCCCTTTCATGGCTTGCGATAAATTACATTATCTTCCTTGGATAACAAGATCTAGGGTAGCTGTCTTACCCTACGGAAAGCGAGTGTGTAAAAATAGCTGGTGTGCGCCCACTGGCAGACGCACTCACACATTTGTGTGCAGCTGGAACTCGTCGGTTTTGTATCCCACGGCGAAGTTGCTCTGGGTGACCCTGTTCTTGCCAGCCTCGAAAGTCGTCTGGTAGCCGGCCAGCCAGCCCTCGTAGCCGACCACCAGGGCCCCGTGCAGGGCCGTCCCGTTGATGTCGTAGTCCACGTCGCAGCCCATGTTAATGTGCTCCCTCTTGTAGGCCGTCTTGATCTTCCCACTCTTCTTCCTGCATCGGAGGGGAAAAGGACAAATGTGAAGGCCCTGCAAAGACTACAAGTCCCATGAGCACCCGGGAGCACAGCCCAAATCCTTCAGCTGGCTTTAGGTTGCATTCCCCGTGAACTTGGAAGTCGGGAATTCCGAGTTTCTGGGCAGAAATTTCACCCAGAGTGCCCCCTGAAGTCAGAATTCCCAACTGGAAAGTCAGAAGAACCTCTGCAACCCTGACCTCAGAATTCAAGATGGCTGCAACCGTCATCAGCAGAAGTGAGCAGTGTAGTTATACACTGTTTATTAGCACTTATGTCTTATTTGTGTTTCATTAAATTCGTCATACACTCAGTGATGTCCAACCGCTATCTGGGGACTTGTTGCTACACTGTTTTGTTACCAAATGATATTGCTAACGATGGCTAACAACAAATCAGGGTAGAACGGAGGCCTGTTTCAGAAAGCAGGATTTCCTGCTTAGCCAGATAACTTGTCAGATTTAAGGTAGACTGGGCTAAATGTAAGTGAACGAAGATAAAGGCCATTTAAACTAAGGTACATTAAATCTGAAAGGTTATCCAGCTAAGCAACAAATCCTTCTGGTCTTGCTAAACAGCTTTCCAACTTGTTATACTAGAACACAGTTAACTCGGGTCTGACGTCATTCCCTGCTCCCACTTCTGACCTCAGAGGTAAACGGAGCACAGCATAACGGAGTGATTTTTTTAAACACCGTTAGCCCAAAGACTGGCTCAAAGCCCTTCGGGGTGCCTCCCCCAGATTGCAGAGCGTGGGCCGGATTCACCTCACCCGGTGTTCGGTGAGAAGGAGGAATCGAAGGTCAGTTTCAGGCCTTTGAGCAACTGTTGGAGGGGTAAATGAACAAACAGTACATTAGCTATCACCATGGCAACAGCAAGGGCCTCTAAATTATGGGACACATTGACAAAACAAAGCAAGGGGCGGGCGGGGTTCACCTGGTCCTCCAAGGTGATCTCAGTGCCCAGGGTGTTATCCGTGTTCCACTTCTCCGTGAAGGTCAGCCCTTGCTCCGCCCACTTGTACTTGGTCTCCAAACTGCCCATCACTTTACTGGTTTCAGTGTTGGCCGACCCAGAGCTGGTGAATTCCTGACAGAATCGCAGACGGATGAGACTTTCGGCAAAAGCACGAGTCATGTCTGCTCCGGTCCGAGGATTAGGTGAGAGAAGGCTTGGAAACGATCCTTCTAACATGCTTAAGGACTTAAACATCAGTCTGAAAAATTACGATAAATGCTATTGGTCAGTAATCTGTTAATACTTCAGCGGCTTTTGTGCTACACACTTGCTGGACACTCCACTTGATGCAAGGGAGGCAACAAAGTCCGCTTCCTCTCGTGGAGGCGGAACATTCCCATCTCCACGTTTCGACACGAGCTCGGTCCTCTCTCGGAAAGCCCGGCTTACCAGTCCATTTTCCGACTTGGTTTTCAAGTCCAACTTGATAAGGCCGAACCCTGCAAGTCAGGAAGTTGTTCGTTAATTGAAATGGGTAATAAGGAATACGCTCACCAGAGCAGTCCCTGCCTAGCAGACCACCAGTCACCTAAGTCAGCAAACTACAATAACGGCCATGTGTTTGTGGTCTAGGTCAGTACAGATTACAGCAGTGAGTCACCACCTTTTAACTTGAACTGTGCCTTTAATTAGCATCTCTCCATTTCATTACTGAAATGTACATTTGGCGCACACAGCACATTTCAGAGGTCGCTGCCCTATTTTAGCCAATCAGACGATGAATACAGAGTAACAATGTATCAGCTGCATAACGACCATTTCAGGCAGCAGGGTGCAATGTGCACCTCGGGCCAATGAGAGCCACAATCTCGCCCATGCTGCCAGGCAATTGGTCCATCAGGAAGATGATGGAGAAATACCAAAACAGGCCCCCCGTGCACAGAAAGCGGCGTTTACCGTATCCCTTGGTGAAGATGTCCCTGGCAGATTTGCCGAGGTCAGCGTAAGTGGGCGGTACTGCCATGGTCTGCAACGTGGAGAAGAATCTCATAAGCAACAAAACCAGAAAGCAGCAAAACCGACTGCAGCAGGACCCAGAAACGGCAAGGAGCCGGGGAATCGGGTTTATCGCAGTGACACCTAGGAGAACCAGGGAGACCACACTGCATTAATGAAATATGTGGAGGTCACCCGGGGCAGACGTGACTGACGGCACACACGCAATGACTAACCAATCAGGACTGAGGCGGCAGCAAAATGGCTGTCTTTGGGTGCCAGACAGCGTTAACACACACAGCCACCTGACACTTCCAACTGTCTCTGCGCCTATTGGCCCAAAACTGAATACAGATGAAATACAATAAGTCTTAACGTGCAGATTTAATGTTTACATTTACATTACATCGGGGAAAAAAATCGCAAAGAAACAGCCCTATTTAAAAGATAAAAATCGTTCTTCTCATTATGTCTCCGCTGACACTCTGTTGACAGATTAAACGCCAGTGTCACTCTGCAAATACAGTAATTATGAATTTAGGAATGTCTCTCATATTGATAACCAGCAGGCATGCCGCACAGACAAGCGATTACTGACACGCCTCAGAACTATCTCAGACTCACTCAGTGTACTCAGAAGTCGAAAGATATTCTGACATTTGACAAGTTTAACACCGGCCCACCTTTTCTGAGAATCACACTTACTCCAGGAACAGCTAGGAGTACACAGAGTTAACACTAATTCCAAGATTTCCTAAATCAAACTGAAAGTGTACTTTTTAGGAGTGGAGGAGAGGAGTTGTCTGTCTAGCAGCTATATAAAGACTAAATTACAGAACCGCTCGGCCCACAAACACCAAAAATACCCATTTTTACTGTCAAAAGACCAGCAGAGACTAACAATGCCTATAATGACATTGAGGGCAGCTGCACTACACATACAGCTACGTGAATATAAAATACGTATTAATAAACTTGTAAAAAATTATACAGGAAAAAAATACTAGTGTAAAAAAAAAGTACGACTAAATGGCCAAACTGGCAGTTTTCCATGGAGAACGCGTTTTTATAGCATGACTATATTTTGCTTTTTTTTATAATAAAAAAAAAAAGACGCAACAAGAGGGGTCAAAGCACCAAAATATGCGCACATAAAGTATCCTGACTAGACAGCAAAGGAAAACATAGTACAAAGCGAAATACTGCACGTTTCCGTCATTGTTTGGTCCCAAAAAGAGGACCCTAGATTTCATTAACTTCGGTCGGCTTGGCCATGAACAAAGCCCTTCCGGACAAACAACGTTAACGCCGCGAAAATAGCAGGGAATTTGCCGTTAATCTGCAATCGATATTTTGGCTGGCAGAGGAGCACATGGCCACACGGCGTTGGTATTAAGAACTATATGATAAACGATAACTGTGCGCGACCTTTATTGGTGGGTGCCGGGTACATAAGAAGGTCATCCGCGGCGCGGCCCTGCGTCCTCCACACGGGGGACAGGGGGTGTCCACACGCGATCAAATCAGTATAAACATCGCCTCAAATTGTATTTAAGCAAGAAACAGATATTAAGTGGTCAGATAGGTATAAAAGACGGGGTCTGAGGGGTGTGTGGTGGCAGCATGCATTTTAGACAACACCCACATTCATGGCCCAATAGCCTGGAAACGTTGCTTTTTCCAGTACATCAAAATTATTTTGCAATTTTGCAGAAGCAACTATAGCAGGGAACGCGACAGGCCTATTAAGGACCGCCGCGGGGATGACTGACCCGCTAACCGGGTAGCTTGCGAGGCTGTTGCGTCTTGACCCGCCACGTTTTGACACGGTGCCGGACTAAGTTAACTCGCAGCGTTTGGCGTGTAGCGGGTCCGAAACGCGGATTCCTGCTCGTGCTTCTGCACGCCGAGGCCGCGCGCCGAGACAACGAGCTCGCGAGTCCTCCGCCGCAGCTCAGCATCAGCAGATCGACCCTTCTTATATAACCGACTAAAAACCGAATTCTCCACCAAAAACAGGGTGCAACATTAACTGTAATCTAAGAACTGCGCAAAATGACGAATGCAATAAATAAAAATATAACGTACCTTGGAGAGTGTGGGAAAAGCCCGTTATAAACGCACACTGTAGACCAGATGACGGCAGGGGAAAGGGGAGGTGTTTTATGCGTAGCCTGGGAGGTCCACTCCTCACTTCCTTCCCAGCATAGAAAAAGCCTGTAATCGCTGATCCACGATCGGCAAATAGCTAGTAAATTCTGATTATGACGCTGCAAAACTGTCCCAGTGTCAGTGCTTGCTTGGGATCGTCGCCGTTTGTCTTTATCCGCACCTGTCATTGTAGGATTAAGGAGAAACAAGTGGCGGCTAACGGTCACGTGTGTCGGGAGCCATTGAAATGTCTGGGAAAGTTTATTTGTACTATTCACTACATTTTAGCTTCAGCTGTCCTGAAGGAGCTCCCGCATATACGCTCATTAGCTGCTTTTCTTTCACTCTCTGGTCAAACTCCCCCAAAACCATCACTTTTGTGATTAGGTCAGGTGGTGAGGTCATGTGATGTGACGCTATCGCTTTCCTTTGGAAGTGGCTTGGCGTGTCCAAACTTTTGACTGGTACTGCATATCAGACTCCTGACCATATGCAGAATTTCAGACGTAGAAATAATTATTAGTAGCAACTATGTGAACAACAGACATACACCAATAGTATAATTATTACTAATTATTAATAATTAGAAATAAATACAGTATAGCTACATAAAGGTGTAAAAAAATATGTGAAACAAAATGATGGAATAATTGAGTGATGGTTAAAATGAGTAATAAAAGTATGTGTTTATTTGTATATTGAAATTCTGTAATCTCAAAATAAAACGATCAATATGTATGTTTAGAAGTGTCTTTAAATTTAAATATGAAAAATACTAAACATTTATCCATATTTTTGTTGCTATCATCTTTATTGACGTTATTTCCCACTATACGCTGTGTGTGTATATATATATATATATAGAAAGAGAGAGAGAGAGAGATATAACTAACCATGCATGATCTCATTCTAAAGTTTGAATCAAATCGTTCATTTATCTTTTATTTAATATATAATATGATGTCTATTCCTGGACAGGGATCTCAACTTGTAGCTAAATAAAATATTATTATATAAATAAATATATAATATTTATAACGTGACATTTTATAGCATGCAAGTGTTTGTGGGCCTGATATTCAGCGATGTGCACCTGTGCTTGATATTACGGTAATCTTTCGTTTCCTGTGATAATTTCCATACAGATGACTCAAAGTAATAGCCTTCAGAAGTGTTTTTATCGCTATTAGTATATTTCCTGGACTCATTATTTATATAGCCCGTTTATTATTTCATATTTTCGATGCGTTTAACATTTTTGCCATTTCCTCGCTTGTCTCCACCACTTTTTATTCTTGCAAATGTATTTCTAAGTAATACTTACAAATATTAAACATTCAGACGTGTAAATATATGTATTCAATTGACTGTTGTTATATGGAAAATTAGGTCACATATTCTTATGACGGGCTAATGTAAGAACCGTAAAGGAATGCTCGATTTGATTAAATGTAGTGATCAGAGGAGGTCGACAGTCATGGACATACAGATAAGGAGTCAAAAAACTGTCAGTAAAATGGTCAGTAAAGCATTAGCATTCACGCGCGGTTTATATGTAACTTTCTGTCGCGCAGCTGGCTGACAGAATCCAGCAAACCAAGCACAAATAGAATTAACAAAGTGCGCCAGTAGATGGCGATATGACAATGACATAGGTATAATATATACTGGCAGTTTGCACACATTGCCATCCAAAAGACTTCTAGAAATGTATAAAAATTTTAGACTTATTTTTTTCGGTTTTTGTCTTTCAAAATGTAAACATAATTATGATTGGATAAAGATAGCATATTATTGTATATATTTTGTGTATTATTCATAAATTATTATTTGATCTCAACTGCAGTAAATAAATGAGGTTAATCGTGCCTCTTAAATTTACAAAAATCAATGCTTTTTAAAAGATTACTGTTTTCTTCCCTTTGTAAGTTGAAAACTGATGCAGTGTTTAATGTAAACTTCTATTTTATACTAATGAATAACAAATATTTCACTTTTTATTTTATACTTTTTGGGGGGAAAAGGCGAAATGTTGAATATGTGCGTATATGCAGTAAGTTATTTGTTCCATGGACATACTGATAACATTGTAATGCTTGCAAAGTAATACCAAAGAAAATAGCTGCTAAAAAGTGGTAAATACATTTTGCTGCAACGCCAGTTAGATTAATAATTGTGGCACTTATTCATGTGGTCCTTTAATCCTCTCATTTTGCTTATTTTGCGTTTTGTTTATCTATACCCATTTCATCGCACATCAGTGCTCTGCCTACATTAATTGCAAAAATGATCTTTACCATAAAAATGATGATGGAGCTCAGTGAGATGTAGTTATGGCACAAGCCTCAGTGCTATTTAATGATAATGAGATATTTACCAAACTTTTTGCACATGCAGCAACCCCCCTCCCCCCCAGCACCCCCCAACCCCAAGCCACAAGCCCATGCTATGCACAACACCTTATCTCCACTCGTCATCTGCTTTTTCTCTTGCAAATTCTGCTATATAAAATTTTCTGTATTGTTGGCAGAAAAAAACTGTACAAATATATATGAGCCGATTCAAATAAATATTAAATGCATTTTGTCTGGCTTATACATGCTTCTGTCATTTTGTTTTTTCATTGTATTTCTTATTATGTAAAAACAAAAAAAAAAGTTTTTGAAATCCTTGATGTAAGATTAAGCAAGTGTCATATTCATTAGGACTTTACAAGCTGCAAACTAGCAGTATGAGCAATGCCAATAAATAATAATTTCATACTGGTTTCAGATGGAAAAAATGCTGCTCAATTTCTATATCTAAAGTACACACCATAAACAGTGTTTATATTTGTTTTTTATGTTTGTAGACGGTCTGTCCTTCATTTTTTTATATCATCTCCAAGTAAGATCTGAATTTTGCTTTCATCCAGTAGCTTCAAAGCCAACCAACACTTACTTCAAACAGCTCTCACCAAGTGCCAATCACATTTCCAACCAAGGCAAACAGAACAACAGAAAATGCTAATCAGCCAAAGGCTGAGGCTACAAAGTAAATAAAGAAATCACAAACAGATGCTGAGATTTTTAACATGTGGATACATTAAGTAATATGTCATTATTTCAGAAAGGGGGTCCCGCCCATTTTTTTTTCCATGTGTCAATGTCAAGTGTTTTAAAAAAATTAAAAACCTATGCTTACTTAGAAGATATTTATTGTGCATTATGATTTAAATAAATGTATTATAGGAGTGCTTACTGTGCCCTGTAATCCTACATTTTTCTGATATAATTATTTTTAATTACATAACTTCACACTGTGTTTTATTTTTATAATCATAATGAAAAAAACAGCTGTATATTGGGAATTTCCTTTCAGCTTTTATAGCTGTGGCTAACAGACACAATGTAGACGTAAATCTGTTTGTGCTCCGTCAAAGTGTCTAAATTCAAAGTGTCCACTTCCCGTTCGTGGCTTTGCGTAAACATTCGGCATACATTTTGGAAAGAGGGAAGTCAAATTTGCATCAGATAAATCAGCTGAACACTTTCAGAAAAAGTGTACCAATGTGTGCATTTGCTTGTCAATGGGGCTGTACCCTCAAGGGTAAATGTACATTTTAAGACACAGAAATGCAGTAAAAGGAACATTTTTGTACTATTGATGGTACATTAATGTTGTTTGTACCTTGGGGATGTTCTTCAGAGTCAATTTCTGTACCTTAAATTAGACTATAATGTACCTTTAATCTACAGCTAGGTTACAATGGGCAGATCCTTGAGGGTACAGCTGATGCATAGGTACAAGCAAAGGTACAAATTGGTGTAGCAAAGGTACAAATTGGCATAGGAAAGGTACAAAGTGGTGTAGCAAAGGTAAAAATTGCTGTACTCTTTTTTTCTGCCAGTGTAGTAGCTCAGTGTTAATTTCCCAGATTTGCTTAGTTTGACTGAGTCTGAGGAATATTCGGCCGCCTTTCTTGGAAAGCTTCTGAGTGATGTGGGACAAAAGTAGACCATTTGCTTTTACAGTGACTGAGAAAGGTTTCACCTACATTTTCTTATATATTCAATGCATACTTCCATGGATTTCTCTTATGTAAATGCCCATATCTTGTCCTATCTTCATTTGGTATGGAAAATCATAACCTTGCTTTGATGTAATCACTTCACGTTTTGTTTTAAATCTGCAGCTATTCCCCGGGTGAGAATGGATGGTTCTGTTTTCACTGACAATGGCATAATCAGGTTATAATTATGGAATGTTTATATTTTACTATTCTGACACAAACTGAACCACAAACTGAACTGTTATGATTGGTGTAAAATTCTTGAATTTTGTTTGGTTACTAGTGCCTAAGTTTTGGGATGGGTATACCTTATACGGGATGTGGTCGTCATGTTGTGTCTATAGAAATGAATGGGGAGTCCCCACAAAGTTACACTTAATCTGTGTGTGTGTGGGGGGAGGGGGGGGGGGGGACGGGCTGACAGGGGACTCGGTTTTATAAAAATCTGACAGCAATCAAAAAACTTAAAATGTCAAAAGTCAAAAGGTCTGGGCTGGGTGGAGGTTACAGTTGTTATTGTAAGGATCAGGGTTTGTCCCATAGAAATTGATGTATATACCTTACAGAAGACAGGAGAGACTTGTGTGTGCGTGTGTGTGTTTGTTTGCAGAGATCACATTTGAGGACCAAATTGTCCCCAAAGTGTAGTAAAATCTGAAATGTACCTACTTTTGGGGACATCTTTTGAGGTCCCCATTTAGATAACCTCAGTATTATAAAAATCTGTGAATGCAATCAAAAAAGTAAAAATGCCAAAAGTCTTGTATTTTGTTTGGTTACTTATGGTTAAGGTTAGGGATGGGTAGGGGTTAATGGTGTAGTGATTTTGATGAAGGTTTTTCCCATAGAAATTAATGGACGTCCCCATTTAGATAGGAAGACCAACTTGTGTATGTGTGCGTGTATTTACCTGAATATAAAACGACCGAAAGGGAATATAGCCTAAATATATAATACTATCTTTTGATTCCTTTGTACTTAAATACAAGATTCTCCCTTAGTTGAAAATCGTTCCTCTACTGCCTTCCATTTCGGAACTGATTTCACGCATAAAAAAGTGTTTTGAAGGTTTCTGGTTTCCTTTGGTGCGTCTCAATTTAAAGATTTGAAGGTGTTGACAATATAGGAAAAATATAGACGCCGGTTTCCTGTCTGAACAAGTGAGGTTCAACATGACAAATGTCAAGCCTTGGTCGCCTTCGAGCGCCACGTGGTCAGAACTGTTAACACACTCTTAGCTGCGTATCATTTTTGCTACGCCGGCTGTTTTCTGCTTTGTTTTGCACTTGTGAAATATGGTTATGAGTGTAGGAGAAAAAAAGGCAGCATGTCAGGCAAAGGGAGATCGCGGAGCAATATTCTGTTGTGACGCTCTGTGTGCAAACGCTGCGGTTTACGTGTACGGGCGTGTGTTGTAATGCTTACCGTTGCGCAATAACACATCACCTTAGCAAAACGGGGGCATTCTCGTTCCTGAACGCAGGTTCAGTTTTTGAAACTGCAATTAATTGATGAAAAGGTATGTGTTTCATGTATGAAACGATATATCGCATTTTTTCGGCCCCATGCGTTACAGTGAGTTATGCGTAACACAAGTCTCAATTTTAAGCCGCTTTTTTGCAGCAATGATTTCTACAGTGTTCATTCCACGTGGCAACTTAATTTTGACCGTCACAAAGGAAGGCACTGTGATTTTTTTA
This sequence comes from Stomatorhinus ivindoensis, assembly GCA_019775895.2. Classification (NCBI taxonomy): domain Eukaryota; kingdom Metazoa; phylum Chordata; class Actinopteri; order Osteoglossiformes; family Mormyridae; genus Stomatorhinus; species Stomatorhinus ivindoensis. The sequence goes on along the minus strand of JABFEB020000003.1, from coordinate 522,430 downwards.
TCGTGCGGAGATTAATACATCTAAACTTAAATGAACATATTATACAATGTATATCATACCTGTGTTACTATGACAACTGTTCACTACAGCCTGTTGATAGAACAAAGGGGTATGAGGATCAAGTGAGTCAGTATGCTTCATAAAGGAGACCACACACCAATATTTCTGTGGCACGCGCACCGGAGTAATTAGCTGCTTATGGTTCTGCACTTAAAGGCGTGCAGACAGGACTGGCAGGGTAGGCAAAGGTCTGGGACCCCAAGCTGGGAACTCCCCCCCCCCCCCAGGACTTAGCACAGGAGCAGAGGAGAACCTCACACCTCAGCGATCAAGCACCACACAGCCTTATGACAATAATGTATAAATATGCAGTATTTAATCCCACTGGAAATATCGCGTTGAGGGCTTACGTAATGAGAATCTTCAAAATTCTAGATTTTTTTCCACGTGCAGAACTGAATCCAAGTTTGCGGTACATGGCAACATAGCGAAGAGCAGACCCTTTTCTGTCACTGTTTTAAATTAGAGACATATTGCATGACATCATCTGCTATCGCAGGTCTTTGCTCTCCGTGGCATTTAAAGTCGATTCCGTGACATAAACTATGGTGGAAAGGACAAAAAAGCGCCACAGTTAATGTCCGGAATATTTCATAAACAATAGCAGAAAAGAAGAAAAAAAATCATAGTCTAAGAATAGAGTTTATCAAGAACCTGCTGCCTGCTTCTAGAATTCAGATAATTAGATAGGTACAGTCAAATATAACATCATTTTCACAACAGGGTAAAATATTGTTAAAATTCAGCGGTAGTAATTCAGGTGCAGGCCGTGATTGTTGTTTGGTTATACTTTAACCAATCGTGCCATTTCGGTTTTGCCAGGTTACCTGTTAAATGTTTATTTGCACGTTTGCTTGTTGTAAAACATGCATGAAATTCTTGTGGCAACACAGCATTGTTTGTTGCCGACAGCAATTATGGAATAGAAAATAACTGCCGAGTTTCCTGCAATTATCATTTCAGAAGAACCATTGTGGTCACTTTCTGAATAAATAACACACATAAATAAGACACATTCAAGTTTAAACAACAATGTGACTAACTAATTTCCATTGTAGACACCTGCTCATTTAAGTTGTTACAGAATTAATAACCATTTCATATTGTTAAAATATTGCCCCTGGTCTACAGTTCTTGGATGTAGGCGTGATTGTTGACTTAAATTGCTGGAGGGGATACTAGGAAGGTCTTGCGCGCAAAACAGTTAATAAAATACATAGATTATAGCAAACAAATAATTTTTAAAATCATATTTGACTGTTTTTGGGAAATCTTTAATACATGTTAATTTTCAAAAGTGTTTTTTAAATATATATATTTAACAGCTCTCTGAGACTTGGCAGGGATAAGTATTTTGAAGATGGATGGATGAATGGATGGGTACATTCAATTGTAGATTCCTACCATTATGTTTCATGCCTGAGTGATACAAGAGCAAGTTGAGGGAGGCATAAAAGTAATTTCCCCACGGGGACAATAAAGGATTGATTATTATTATTATTATTATTATTATTATTATTTCTGGCTATCAGGTACATAATAAAAATCCTTCACAAAATGTTTTAGTGAAATCTTTCTAAGATAATTTCTGTGCAACTTATTTCTTATACTATTTGGTGGGTTAAAGTGGTATACTGTATGCTCACTTTTAGATTAAAAGTTTTATAATGCAATGTAGTTTTGTTGTGCAAAATGCTGTTACACATGGGCGCAACATTGACATTTTGCTCTTTTGCAAGCTAGATGGAGTGTTGATCTGTTGTTTGCCACATGAATATATATGATTACTCAACACAGGTACAGCCTGGAAACTTTCAAATGCCACTTTTGCAACCATTTTCAGTTTGTTCAACTAACATCCTGTTAATCGCCCAAATTGTGCAGAAAACATGAGCTGTTGTTCTGTGGGGGGGCAATATTTGCAGAGATCAATGCATACAACTGAACCGTATTTGTCATGACTGAGTGCATCATAAGATCAGCCTTTTCTCATGGATCTGAAGCGCCAGTCCTGTTGAAATCCTTTATCATCCGCGAAGATGAAGGCGACATCGTCCCTTCGTAATTAATCGTTTACAGCCGTGAGCCGCCAAGAATAAAATCGGCGGAAATAATAAGACATGATATATGTGTGGAGAGACCTTGGCTTTTATTGCAACAACTCAGCTATAATCTATTTAGTCTTCAAACCAAAACAAATTTGGTCTTTTATAGTGTCATTGCTATAAATTATGGGCATTCTATCTATAATGAGGCAGAGCAGGGAGATTTTGGTTCCCAAGGCGGGGTGGGGGGGGGGATGGTACCACAAGTAAGTGACAGAGTGTGGGAAACTGCTGAATTGGGACACTACTTCTCAGCTATGTTAGCCTATGTGTGTTTAAATGATATCCTGGTATTGCATTCATTTCTCTGTCATTACCGTGGTGAATCGCTTCCTGTCAGTTTTGGCTGAAAAGAAAACCCACCCGTTACCAGTTCGTAAGCAAACTGTTTAATTAAAATCAATACTTTCTGTCTGGCTGGAACAAAGTGAGGTTTTGTTCTCGGCAGGGATTTACAGTAAGTATGGGGCACCCTGGAGGTACATACAGGAAGGACGCTAGCTCGTTTTGTGGGAAATGTGCACCCCCATCTGCAAGGGTTAATCGCAAATGTGCTTTGTTGTGGTTTTTAAGCATGCAAGACGTACCCGGGGGCTCACCTGAGAAATGCTCTCCAGGTATCGATCCTTTAATGTTGGGCTATCTAATGTCTCACACATATGTTGGCCCTTTCCCTAACAAATCAGAAAAACACAAATAAATTGGGGTTATGTTGGTTGATTAAATGCAATCAAAGAAAAAAAATTGGTTATGATTAAATGTAATCAAATCAGACAAATTAAAGCTTGGTTTTGGTCATTGTTAAATAAATAACAACTGTTCCTGCTTGCGTTCCACTTTGGTGACTAGATTGAATGCTTTTAAGATGCTATCCTATGATACAATAAAATACAATCCCCAGGACAGAAGCATAGCAAAACATTTTTAGTTCCAGTCTTGTTGTCACCCGAATACAGAGTTGAATAAAAAAAATATATATATGTCTGCTTCTCAATTCCCTTGTTCAGTTTCTGTTCAGGCCACAGAATTAGACACAGGTTTTGTATTAAGCAGTTTGTGGTCTGAAGCTCTCGCTAGGCACTGAGAAGAATCGAGATGTTTCATGTCCACATAGTTCCGTGCGGGAGCACAGATCAGACCAGCGTGGCAGAGCCAAACTGTGCCTTGGACACCAGAGACAGGGCGCTGAAATTTTTACTCTAATTTCAACGCAGTCACATAGATAAACGGCAGTTTGTGAAATACCTATTTGTGATGTGGCAGGTATGTTTCTTATGTCAGGCTGGGTTTTCTATGACTTCCTGGCTGACTGGAAATCATGTGACTGGCACCATGTGATCTCACTGTTCCAAGAGGCAGCCCTCAGACGAAAAAAAAAGAGAGAATGAAAGATGAACACATGTAACTATCAGCCCCCTGAAACCTAACCTTAGCCCCCTCTTTAAGCAGGCAGTAATTTTCCCTGGACCAAAAGCAAAATCCTTCCTTGTGATACGAGATGAGCATTTTTAAAAAATCTTTTAGAACTTGTTACTGAACTGTACAAGCGCAAATATAAAAAACTATCCGTAGTAGCTGCATCTTCTCATGTTACTAAATGCGAAACAAACATCCCTCCCTTACTCACTGCCCAAACAGTCTCCACTCCAGTTAATTTTGAATCTTCAAAGCCCTAAAGTAAACAGGCCATGTGCATTTAAATCTTAAATTACTCCTCTCGCCCCTTCATGAGATGCCAAATGTTTATTTGTTTCGGATTAGTTTAATTAGCACTCTCTTTGTAACTGTCAGAAAACATGGCAATGTTTGAGTTAAAAAAAACATTGCAAAGTCCACTGGATTCAAAGAAAACGAATAGGGAAGAGATTTAATATTATGTTTCAACACGTAATGTCACTTTTTAAATAAGTGGCCTGAAAATAATTCCCACAGTAACAAATCTTCCTACATTTCTGTTTCCTCCTTGATGTATAAGTCTGGTAATTATTTTCTCAAAATTTGGTAACATGCCAGCGTAGTGTCTGATATGTCTTCCTACTGAAGACACGTAAACGCAAAATATAATAATTTAACAGATACAGGTACATCGAAGATGTTTAACAAAATTCAGTCATACGTATGGAGTATTTTTTTTATATGAAAAACACTTTTTGGATCTTCTCCAATTTTTAACACGTTAGAGCTAAGGAATAAATGCAAAAATGCGTTTTCTTGTATTTTCCAGATATTTAAATGCAATGTAAATTTAAGCTTCTGCCAAACTAGCACATTTCAGAATATTCAATGAGTCTGAAAAAAACTCCTTGGTCCTGTCATTTCCCATTCCAGCATTCCAGACTCACAAAAAATAATACTGAAATGTATATTAATAAAATTACAGTATATACATATGAAAGTCCTGTTGGGAGTCAGTGTCCTCATGTTTTTAAATTTTACTGTATTATTTTTCCTTCTGCATGCCGAAAGCATCTGTGTGTTTTTTCTTCCGCCATCAGAAAATTAGATCCCTTGTCCTGCTATCGGAGTGTGTTTTACATCACACTTCCAGGCATATCAAGTCTGGTACGGTTCAGTGTCTTCTCCTCCTTCACAGTGAGTAAATACGTCTGCATTCACAAATTAGGAGGAAAATCCATGAGATGCAAAATGTGAAGCCCGCTCGTCGCTCCACACCCGGGGACCCACTGACAGAAACTCGGGACAGTGACATGGTGAAACTCCGGGTGAGAATGCCATTTTGTTCCTGAGAAACTATGAAGGTCAGCTGTTAATATCCGCTACTTTGGCCCCGAAATGATTCTGGGGGATTAGATGCTGATTGTATTTAGCAAAGGAGAATTTGAAAAATTCTAATCGTTTTTGACAGAAATATAGATGGTCGAGTTGACGTCAAAACTCTAGCTGCTCTTCCTCATTTCAACAATAAAACAGCCTGTCTTGTTATACTGATACATGTTTAATGGTCACATATATTCAAAGACTGATGGGTTTTTTATGTAGTATCTAGCATATTGAGGGAAATTAAATATGCACTGATACCAATATTGACATTTGTCTAAATGTTACGCGCACACCAAAAGATTTCTTTGTACCTGCTCGCTGGCTGTTTGTACTCAACTTATGTACCAGCTAATACTAAACTACGCTCTTCGTTCAGTATAACTGGAAAATCCAAATATGCCATCGTCCAATGCCTTACAGTAATAAGATCAATCAGGATGCTGCCAGCTGCAGAGGTGGAAATTTCAGCTCCAGACCAAGATTTTGTTTCAACCAGCCAGTGGAACATCAAGTGTAACAGTCAGTGTGTCCTCAGCTGGTTGTTTGAAATGAAATCCTGGTCTGGATTTTTACTCTCTGGGCCTGAAATGTCTACCCCTGGTCAGGTGCCAAGGAAGCAACTCCATTTTCTATGATGTTTGTAGATCACCATTTAAGCTGACTTTAGTCTCTAGTCATGAAAAAAGTGAAATGCTTACAGTGAAAGCTTGAAGTGTTTTCATCATCTAGAAATTCGAGGACTGCTGACAGTGTACGATGGTGTGGTTAAGCCTAATTATGACCGTGGCTCCAGAGAGCAATGTTCTCACTCTGTTACTTCTGCTGCTTGGGAAACTATCAGTATCTGAAACACTGAATTATATCTTCACTCATGTTCTCACTGGCTGGAATCGTCATACATTAGCGGCCAGGACTGTGGAAACACCTGGCATTTGTCATTATGCTTTAAAAATTACTACATGCATACTGGTGGTAATGTTTGTAAACAATCAAAGAGTATTACACATATCATGCCATCGGACGATTAAATAAGCAACTGGAGCAGCAATTGAGTAAAGTTCTGCCATCTCTAAAGGTTGGACGTGTTTCCATAATTTTAGCCTCTAGTATATTCTTGCATATTTTGAAAATATTCAGCAACTGAAAGCTGGGTGCTATGGTTGCATGAAAACAAACTCAAAAAATACCTCACATCCAGGAAAGATCTGCATACAGATACTTAGTCACTTCAGTCAATTTTCCTGTTTACAGTGTCAAAAAAAAGTAACAGTGGCGCACCATCCACAAAGCCACACTGTGTTTTCCTTCATGGGTTTCATGCATTTACCTTGCAGATACCTCAAGAATTTACCACAAACATACAGAGTGGAGGTACATTTTCCATATGAAGAATCTGGCTATTAGTTCTAAACCATAAACTCTAACTTCCACAATGAGAATTAAACAAGACTCAGCTCAGCTGAAGAGATATTTCACTTTTCCTGCCGATTCATGAGACTATGGTGATCCTGCAGATAAAACACCTGCGCACGACTGTTTACTGGTCATGATACGACTTTTGTGGTTATTGTAGAGCATTCCGCGTATTATTATCGATACAGAACTTTTTAAGAAGGTTTCTTGCCAACAGCTGCATAAAATCAGGTCTCGTTGAGGCTGATAATTTCATCCTGAATGATACTATGAAAAATTAAAACCTGAGGGAGACAATAAATAAAATGATAATTAATAATGTAATGTTAATATTAATATTTGCAAAAACATTGTCCAATTGAAAATGTTTTCGTGCCCCATCCAGTAAACTGCTGCATTTTATATGCAGTAAAATCAGTATAATCCTCAAACACTTCAAAAAGTTCTGCTCCATCTGAATAAATAGTTTTTGAGGGGCTGATTTCCACAGCTGTACACATGTGGCCGGTTGATTTACCATTTTAACTTCCATATGGTTTGCCATACTCTTTCCATCACTGACGTCACGTCAGAGTTTCACACTGTGATTCACCGCTAGGCTCCACATTCTTCTCCAAGCGTCACGTCACGCCAATTCCAAAATCCGTCATGCCTAACCCTACCAGAAAAACTGTAAAGGGGGTGTGCATTTTCAATTTGAGGCCCACAAAGATACACAAAGACCCACTTAGGTCACTCTGTTTAGGCCAACTAACAATCTGCACATACTTCATTTGTTCTTGATAACTTTTACACATTCTACCACCTTACAGACGTGTTTTTGTGCGGATGATTTTAACTAATGAATCTATATGCTTTGAACTATTTTATTCTTATTAGCAATTAAAAATCTGGTCACAGATGAACGGGGCGAACTAAATTCTGACTGAAGAACATGTCAAGGATCGTTTGCTGTTTTTAAAAAAAAAACTTGCAAAGCTCTATTAAGAAAAAAGAAAGACATTTACTGAGAAACGGGAATCATGACCCCGCGAACAGGGCAGATCTAACAACCCGGACTGACTGACCATGACACAGGGTGTGTGTCTCAAACAGTTAGTGTGTCGAACGATCAGATGGTTGTTGGTTCAAATCCCGTCGTCAGCAGAAAGATTTCACCATTGGGTCCTTCAGCAAGGCCCTTAACCCCCAGCAAAAAACAACTATAAACACAATGGTCCTAACCCACACAAAAAATCCATCATAATACACTAAACTCATTTGTTCTATCCAAGGCCATAACTTAGTGTTGAGCATTGGGGAGGACTGAGGTCTCCACTCATTCCAGAGGGTTGTATTGGCTGATTTTGATTATTGAGGAGTAACACAAAATCTGGCCTGGTAGCCCCATCCCCTACGTCAAATAATCTGGATTAAATTGCCACTCTCTTCTCCTAAACCATGTCAAGGACGCGCTATGGATCATCCAGGCAGTGAGACTGGGCAAAGGAGGAACGGCCTGCGAGAATCAGATTGTCACACTATTGTTTGCAGAAATTGGTCAGGATTGAGACACGCCTTAAACGCAGCTCACTCGGAAACGAACCTCGAATGAACAATGGCAATAAACACATTTGTTGTTAGATATGTTGTGGTTTGAACTAGGACATTCAACAAGATAAACTTTCCACTTGTCATATTGGAAATTATGTTTCAAAACCAACACGTTTGACATTTAATTTAAACGTAAAACCGTAAAGCATTTTAACCCAGAGCGTACGTTTGCATGTATCTCATTTTCCCGCCACTTCTTTTGACTGCAGGGTCGCGGTACCTTTAAAATATGATGCATTCAGTTTTATATGAGCGCCAACGAAATTAAGTATTTACAAGATTGTTAATAAAACACATTTATCGACTTACCCTTGAAAGGGGCGGCATTTGATTGCGTTATAAACGTTTATAAGCAACATTCTTCCACTGTAGTACATCTAAGACAACATCAAATTAATTACCCTGCAAAGAAAATGCATTCTGCAAAAGGGCATATACGTCGAAATAATTAGATACAATGTCATCTAGAAATAGGAGGATAAGAATCCTTTACTTAAATACGAAATGGAATATGCTGCCCCAAACTACAGTAAAACAAATCAAAAGCTTAGAGATATAATTTGTTAATTAATAGTAGCTAAGGGCGTTTGTTACTGTGCATTCTTATGTTACAGAAGGAGGTTTTTTCTAAGAAATTCGAAGCGGGCATTACGCCTGCCTGCGATACTTAGAGAATAACCTACATTGCCAAAAATAGTCCGCCAGTTTCCTTCGCCGTGCGGCACTGCACGACGAGCTCGAAAACTGAAATCTGGTGCTTCTCTGGGCACTGGTGTAACTGAAGATTCTGTTTTCCCTGTCTGGTTACACGTGCGGCTCCGAAATGTGTTTTATATTTGTGCTACTATTTAACAAAGAGAGAACAGCTAGTATAACGGCTCGTGTACTGCAGCTTGCATGAAGCGTGGACGTTTCGTCTCCGGTTTTTCTGTCTGTTTCTGGTAGATCGGTGTAGCAGAGTACTATTAATTTTTTTTAACTAAACATTCAATGAAGTAACTAGTGTAAATGCCAGGTCCCAGGGGAGACACTGCACTCGTGCGAGCGCGAGCTAGCGCGTGACTGCGACGGCAGCGCGTCTCGAGCGGAAAGCGAGCGAGGCGCGAGCTGGTAGTCGGCCAAAGTCAGAGGATGTGCACGAAATATTTTATTAAAACGCTAATACAGTTTAGATTTATAGATGTTTCCTTAGCATGCCTAAGCATTTCCATTAAATATGTATACTTCTGTGCTTGTAAACGCTGAATATTAATGAAACATCAAAGAGAAGACTGAGCGCAAACAGCGACTCGGAATATTTATTCCAGTCATACAGATGCTGAATTATAAAGTGTTTGGCGGTTTGCACTATGATGAATACAGATATGGAGGTGCGGTGGGGAGCAAGCAGAGCCTTGGTCAATTATCCGCATCGTTATTGACATTCAGACCGGGGGCGCTGTTTGTTCCTCAGCAAAGATATTGGGGAAATGGCCGATTAGTGTCACCTGCCACAGACAGCTTCAAGTGGTCCTGCTCCAAACCTCAGGCCCACTCTGTCTTGAAAGTATCACTAAGAAATGATACAGACTAAGGCAGATCGCTGTGTCCCCTCCCCCCAGACAAAATAGAATATAATTTATGAAATGCCATGCAAAAATCCCATGCAATTTGAGCTGTTGTTTTCCAGTACACAAACATTTGCTTTCTTGACTCTACTGCTCAATCATCTGATTTTAAGGTATCAGATATTAATTTTCTAAGCAGATGCAAGTAGCTCAGTGCCCTAATGAATCAGGCATTGGTGTCCTGAATCAGTGTTTGGGTGTTCAAATCCCATCCAGCATGTAATTGCTCAATGATCATTGTTGTTTGTACTACTGTTTCTTAATGAAATCTAGGGAGTAGCTGTAACTTAGTTGAGTAGGATGGTGTGCCTGTGGTCTGAAGGTTGTATGTTTGAATCCCCAACTCATAGGAGTGATTCGACAGTTTTACTGCTGAGCAGGGGCATCGACTCCCAGGAACTGGCGATACTTTCTCAAAACTATGTCTCTGTGTCTAAAAGTGTCCTCTAAAGAAACGCAACACAATGTCTCGCCGGCGCTGTTTTCCGGAACACACACTGCGGAGCGTTTTTCGGCAGCTTGCCTGCGGAAGATGCCAAAATGGCGTATTAAAGCCATTTTTATGCTCTGAGTGAAAGACAGCTACAATACCCTGGCAGCCCTTCCAGATCACCCCCTGCGTACTGCGACCCGGCATGGGGTAAGCTGAGATTGACAGCGGACAGACGAATGGATGAATTCAGCTGAATTGGTAAATAATGATGTTTTTCTTTCCAAATATGAGTAGCCCAACCCCAATTATTAGTGACTAATTTCCGTCTGATGCCTTTAAGAATAAGTCCATCCTTAAGAAGTGATATTTGTCAGACACACTGAGCAGAAATTATCTCAGGGTGTCTACGTTGTGCTGATGTGGACTAGATATGATCGGGCCTGGTTCTCAAACTAATTTTAGGAATTTGAGTTTTTTGATCTTTTACCCCACGACGTATCGCCCCCGCACCTCCAGCACAAACACACCAACAAGCTATCCGTTTGCACATAAAATTGCGCATTTACCTTCCATGCATTTAACTTAAATTTACATTTATTTCCCTAATATTGTTTTTGTAGGATGTTCTGTTGTTGCACTTCGCGTTGATTTCTCTGCCTTCTTCTTGTTTGCCTGTGTGAACTGCATGCTTTGCAGTTGTATGCGTCAGAATTGCCCCCTGGGTTCAACAAAGTCCATCTCATCTTATCTAATCTTATTTGATTTCTTACAATAAGCATTTAATGAAAATGAATGGGTGGCGCCCAGTCTCTAGTCTTTGACCAGGGTATATCTTTCCGTAGCTCTAAACATCAGAAAAAGAAGAGTTGCAGCCCCGCTGTGTACATGTAGATGACACAGCGGTGCCTTTATTAGGCTACAGAGCCAATTATTTGGTGTAAAAGTCCACAATCGCTGAGTGGGGACTTGAAGGTGAGGTGAGGTGACTGAGCCATATCATTCAGTAAAGCACCTTTTCACCGGAGCTCATTTCCTTCCAAAGTTACAGGTAAAAGTGGCTTTGAATTGAACTTAAACCTTTAAACTTTCCATCCAAAACCTAAGAGACTCCTGACCCACCGCCTCCCCAGACGCATTTCTTTTTTTATTTGTGTGTGTGTGTGTGTGTGTGTGTGTGCGTTTTCTTTTTTTTGTTTGACCGAAGCGCGGTCGGCTCTCGCTTCTGCCTCGGAGCCGCGTGGGGCATCGCGGCGGCCGCGAGCCGAGAGGAGAGGGTTAGGGAGTCGGCGAGCGGGAGCTCTGTGAGGCAGTGATGGGGTAAACAGCGTGTGGTGAAAAGAAGAGCGAGAAGAAAGAGAGAGAGAGAAAAAAAAACAACTGCAGATAAACTACAGTTTCCACTGCGCTACGTGCTGCACCTTATAAACGCGGAGCGCCGATTCAGTCTAGTGCATCTTAAAATAGCAGCGTGCCCGACCGCAGAGGCTAGAGGCAGAAAGGGAGAGATGATGTTTTTTATGAATGTTTTTGTGTGGAGGGAACGAGGATCGAATGGCTTGGCTCTGCATCAAAGGCCACACTCGCTGTCTGTGCATTAACGAGGCCTTTTGTATCCTGCCCAGCAGATTACAGTGGGTCTCGCCTTCGCTGTCAGCGTTCCGGTTCCGGTAGGGAAGGTGAACAAGCCCCCCCAGTCTGGGTTTAAAGGTCCCCACCCACACCTGAGGCCCATGGCCCCCTATTCTACTGGTTCTGAAGGGGCACCAGGCTTGCACGTGACAGCCGGTTCACGGCATATTTACGCTATGCGTTAGCGAGCCATGGGGGGCTAATGGAATATCCCATACCTTTCCGTCCCCCTTCATACACACACGGTTATTTTAGCTGCCTAACAGCAGAAACCACCTTCTCCTTTTAAAAGAAAGTGAAAGATTTGGGAAGCTCCAGAGAACAAAAAAAAAAACATTATAAAGCATTTTCTGCGTACCACTCGCTGCGTTTGAGAGGCCAGGAGATGGTAACATCAGTGCTTTCATCCCTGTTAAGTCTATGCTATCGTGCTACACACTCACAACGTCAAACACTTTACTCTCAAAGTTGCTGAAGTCTTGATACATCGTATGGGGTAATATACATTACGTGAGGTTCACCAAACAACTACTTGTGGATTTTAATATTGGATCACGTTATCCAAACATGAAGTAATCTTCCCTTAAGACACTGACAAGTGCAATAAATTATCCATTTAAAAATAAAACAGAGAAGCAATGGCGTATAGGAATTTATAATGACTTGGCAAAATCTCTCTATGAGGATATATATGTTTTAGGGGAGATTTCTCTGAAGGTTAACCCTGATGTAGCCTGAGACCAGTTTTCTGTTACAGAAAAACAGGCAATAAAACATACACGAATGGTTTGAATTAAGAGCTATTCCCTCAGATGTGGGCTAACCTCAATGAAAGCATATGATTTAATTAGTTTTTTACTTTAAAGCACCGAAGTTTATTTAGAAAGTGGAGTATGTAATTTTTAAGCACTGCAATTTATCCGACAAAAGAGAATGATGTGTCGGTTAAATTATTCCAATAAATAAAATGGATAAGAAAAGTGGGCGAAGTGATTTTTAAAAGGGATGCGAATCATTTTTATTACTTTTCAACTGGGAATTATACCATATGTTATAACCACTATATTTGTTGAAACTCTTCTTCTAACTGATTTTCAGCGGTCATAAAAAAAAAAAAAATTCAATATTTTCCATACCTACAATACCAGTGGCATTCTATCATTTCTTCAGATTTAAAAATCATAAGGTAAAACTCCTGAAATATAAACACACAAGATTACAGACATTTATAAGACAAAACCTATATGCAAACATATGTTATATTATAATACAACACATATATATTCTGTTATAAGACAACGCTTACATACACAAATACAACACTTTAACAATGAGGTTATTTCCCAGGTATGAACCATTTTATCAGTATAGAAACCTAAAGAACTGATTGTTTTATTCAATACAGGTGAGCTGTCATCATTTTTCACCACTTGGTTTACAGAGCAGGATTTTAAATTTCCTTCAGGTTTATGCTGTTGGTGTGAGCGTAAGGTTTGCAGTGGTGCAGCCTGGCAAGAAGACTGGAAAACGGATAAACAGATTGGGGATGTCAGATTGGGGATATCAGATTGGGGATGTCAGATTGGGGATATCAGATTGGGGATGTCAGATTGGGGATGTCAGATTGGGGATATCAGATTGGGGATGTCAGATTGGGGATGTCAGATTGGGGATGTCAGATTGGGGATATCAGATTGGGGATGTCAAATTGGGGATGTCAGATTGGGGATGTCAGATTGGGGATGTCAGATTGTGGATGTCAGATTGGGGAT
>JABFEB020000003.1:455586-472981 GCA_019775895.2 Stomatorhinus ivindoensis | reverse complement strand
CCCGCCCCACGACCCCCCGCTAACCACCGCCGCCGCCCCCCGAGAACTCTTCCCAGCCTCACTCTCGCCCTCACCGTCTGCCAAAGTCGCGGCAGGGGCACGAAAGAAATGCCCTAACCACTGCCATCCCCACGCGCTTCCGCCGGCCCACTAGCTACCCCGGGGCCCCCACCACTCACCCACGATCCTGCCGTCCACCGCCCTTCCCCTCCGGTCCTGGAAGACGGGAATCTGGGACGTTCCAGAAGGCCGATGCCCGCCAGGAGTGCTTGCAGCGAATGAGGAAAATGCGTGGTGGCGACCATCGCTCCGGCAAAGCTCACGCCACCGCCGCCCCCCCGCCGTCGGCCGCTCTTAGCCACGCAGCGTAAAGTAGCATTTAACGACACGTAGCTGCTTTGGCTGATCAGTCTCTATCTAATGGTGCGAGGATCTCGTCCTTTATCTTATAGGTGAGCTTATGATGACAATGGAAGAGACGCGTCGTCAACCAATCTCATTTAAACACGCTAAATTCCTTAAAGGGGTTTTTTGCTAAAAAAGACTTTTTATCACAAAGTGGAAGATATTTCTTTTTTTTTCTTTACATGTGTTGTTTGTTACCGACGTATATTTCAGGTTGCGTTCCATAATGTTTCTAGTCGTAGTTCTTTTTTGGAAAAGAGCAGCCAAGTCCAGAACTCTTGTTAGGAGTCGTACTGCAATTTAGCAGTAAACCCACAAACCACCTTAAAAAAAAAAAAAATTCTAAAAAACGATATTTATAAAAGTCTTTTTGCAGAGGTATATTTAACGTATACTTAAGTGCATAGAAAAGGTTTAATCTGACTAAATTTAGAGCAGATAGTAATTACATGTGCTAAAAAAATATATGAAAAATAGCTTATCTGAGCGTCAAATACGGTCTGGATAAGCAAAGATTTGTGCCAAGGCAACGTTTTGAAAAACGTTAAAATATACTGCGTGTCAATGGCACTCTGCAGTGTGTATTTAGCTCAATCTGAAAATAATTCCGGGAGACCATCAGCAAATCATTCAACCGATTTTACCATTGAAAACACAACTGCAGTTGACTGTTCTATTTGAAGCGATTTGCTTGGCCAGAGGCTGCCCCTATTTCGACCCGCTGGGACAGGCCAGGCTTTTGTAGTCTGTGTTGGCACTTTGCATTGTGGGTAATTAATGGGGCCGTCGCCCAGCTGGCCTGTGTTTTTAGGATGTGATCGCTTCAGAGGAGGATGATGTACGAGCTGTTTCAACATGTGGTTTCTTTGGTGTTATGGTGCCACCTCTGGGCGATATTCTGTGCTGGTATCTAGACTCCACAAAAACTGAATCATTATCAAACTAAAGATTAATGTGTACTGTACTTCGTGTTGTAAATCTTTTTATACAAATGTGGAACTCATAATAAACTTTTATATGTTGTTTTGTAAAAAAAAAAGAAAAGAAAATACAAAAATACTGAGTATTTTAAGAAGGAAGTACATTTTTCTGTTTTTTTTATGACTGTGGAAGGAGCCAATTCGCATTTGTGTTTCTATCGTCCATTTGGCCCTGGGATTCAAGCAGGCTGTATCACTGCTTGTGACAGTTTGCTCATTTGTGCATGGTACTACATCAAAGAGCAAAAATCAAAGTGAAAGCAGTAGCTTGATCCTGTCTAAGCGGACTAAATCCTGCAGCCTGCTGTAAACTAGTGTATTGGTTCCCAAAAGCTGTAATTTAAAAGACGTCCAGCAGGGGGCGATGAGATGAAATCTGTAATCTGATTGGATATGGTGTATACAGGTCTGTATGATGACACCATATGTTCTTTTGTAGAAGTGTAGATTGGTTTGTTTTTTTTTAATATACCACAGGTCATTTGTTAGTTGTAATCAAGGTCTTTCTTCACTAAATTTCACATCAAAGCATGTGGAAGACAGTTACGCTTTTTTTAAACTGTTGCAACATGATGCAATTTATTAAAATTTCTTTGAATTTTGCAATTCTGATCTTTATTGATTCCAATACATTTAATTAAGGTTTACTTTCCTCTGGCCAACACGGGACTGAGAGACACCGGTGCCTCAATTTAAACAGCAGGGTCATTCTCACAAATTCATTATGGAAACATTTCCAGTTTTTAAAACTTACATTATATGACCTCAGGAGTACTCAGTCAGCTTTATTCCCATTTCTCTCTCTAATCCAGGGTTAGGGATGAAAACATGACCCAAAAAAGATAAACATGCATCTTACCACAAATTTATTGCGGGTTAAATGGAATAAAGTTGAAAGATTTAAACGCATTTACTAGCTGTATACTATTTGATTTTAACTATCACAGTATTTGGGGAATATGGTTAAAAAAATCTGAATCAGAAGCAACCCATGGCAATTATAACTAAAGAGTTAAGAGAACTGCTCTATACAAAAACTGCTGCATTGTAACTTTTCCAAATTCAGAAGTTCATGAGAACGACCCAGTAGCCTACTCTCCTCAGGACAAATGTACGAAGTAGTTCCTATGACTGAGTTTGGCAAATTTCTAGCATATAAGGATAACAAAATGAACTCTATAAAACTGCCTGAAGGACATGGGGAAGATACATATTTATGAGGACTGACATCGTTTCCTGAATTTGTGCGTCAGCGTCTTCCTTTAAAATCAGGTAACGATGCCTCTCGCAGGCCAGGGCCAGTTCTGCATTTTTCCTTGCAGAAATGACTGAGTTTGACTATTCCACGACAAGACTGTCTGGCAGCTTTATTCGAGAATTCTAGGCCGCCGAGGCGAAAGATTTCAGACTTATAGACCGAAAGAAGGACTTCATCTTTGGGCTATAGTCTGAGTGGCATCACAGCGTGAACCTCCAAGGTAAAGTGCTGCGATTTACAAACCAGCACAAGGTAAAAAATAATCTGCTTGTTTATGAAATTCAACTAACATTTCTAAACATCATTAAGAGCTCTATCCACCAAAGTAAGATGTCCACTGATAGAAGGCAAGGTAAATACCGAATTGTGACAAACTATTTGCTTCGTTTACAAGCACTATTGAGCCCAGGATGAACCCTACCTGGAACTATATACACACATCTATGATAACATTTTAAATAAGAGATGCTGTCTGGAGGAGCACAGCACTTACATAACTGTAAATCTGACATTTACCATTCTCTGCTAAACTTATTCCAAAACAATATTTCCAGTTAAAAAAAAAAAAAAAAAAGATGCATCCAAGGTCAAAAAAATATATAATGTGAAACGAGCAAACTGCCCAATTTGTAAAAATGAAAAAATAGAATTTTACATTTCCACCATACAAGTAATGAGAATGATCATGCAAAATACAAGGGACTGCCAATCTAGTAATTCATGTGAATGAGTATGAACAGCGCAGTGCAACCAAATCCTGGAACGATCCTTACAGTGCGTTAGTGTTGGCTTACTTCTCCTCACACCACTGGTTCTCCTTGCGTACCTGGAAACAGAAGTTCAGACCGCAAGTTAAATCACACACCGTTTGCCTTCGAATGGGCTGAACATCAACATCAACAGTCGTTACCTGGGCTTCCTCCTCTTCTGTGAAATCATTTTTGATATTGAACGTCTTCCTTATTTCCTCCGGAGTCTTTCCTTTGATCATATTTGCGACAGTTTTGCATGTGACATCTAACAATCCCTTGATGTCCAAATAGTTGGCGGCCTGCAGGGATGGGGGAGGGAGAAAGAGTGAAGACTCCTATACCGGCTTCTGATGGACCCCCTGAATAGCGAACAGCAGGGTTTTCAGCTACAATAAAAAACTACCAAAAACAAATTGTAAACAAAATACAAAAATAAAATTAAAAAACTAGAATCTATAAATATTGCTTTTGAAACAAAAGCAAAATGCCAAATACTTGTTACTGTTTTCAATATCGTTCAGCTAAAGTAATTTCTCTTCATTTACCATTAATACCTCAAATGTGATTTGTCCATTTTAAGCACATTAGTACATAATCTGCACTATGTATTCATGTAAGATTCTCTTAAGATTAAACAAAAACAGTTCAATGACTGTCTATCCCTAGAGATATATTTACTTAAACTGAAAATAAAATTAAAAAACAGGAATATCTTTAAAAACAAATAAAAGCACATTGAAAACTACAACTACACTACGTTAATTACTGATAAAATAAAATGTTCAAAAAAACACCCACGGACAAAAATTCTCTGATATAACATTAAAACAAAACCACGTTAGTGCCAGTCCTGCCACCAACCCCCAAGTTTTCCCCCTGTAAGTTAAAGGACCTCCTGATGGGGCAGGATGTAGGGTAACGTCATACCCAGGACACTTTCTCCGTGGCCCAACAGAGTAAAATCGCTCCGGGCATTCACGGGACTTGAACCAGCAACCTTCTCGTTGCTGGCACAGATCCCTAGCCTCAGAGCCGCCACATATGAGCGAAGATTTGAAATAGAATTTAATTTCCATACTGAATGTGTAAACTATAATCTAACAGAATTAAATCGTTACAAGGGAACCAATAGCAGCCAAATAGCTATGGAGCATTGCATTTGAACTGGGAAGTCAGAATTTCAGAGTTCCTAGTCGGATATTTCAAATGGCCTGCTCCCTGAAGCTGGGCTTCCAAATTCCAAAGTTGGAGGAAACTCTACAACCCCAACCACACAATTCAAAGTGGCTGCATTCTTTTTCAACAGAAGTTAAAGCTGTAGTTATATACCGCTTATTAGCACTTATGTCTTATTTGCGTCTAATTATGGTGCTAGGGTACTTGTATGCACAAAATACTGCATAATGCGCTATCAACTGGTATTGCTAACAATGGCTAACAATGAACCTGGATAAAACTGGTACTGTTAAATGGTTTTCCAACTTGCACTAGAATGCGGTTAACTCGGCTGTGACATCATTCCCAGCTCAGACTTCCTACCACAGAGGTAAATGGAACCTACCACGAGTACTCACTCACAAAGGAAGTGACATCACTCACCAGGATCAGTTCGAACAATGTTCCTTGATCAACTTTCAGAAACTCCTGATCCCAGACAGGGATGTCATCTGTCCTTTTCTCTTTGTTCTCGTCGTCCTCAGGGGGGGGAGGGTCATCTTTGTGGTGGGTGCACCACTGGATTACCTGCAGGCCCAAAAAGCATCACTCATCACAGACGCAAACCACAAAGGAACACTGGAAATACTAGATGTTTTTATACAAGCAATGCACAACTAAACGTCATACGGTCTCCATAGCAGCTAGCAGTTAGGGGCCTTGCTCAAGCGCCCAAAATCAGTCAACCCTTGGATTTGAACAGGTCACCTTCTGATCACAGGCCTAGCATCCTAACCCACAGAGCCATACTCCACCCTCATTGTTAGCATTTACTTTCCTCAAAATATGTTCCCTCCCCCCTCACTAAAAAGTAAAAGCACAAATATTTTAGGCTGAGGGAGATGAAGAGACGTGCACTTAAGCTGCAGCTGAACGCAAACCACACAACAGGCTCAGCACACAATTCCAAGAATTAGAGGCACATGCACGTGGGTGCAAATCCTCCAGCAGTCAGTCTGTCGAGGCAGGGTGCAGAGCCCCCATCTGTACAGGACACACAGGGCCCACGGGTTGGAGAGGACAGCTTACAGGGATCCCATGTTTGCAGTAACAGATCTGAGGACCGGTTCTGCAAGTTTTGTGCTTAGTGTAGCTGTGAGTAATTCTGTCACAAATTCTTGTTAATAAACCATTCAGCCAGTATTGCGGACTCACTGCCTGTTGCAAACCGGCATAGTATGCCGAAATTCACATGTTGGCTTACAGTAAATACGTAGAATCTGAACAGATGCACCGCACACAGGGAAGTTTTGCTAGCTTTCTACCACAAGGGGGCAGTTACCTTCTTCAAAATAGCGGCGTTAACATTGGGAAGCGGAACAGGGTCGTCATCTCCTTCATCGTCCATGCCCAGATCTACACAAGAACATTAGTTGCTTTACCAAATACATAACGACACCCTTTTGACAATCCATTATGACACAGTATGGTTAGTGTAAAACAATAAAACAAATAAAATCACGTACCTTCAAGCATCGTCTTAATGGTGACGGACTGTTTAGCTATTTCAACGTCGACTTCAAATATCTCCCCATCAGAGCTCTGCAGTTTAATCGTGGGCATCTAGAAAATGCAATAAAATGCTCCTAAGCTCCATGTGGGCAATGCTATCAGTAAACGACTGCTCAAAAACATATTTAATAATGTTGATATTTTTTGCAAATCTGAGAGCTGTATACAGGTGAATTCGGTCCACACTGGACCGCAGAGCAGGACGCACCAAAGCCGATTTATAACGATTTTTACAATATGTATTTTAACCGAGTAATTGGTTTAGCGATTAATTCTCCTATTACCTTCTCAAATACAACCGGACACTTTACACTTCTCGGCTATTTTTGTCTCGGGTATCAAGTTGATTTCGGTTAAGCGAAGCGACACAGCAGCGCATCAGTGTTTAGGCATCATGTTGTATTTCTACACAATAACAGCCGGGCTGCATAGCTGGGTAACGTGTGTGTACGCCTTCAGCAAGCTCACTCGATTAAAAAAAAAAAAAACAATTTTTATGACCACATATTTCCCAACATTTTACCGTTAGCCCCTTGCAAGCCACAGGAAACGATAAGGCTAAACAACCTGAAATATCCGTCCCTCGAAAATCCTAGCTTAGCTACTGGCGTTAGTTAGCAACCGATTCAATTAATGTACCGTTTTACTTCACGTTTAGTTTTGCCATTTTTTTTAAAATCAAACAACATTTATATATTGCTTTACTGTATTCAACAGATGCTTAATACTTACTGTGAACCTACTTCTGTCCACAAATGTATGTATGTTCAAGCGTCAGTGTGAGTATTTGTCGCTTTTGTCAAACAAGCGGACGCTTAGATATCTAAGTAGTCTAGTCATATTGCCAACTTGTTTTTTTTTCTGAAAATAAAAACACATATAATTTACATTTGTTGCATAGATTTAGAATCAATGTATATTCAAAAATATGTATATAATTTTTGGCTCATTTTAAAGACAAAAATACATTTTCTCGTTATTCAGGCAAAGTGTTGGACAGCCCGCTGTAAATGGCGTTTTTATCGTCGATCTGTTACGAAATTAGCTATTTTATAGTATTTACGTGAATTAATAGCTAGAGTTCAAATGCCTCTATATATTTCCCTTTATTGTGAAAGCACTGATATATAGATAACTGCTATTAATATTAAATATTAATTATTTTTATTGATAACGAACTGTCTCATGATCTTATTAGCAGTACCCTCAATGTTACCCTTTAGCACGAATCTTAGTTTTTGTTAATCGCCCGTGTTTTTGCCACATTTTCTTGCAATTTCTATTGACCTCATTTCCGAAATAGCAGTCTGCCAGTTGCACTGTGAAAAAGTGTAACGACTGCGTTATTGTACCCGATCATTTTTATTCATACCTCTTTTTCCTCTTCTCTGGGAATCTTGTACGCACGATTGATCAAGGGCGTAAATTTGGGTGTGGAAGACAGGCACACGTACCTAATAATGATGTGGTAGTACCGTCTGGGTGTGGGGGGTGGCGGGGGCTTGAGGCTAACTTGGCCTCTACCATTGCAGAAACCCGACCCACGGCCTTGAGGTTGATGCATGCTTTACAATTCACCTTTGTCTCGATAATCATTTCATTTTCCACTCCGTTTCAGGTTTGCATCAGTGATACTAATATATAGCTTCAAGTATTCTAGTGAAGTGTTCACTGAATTGGAAAGCCATTTCAATTAGGTCATACTAAACAATATACAATGGTACAAGCCATTATGTGGCATAATCAATATCTTGTTTTGCTAGCACTTTAAGGAACTGCTTTTGTTCCAAATGGACACTTGGACTGGTTCACTGCATGCAATACAAACATACAATGTGAAATACAAAAGGACTATTTATGCTGTGCAACTTACTAGAGGTTCAATGCAAACACACACACTCACACACTTCTGTATCTGAAGGAGCAACTTCCATCTTTATTCAACTGGATTCCTACATACAGTTAAACCTCTGAAGTGTTAATGAAACCCTTGTTCCAGATCGGCATGTGTCGTCTTCCTTACATACAAACAATGTCTTAAGCATTTCGTTCACAACTGGAACTGGAGTACAGAAAGAAGACAAAAGCAGCAGAAAACCGGCTGTCTGCTGAAGTAACAAAAATATAGAACCTGTTCAGTTCTACTTATGCAAGAATGTCACAAAAAATTAAATTAATTCTAAAAAAAAAAAAGTACAGACAAACACTTTCCTGAAGATGAAAACTCCAACCTTCCCAACAACAGGCCTTGGTAACAAAGTTTTAATGCATGTTCACTGCCTTCTTTCATAGCTTGCTGAACAAAGCTGAAAATGAACCCTTCGTAACCAGAGCTCAGTTTCCGTCGACTTTTCCAGAGTGTGTCTCAGATATTACATGTTTACTTCTGATGTTACAACACTAACAGTACCCGGGAAAATTTGACCATCTGTGAGTATATAGATCTAACTGGCTATAGCATAGCATAATCTTATAAATATCATATATGTGCACGTATGTGTAAAATTTTTGTAAGTTACAAAAAAGAAAAAATGGCAGCTTAAATAAATCTTAAACATGCATTGAGGAATTCACTGTTCATAGTCTTCTTCGACAGATCCTTTAAAATTTTGATTCAGAGTATGGCACACCTTTTGGTCCATGTTCACAGGTGGTTACTGAATTCTTAAATAGTTGCTGCTCTCAGATTGGAGGTCTGTTTCAGTCGTTCACCAACCCAGCCCCCCCCCCTCACCCCCCCCCCCCTTTGTACTTGTTAAGTTGACTGGGTATTAAATTGCGATGATACTGTACAGAAATGTTTTACAGGAAGTAGTCTGGAGTGCGACGTGTCACGTGAGGCTCGCCTCTGCGGGGTGCCGGGTCGAACTGCAGGCTGTAGGGGGGAGAAAGCAGAGATTATGTTGGCGATGAGTAGTGTGTGTTATACCAACTAATATCAGCAATCATTTACTGCAGTGCTGCTGAAAGTTTAGCTTTCCAAATAATATGGCCAACTGAAGCAAATGAGACGTTTCCTTTTCCATTTTAATCATTTAGAAGATGTTTTATCCAAAGTGACATTCACTACTTTATTTATTCACTTTGAGAAAGCAGAGGAAGTTAAGAGTCTTGCTCAAGAGCCCCAATGGTGACATCACTCTGCTGACCGTGGGATTTGAACTGCTGACCTTCTGATCAAGGGCAGTGTGCCAACCCACCCTAGACTAAATTCGACGAGTTAAACAGCAAATCCTCCCGACAAACAACAAACATACATGTGCAGGTCCCCAGGCACTGTGGCACCCGAGGGCTATATGAGTATGTGAGGGGGGGGGGGAGGTTTGGGGATGACTAATACTTACAAGGAGTACTTTAAGGTGTCATCGAGTTCCATGATAGCTGCCTGATTCCCGCAGCGATAGCAGTAATTCGGCGCGCTAAAAATTGTTACCACATTGCGATCATGGCACCAGTTGTAACCCTGCAAGACAGAAGCTGTCATTAGGAAGCAGCAACACAAAAAGCAGAGACAACGGTCCTACACTCATTCCGCCCCCTCCATTTCCATCAACAAAACCACCAGCCCCCCCAACTTGTTTCTGTGGCAACTGATTGTACTCTGGCACAGTGCCTGAGCAAACCAAAGTGTGATATTTGTGGTGCTCCAGTACTTGTATGTCTTTCCTGAGAAGCAAAGTATCACATCACCATTTTGTAAATCAGGTAATTCGTCCTGCATGCTTCAAATTTGTCAAACTGATTAACAGTATTATTGCCCAAGTAACTCATAGTAGCAATTATTTTTTACGAAACTGAATAATAAGCATTTGCCGATTCCACCTGGAATCAAAAAAAATTCTTAATGTTTAATCATAGCAATAGCAAGAAAAGCTTAATGTTACAGCGTACACTAGTGGCTGTCCACTTTGATCGGCAGTCACCGCTCATATAACCCGAGCCGGCTTTGTCATCTTGAATTGCGAAGGATGACATCCTGGAGCCTCACCTCCATGACCAGCTGGTGAGCTCTGGAGACCAGGGTGAGGCCGTTGGCGTGGTTGAACGTTTCAGAGATGTCCTGTCCGAAGGTGTAGCCGGCACCACGGGGGGAGATTCCCCAGCCTCCTCGGTCATCCGGGTCTGACCACAGGAGGTCACACATAGGTCCCTGAAGGTGGTGACGAGATGGTCAGTGACAGGACACAGCATGAATAAGCATGACGGCGCTCAGCTCCACCCAGCAGGACATCTCACCTCATGTGGAACTTCCTGTAAGCGGTCCAGGGCTCGGATGTGATCCAGTGTATCTATTGATGGTGACAATCCACCGTGAAGACAGAATATCTAAAGAAAAAAGAAAAAAAAAAGAAATTACTTTTAATAAACGAAAGCCGACTAGAATATCAACAACCACACAATCTCCCAGTCAAGACCAGCAATTCCTTACCTGACCATCTACCAAGGCAGTTAAGGGAAGGTAATCGAAGAGGTCAGTGAAGTACTTCCAGACATTCGCGTTGCCGTATTTCCGCAAGCACTCGTCGTAAAACCCATACACCTGCGTGATCTGTCTGCTTTCGTGGTTACCACGGAGGATCGTGATGCGTTCACGAAACCGAACCTGAGGGAGGAGGTTGAAACATCAAACCAACGCTCCATTTCAAACAGTATGTTACGTTCTAGAGACGTATGACATAAGCCTTGGGGGGGGATGAAAATACTCACAACTTAAGGACAATTTTTTTCAAATAAATGAATACCAAACTACCAAAACAGAAGGGGTATCTAGAACCACAACCCCACTCAAACCCTTGAATGATGGTTGCATCCTTCAGGCCAAAAAATAAAGATCTACAAAATGCGGCGTATGAATTTCAAATATTACCTTAAGACCGACCAGCAGAGTGACAGTTTCCACAGAATAATAGCCTCTGTCCACATAGTCCCCCATGAAGAGATAATTTGTGTCTGGTGACTTCCCTCCAATTCTGAAGAGCTCCATGAGGTCATGGAACTGGCCATGGACATCCCCACACACGGTGACGGGGCATC
Source organism: Stomatorhinus ivindoensis (assembly GCA_019775895.2). NCBI lineage: Eukaryota > Metazoa > Chordata > Actinopteri > Osteoglossiformes > Mormyridae > Stomatorhinus > Stomatorhinus ivindoensis. Next base: position 461,825 of record JABFEB020000003.1, on the reverse strand, counting down.
GGACCTCCTGGACATTTGACTCCTTCGTCAGGATCTCTTTAGCCTGAGAGGAGATTGGAGTGGAGAGAAGCTCATCAAGACATGGGAATTGAACACGCCATGACATTTCTCATTTCACACCTCAGCACTACCAGAGTGCGAGTCCCTCTCACCATTTCAAGAGTGAGCAGACAGGTTATGGTTAACTCTGTGGAAGAGTAGAAAACCACTCAGACTGGTCTTGCAGACTCTGTATGTGCCATGAAGCACGTCATATCAACGCGGGCACACACGGGATACCACATTTACTGCAACTACTACAAAAAAACCTGCTATTTGTCAAGTGATTGGCGAATGCCTCAAACTAACCTACTACTGGGAAGCCTCCAAATCCTACATTAGCAGCTTGCTGAGTGCTAAACAGTTCCATAGAGAAGGAAGCGAGACAGATATGACAGCTCTGATTGAGCTGATCCCCACCCCCTCAGAAGTGTTACCCCAACAGACGGTGAAGCAGAGAGCACCAACTGAGAAAGATTAAGGAGAGCAGTAGAGCTGGGATGACCTAGAACCAGCCTCAGGGCACCACTGAAAACACCCCCGCTCAGTCTGTGATCTAAGGCTCCAGCTTAGTGCTCTCCTTTAACATTACACGTATTAATAAAAAAATAGAAATGACCTTCTTGAAGGGGAAAAGGTGGGAATCAGTTAAGAACACTTGGCAGTACTTGCACATGACAACATTAAGAGTCAACGACAGGTGTCCCGCATTATAGCGAAATGCATTTAGATCATGCCTGCAATTCGACCCTCCACACGGCCCTTCCACTAAGTCGTGACTCTGCAATGCAAATTCTAGTTTAGTGCAGCTTTTGACAATGAGCGGATCACTTGAAAGGCATGAATCCGCAGTTTTCAAGAAAAGCAGTTCCAAGGAGTCGCAAAATCTGAAATGCAATAACCTGCAACAAACCCATTTCAACCCCCTTCGGAAAATCTCCTACGAAAAACCAGTGACTCAAGTACATTGGTTCCGTCACTTAAGAGATAACTGCACGGTGCATCCAAAAACAGAAACTATCACAGAGCTTCTGAGTCAGAGAGAGCACACAACTCAGAATCAAAATGCAGCAATTTTAAGTGGGAAAGCTTTAACGACAGACCTTAGAAAAATGTTAATGAACCAGTCAGAAGGGTGTGATGTGTATATGTTTGGGGAGGGGGGGGGGTTGGAATGACAGACCCCAGCTCTTGTGCCTGCAATGTTTTTTTAAACCACACAAAGGTCAATGACCGATATGCAAGGCGGCACCATTCAACACATCCTGAATAGCTCTCAATCCTTAGCTTTGACGAAGTATTTAAAAGCTATGCCTCAAAAAGTATGAAAAGGGATAAAACGGGTATTTCAGGTGTGCCAGCAAAATAATTCAGCGTCATCAATGTACCAGCTGGGATGCAAACTTGTCGCATAGATATATATATTTAGAAAATCATTTTTGATGTGATTTTTTTTAAATGTTTTCGTTTAATTCAAGGTTAGAAATTGTAAATAAGTTTTATTAATTAAAAAACCCTAAAAGACAAAGAAAACATTAAGTTAGATTAAAAAAAAACACTCAATGTCAGTCTAAAAAGAAACCCTAGACAAACTTTACAGTAACTGCTGTTCACTTAAAAATAATGACGGCGACGCAGTAGCGCAGTAAAACGCCCTCAAGTCGCCAGGAACTGATTAAATAACTTGAACTACAATAGTACATCTGGTCCTTTAAACAAGAACTATGCGAGTCACGTATTGGCAAGCAGTTTCGATTTCGTCAAAATAACAACGCAATGTTTAACACACCAACAGAACCGGCGGACCAAAGGTAGATCCTCCCCCTCACCGGGGCTGATAACGGGCAATATTGGGGTACTATCTCCCACCTTACCCAGTTCGGAAATCTCTGCCAGATACAAAACTCGGAAATGCCAGACAGGTCCGCTCCTTTATGTACCCCAATTTGCAGATCGCAACAATTAAATCAAGGAAATACACCCGAGCATGATTTTTCATTAAAATAATCTGGGAGTAGGAGGGGGGGGCTCCAATATCCAACACGTCTTGTTAAATGGCTGTATTCATCGTTGCAGCCGGATAGCGCTCGTACGCTGCTTTTCACCAGCCAAAACAATAAGCCACCCACGAAATCGGCGTCTAAATGAATCACGGCTCCCCGACAGACCATTAGGGTCAGGAAAGTGAAAAGGCGAGAGGCCCCGCGGCGATCGGCCGGGCTCCCCGTCATGTCTGAGGTGGAAACATCGGCGCCATTTTAGGCAGAAATCGCTTACTGAGGGAGAATAAGCCCCATCTACTCGGGCGTCTAGTCCTCCGTTTCCCCTCCCCCGTCCCGTGTGAGAGGACATCCCAGACCTCACGCCGACCCTTACGTCGGCCCGGGCGGCTAAACGCGCAAGACTGCTGCCTCCGACAGTCTGGCCGGCTTCCACGCCGGGGGAGCCCGTCCGGAGCACCGGAGACTAGGGGCCCACCGCCGCCTATTCAGCTCGACAGACGGCTCAGCTGTTAGACCGCACACTAATCAGCACAGAATTATTGCTAAAACTCGTGTTTTTAGTAAAATAAATAAACAACGTCGTCCTGACAATTCGGGCGACGAAGCTGTAACTAACTATCGGCTCCGCCATCTTAAAAAAAAAAAAAGCCGAGCGCGGTGACTCCCAGCGACGCGGTCCGTCGCTCAGCCAGGAAAGCGGGCGCTGGAGGCTTCGCGCGAAGCCGTCTTACGCCGCGCCGGGAGTCGGAGCGCCGCCGCGGTCCAAAAGCCAACGCTCCAGCTGAACGGCGAACACCGACGAGCGATCGCGGCGTCCGCCACGCTAACCTTCTCACAGAGCGCCTTCACTTGGTTCTCCGACAGCTGCTTGCAGTCGTTGAGCTGCTCGATCCATTGATCCAGCTCCTTGGTAAACGCCTTCTCGTCCATTTCTGCGGAGCTTCTGCTAGCCGGACAGCTAGCGGTCGGCGGCTCGCGACACAAGGCGACTCTGCCACGACAAAAAAAAAGAAGCAAACAAACAAAATAAAAAAGCCCCGAAAAGATACGAACCCCTTAGCGCGACTTCACTCGCGAAGGAACATCGGCGGCCAGCCGCCCCGTAATTATTTTTAACCGAACGAGGGAGGAAAGACCAGTGAGATGTAAGAAGACGTCAGCTAGCCGCGTCCCACCCCGAGTCAGAGCCGCGCTCCGGCCTCAGCCGACGGCTGCCAGAACCACTCAAAGAGACGCGCTGTCATTGGCTATCACCAAGGAACGCCTGCGTGCTCATTGGTCGGCGTGTTGTCAAGCGTGACTAAATGGCGATCGAGACGTCGCAAGTCTCCGAATGCATGAAAAATCAATTCATCCTGTAGTATTGTTTGCACGGTCAATATTGGCGTGTGCATTGACAGGAGTGACTTAATGCTGACGGAAATAGTGCACTGAATGAGAAACTAAATGTGTGCACGGTTTGGTATCGTTTTTAAGGGCCCGTGCTAATGCATTTTCGAAGCGGTATTTTGCACACGGAAGAACAACCATGGCTTGAAATCAGAATGTCACGTTTTCTCTTAGTCTTTTGTCTTATCAGTTATTTTGCCTGTAATTTAGCTAAATGTTTAATAATATACTCTTAATTATGTATCTAACTAATGCTGTGTAACAGAAAGCCATCGAAAATGTTTCACACCCCTCAAATTACACAGTTTTTCTTAGATCAGATTTAATTAAATTATTTAATACAATGTAATAGATATTATTTTAACACAAATGTCTCTGACGCCCTCGTGTAGAGATTGAGAGTAGCCAGTTTAATTACCAGAGTCACGGTTTAAATCACTCAAAATATCTGGTTGTGGTGAAAACTTACGTCACCAAATGAAAGTGAAGTCTGCAGCAAATTTGTGGTGGCTCTCGGGGCCCGTTATATTTATGAGGGTGGACCTTCTTGATTTCACCAGAAAGGGGTTCCCCCTCAGAAGATTTTTCTCAGGTAAATAAATCTTTATGGAATTCTGATGCACTACATACAGGTTTGCTGCATGCAACGATCAGATAGTAACTGGTGGTTTGAAATAAACCCTTCTGGGGAAAAATGTTCAACATTTACTTAAAAATAAAGTATAATAAATGAAATTTACTATCACCCTTTGCATGGATTCTTGCCTTTTGTTATACATATAGTGCTGTGCGTCTTAGGCAAAGAAAATGATCTTTAAATGTTCTTGCTATGTTAAAACTGATATTGCGCCTGTCAGAGTGTGTTCACTTAGTCATTTCAAAACCTCTACTAAAGTCACCCCAGTATTTACAGCGACCATCTAATACACCCATGTATAACTTGACTCGACCACTGGCACATCCCATGCAGAAATACTTTGTTTGCTTTTTTTTAATTAATAAAATTAAAGAATGAAGTAAGCTGCATGTGAAATATAATAAACACAATAGAATGGCTGAGGTGCCCCTGAGGAGAGGTTTGGGAACCGGAGCGCTACTCATCTCGCCATCTAATGAGATACCGGTAACTTTTTGGAGAACGGAAGAAAATCCTGCCAGTTTCTCTCCTGTTAATTGTAATTTTCATATGTTCTAATGGTGAATTGTGTTTTTGTTCTGAGCACATGCTACCCAGATAAATGGCATTAGCTGTGACTGCCAAAGACTTTTGCAGATTACTGTATATTTAATTTTGCCTTTTACTTGCAGTCATAATTAAGGTTTTGCCAGTCTGTATAAGGAGAGGGGCATGCAGCAATTTTAAAGTTGCTGAGTATTGCATAAGCATGCTGAGCCACCTCACATTACTCCATACACATTTCTTAGAGCCCAAGCAATAATCTTTACCACTCTTTTATTGCAGTTCCACAATCAGATCTTCTTGCTCACTGGTGTTTTACAACCAAATCAGTCAGGTCAAGGTCGGGTATGTGCAAACGCAAACGTTTCTCCATTTAATCTGTAAACAGTAGGCCTATGTGCCGATACGGTTGGGAATGATCTCATGATTTCTGTTTAAAAGTCATCGTAAGACAGTTTCAATTCAAGGTACTACAGAATGGATTGGAGAGGATGTTGGTGACACATAGCAGAGAATATAGGCTACATACCTAAAGTATGTCACCATAGTAACGTTGAAATGGTCCTAAACTTAAATTTAGTTATAGTTGTGATTTATTAATATTTAGTGTATTTCCATCCATCCATCCATTTTCCAAGCCACTTATCCTTCTGGGTCGCAGGGGGTCCGGAGCCTATCCCAGAAGCTACAGGCACGAGGCGGGGAACAACCCAGGATGGGGGACCAGCCCATCGCAGGTATATGGTGCATTTGTATATGAATAATGCTTTTACACTTCGAGGTATGTAAATTAATTGTATGTGTCAGAAATTAACCTAGACTGTCAGGAAACAGGGTTCAGCTACGGTACAGTTTTGTTCTCCAAGATATATACCGCCAAAGGTACAAAAGTGTTCCTCAGAGTCCATGGCTGTACCTTAAAAGGTATATTTACCTACAGCAAAGTGTGGGAACATGTCACGCAAACCTCAATTCATGTGCCGTTGAGTCCCAACCTTTCCATCATTTTTGCTATCGAGTCACAAGTCATCGAACTGGTGACTCAGGTCCAAGTTGAGTTGTGAGTCATGTAACTTGAGTCCCTATCTATGTCAGTTTTTTTCCTTTAGTGATTAAAACCAGCTGCAACAAAAACCTGCCACAGTCCCCTGTAGGTTAAGACCTTGATAGGCAGGGATAGGTTGAAATGAAAGTGTCCACTATTGCTTGTCCTCACACAGTTTTTACTTCCATTTATATGCAGGGAATGACGCATCTTTTTAACAAACTACCTCAGCATACCTTGCATTCAGCCAAATGAAAATGCAGACAGCAAAGAATTAATACAGTATACACTGAAATTATAAACCTAATGTTATAGTATCCAGAGGGGGACTATAACCTAAAGTCTTCTTGAGTCGCAGTCCGGTCCAAGTCTTGAGTATCTGTCCTCAAGTCTAAGTAGAGTCCAAGTCTTTCCCTCAGTCTTGAGGGGTGAGGTCCAAATCATCACATTTGTGACCTGAGTCTGTGTCGAGTTGCAAGTCAGTGACTTGAGTCCCCACCTCAGTCTACAGCCCCTTTAGGGTACAGCCCCACTGACAAGTAATTGTACCATCAATGGCACGAACTGGTACTTTCTTTCTGTC
>JABFEB020000003.1:430726-451497 GCA_019775895.2 Stomatorhinus ivindoensis | reverse complement strand
TCTTCAGATCGCCGCGCATCACATCTTCTCCCTGATAACATTGAGGGCAATGTTTGTTGTCCTTCATTGCACAATGCGTGTGGATGTTTGCTTCGCGAGTGATATTGCATCGTACTTGTACTACTGGTGTATTTTAATACCGCGTAGCATATCGTGCAAGTCACTTCGTCGACCTTTCTGTCGAAATGGTCCCACGCAGTACTTCTTTTCGCTCGCTTCATTTTGCTTGCCGGAAAAAATACGTCTGAAGGCACGTGTGGTTGCACGTGATAACGCCCCATGAGTTAAGAAATAGCGTATGTTTAGCATATTTATGCCGCAAAACTTTATACTACTACTACTACTAATAATAATTTAAAATGTATATATAAAAACATTTGAAACCGTTTAACTGATAGTAATAATCGGTTAAAATTCATTCTTTCGGTTAACATTTAAACGGTCAATATGAGCATCCCTAGCACAGATTATGTAGCCTAACTTTTATAAACTAAAGGACTGAGTACTGCAAATGTTAAGATTTTTTTTGTTTGCTTGATTATTTATTGTCAAACCTGTGTCATTTTTCAGCAAAGAGTACAGAACCAAATGTGAGACGATTCAAATATCATCCTGGTTGCTGATTTCGTTGGTTGTAGGTAAATTCAAGTGGATGATGCAAGATAAGATAGGAAATGGTGTTTCCCGTATTGCACTGAGCTCCTGTTATAGAATAGAAGGCGTTCTGTGATGTCCTTTGGTGGTCGTCCCTTCTTCCTGACACTGCTAAAATTACTGTTACCCCTGTGGAGGCAGGGAATTCTGGAAAAATTCAGGAGTCAGAAAACTACAAATGCTCAATTCGTATCCAGTTCAGTGGATTAACAAACTGAAAGTGTCCATCTCACTGGATGGTGGCCTTTCTCATACAAACATGCAATGCAAGAGTTGCACACTTCCTTGTTGCACGTGCAATTTATAAGAAATCTAAAAGTAGAGAAACGTGACATCCTCGTGACGCTCTGTGACGTCACGTTCCTCTGCGTGAATAGCACATTCTTTTATTTACATATAGTCCTTGGTTAACTGTATAATTATATATATAAAAACCCTCGTCACATATAGCTGCAGTCAAATCTCACAACCATAGACTGAGATCACAAAAAGTGTATAAAGTATGACTTTGTATGTATAGAAGCTTGAGGTGTTAAATCTACAGTACAATCTTATTTTCAGAAAAGAATCAAACTGATTGTGAATGTCTGACGACTTGAACTGCTTCCTGAACTAGAGACGATTCCCATCTGGCAGTGTAATCCTATCCCATTTTCACGCAACAAACCCTGTAACTTACATTTTTGCGGCAACGGTCAGTATAAATCACATTTCATTATTTATTTGCCATCTCGCAGAAGGAATTATGGGAAATATCTATCAAGCATACATTTATGCCGTTCTAAAAGATCGATATTCAGCATGTGAGGTAGCTGCTAAAGAGGACCAGTTGCTGTATATATAACAGTACAAGACATACCGTAACCGTATTCACCCCTCGACCTACAGTAGCAAGCGCAGCACCTTATTTTTGCTAAGATGGAACCATTTCTGCACTTCCGAGGGGAGTTCCGACATTCCGATCTCTGCCATGACACATGCAACGCATATCGACGTGGATGTTTTTGAAATATCACGTAAAAACGAAACATGAGCCGGAGGAGTGATCCGCGGGGTGAGTCCCGACGGGTTTCCTTAAGTATCCGTTTCGTGATGGTCTCTTCCGATCGAATGCCCTCCCCCCCCCCGCGCGCGCGCGCCCAGCACCCGCGCGTGAAGTGTATGACGTCACTGTGGTTGTTTGGGTGAAGGAGGTAAACGGGCGACCGTGTGGATTTTCGCAGAAACACCGACTCGGGGGGCGGTTTTATGGTGAAGCGTGACATTTCGGCGCCCTGAACCATGTCCACGCCGGCCAGAAGACGACTCATGAGGGACTTTAAAAGGTACAAGTCGCGAGTGTTTTTACACTATTGTGTTTTTCCCCCTCGCCCCAGCCGCTGTATTATTAGGCCTAAAGCTACCCAACTAGCTAACAAATAAGCGGTATTAAAGTTCCGGCACTTTGCGGCGTGATGAATACCCTTTCTCTATATTTAGCTAATAAACTAACAACTTACTTAACACCTTTTAGACAGCGGTAAAGATAGAAAATACTGTCTTTCTTCTTAACCGCCGTGTATCCTAGCTAGTGTATGTAGCGTCTTTAAAATGTTGCCTTGTCTGTTTTTTTTGGGGGGGGGTAGTTTCAGTCCTAATTTAAGCAGGTAGCTATGCGGTGTTTCCTGGGGATGGGGAGTAATTAATATCCGCCAGATTAAGTCTAACGACGGGGACGTGTCTGATTAAACGATCACTCTGTCCCTGTCAGGATGGTTAATATTATTTTTAGGTAGATTAGCAGATTGGGTGCCAAAAACCATACATGTCATATATCTCCACGCAGCACAAACCACAAACCTGTGATGTCAGCTTCGTCTTAAAGGAAGTGTCATCTTATATACCGCGAAGTAATATGTAAAACACCGGTCGTGCTTGCTTGTTTTTAATTCTCCGATTTGTTTGCGATAGCAAAGTAGTTTATCCGCCAGTGATTACCTGTGAACTGTTTAATGCGGTGGGTTTGCTTTATTTGGAAGATGTTGCTTGTATTAGTGTAATGTCAGGGAATATTTCCGTCTGTAGGTCAATATTTCCAGTAATTCGCGCAGCACGTAAATCTAAACGCAGCACCTCTTTATACATGTCGATAGCATTTGCTTGCGTGGAGACGAATTCGACTCTTGTTCCTTATTTGCATCTTCTGCTTTATTCGTTTAGTTGCAATAAGCATACATTTTTATAACGAAAAGTTTATTGGCGGTTAAAGATTCATGTGTTTACTGGCCGGTGTCTCTACTCCTGTAAAGTACTTGATCTACTCTGGAATATGCCCTTCTGCCCCAGCAGAAACCCAGCTTATGACTTTATTGAAAAAATGTTCTCGTTTTGTTTTGTCTTTTTTAAATTTTTATTTTTATAAAATCCAGTGGGATAAAACAAAAATGTGGATCTGTCCAGTGTGCCCCCAAGACTGGTTTGTGAAACACTGGTCTGAAGTAACAGAATTAATATTAATATTGGTTGAACCTTGTTTTCCAGCCTCTGGGAAACTAGGAATTTTGCAGAATGTAAACTAAACACAGCACCTGCAGGGAGTGAGATTTTCAGAGACTTAGTAAGCAAGGTCAATATCACCTTCCTTGTGTCTTACTCTAGATGAGCACGGCCTAAATGAGATTCTTGGTGGCTGTTGCATTTGTTTGTCATGAGATTTTTTTGGGGTGGGGGGAAGCTTGAGATGAATCGCAGAATGCAGCCTGAGACAGATGGATAGGGGCTCTGTACTGTTGGCTGGCGGTGAACATTGGGTTGAGGCAGTCTGTGATCGACCGCTTGCCATTTCCCTTCCCATCATAACATTCAGGACCTCTTTTTGATCCACCTCCATCATTTCTCTGCCGCAGGTCCCTCCCTGTGCCCCCAGCCATTTAGGATTTATCACGAGTCAGTAAACTTCAGTACAATTAGAAACATGGCAACTGATGAAGTTAAGAATAAGACTGTCAATTTCAAATGAGTGACCTTCTTTAAGATACGTAAAGTGTTCCTGGTCTAACCTCAGGGAACCTGTCATTCATCAGCTGACCCATCATGTGCAGTTATTAAAAGTCTTGTATATTAATCATGTAGATCAGAATGTACAGGGTTTGTACAGTCATATAATTCCTGGAAAAAATCATGGAATTAAAAAAAAGAAAGTTTTCCAGGCCTGGAAAAGTTGCGGAAAATAAAAAACATATCGGAGTTTTCTGTCTCTTTTTCTCAATGTCACTTTTACTCTGGCACTTTTTCCCCTTTGGACGTCTTGTCATGGCACTTTCCTACAGAGCATTGGCATTAAAATACGCATTTAAAAATCAGTGGTGACGTGCATCTTTAATTATTCTAATGGGCTTTTAATGACATCTGCAGTTGCCATGTCATTTATGTGTTTTACAGTGTGATCCTAATAATAGCTTAATGAAGTCTAGTTAAGGATTAAGGTTGGGAAACGATAAGAATGGATTTGCTACATTTGCAGGCTACAAGAAGACCCTCCCACTGGAGTGAGTGGCGCTCCATCAGAAAATAACATCATGCTGTGGAACGCTGTTATTTTTGGGTGAGTGCTTAATCTGCCTATGATAGAGTCAAGCTATGAGCACGTGGCATCCACAGGGCCAGATTTCCCGTTAATTTGGAAAGAGGGATGCACTTCCATCTCTATCAGTTACAGTAACGTTACTGTCAAGTTGCAGCCCGAAAATGCAATAATGCATATGAGCCATGCAGCGTTGACGGAAAAGGTAGTAAGTGACTGCCGAGCAGGAGGAAAGGTCTTGACGCGCCCATAAAATTGCTGAATAAACACAGACGGTTTAATTGAGCAGTCTTTTCTGGACAGTACAAGGGTATCTCTGGGTCTGTAAATATTGTAGGGGGTGTCTCGGGGAGCCTTGATGACGTTTGAAGACTCGCTGGGTCAGAATCGGGATGGCACGCTGTCGGGCGGGTCGCTCCGGGCTCCTCTACAGGAGCGTTGTAGTCTCGTAGCACACAGCTGGGGTCCTCAATCGCCGAATCCATTACCCTCGTGCTGGAAAGTATACACATCCACTCTCGGGTAGTTTTACGAGCCATGCCGGAGTTGGCCTAATAATTCAGCATGTTCCTTATTCAGCATTACTAAATTCTATATGAATTTGATAGTACTGCATCAATACGTCGTGCGTTATAGCAGCTGGAAGTCTCTAGCTAAAGACGACGCGCAGCTGACAGTGTATTCCTCTGTTTCTCCTGCAGGCCCATGGGGACACCGTTTGAAGATGGTGAGTGTAGTAACTCAGCTGAATGCTTGGCTGCATTGATAGTGATAACCCTAAGGAAAGTGTCACATGGATTCAGTCGATTCTTCACTTCTAATCTCTCTCCCATCGCAACTGATGCCTGAGTGCAGGAAGCCGTTAAGACATTGGGATTTGCTTCATTAATTAACAATCAGGCCTCCGTACTGTACTGAACACACATCCATAAAATCGCGGCCCATAATGATGTCATAATTTTTTTAATGCTGCAGATTGGGCTGTAATATTTGTGCAGGTTTCGCACATGTTATTAGCAAAGGGGACGAGTTTTAGTCTCAGTGATGGACTGATTGTCCTTATATGGAACTGCTTGCTATTTAACCATTTTTAATGTTTTTTAAACCTTTTTAACTGTGTTTCTCTCTGCAGGAACATTTAAGCTTGTGATAGAGTTTTCAGAAGAGTATCCAAACAAGCCTCCCACAGTTCGATTCATTTCTAAAATGTTCCATCCAAATGGTCAGTAATTCTTATTAGTGTGATAGTGTTTTACCACCCCGTTTAATGGTAGTGTGTTGTAATTATTTTTGGCAAAATAAAAAAGTGGTTGATTTCAGGTTGCATATCTCCGGTGCTGCACGATTTCAGTACTATATGGAATACTATTAATTTTTTTAAATAAAACGTAGCATTTGGAACAATTACCTAACGTATTAATCTAAAAAGTCAATCACAAGCTTTTAAGTAAACCTTTTCAAGTCCTCGCCTAGTACAATAAAACATATTGGTTATAATACATGTTTCTTCCAGTATTTTGAGTTTTTCGGAAATGTTTAAGTGGCCAGTTGTGGTAGAGCTATGTATTTCTGAAAGGAAGTTCATGCATGTTCTACACGCTCCTACAATAATTGTTACTTTGAGTAAAGTCACCTGACATGTGCCTTTGGGGGGGGGGGTCAATGTGACCCCAGGGTAGGCGTGAGAGTAAAATGAATTTGTGATGAATAAGTCTGTTCAGAATTAACAGTCTATGTACAAATGAACATATCTTCTGATCTAAAGTTTATGCAGATGGGAGTATATGTCTAGACATCCTCCAGAATCGATGGAGCCCCACGTATGATGTTTCGTCTATCCTGACGTCCATCCAGGTCAGTCGCACTTCTGTCTTAATGCCCCGTCTCTCAGTCTGTGTGTAAGGGAATCCATCTCCTCCCATTGGTGTCCCACTGAGCCTGATAGATGTTGGCTGTGTAGAAGTATGCATAGATAATACTGAGGATCCAGATCGGATGATTTTCAAATTGATCACCCAGAATCAGAATTCACTTTATTGGCTGGTTTGTCTTGTGTGCATGCATTCACAAACAGTAGAAATAATAATAAAAAATATGTACAGACGCTCCTCTACTTACGAACTCTCAACTTGCAGCTTGTATGTCTGAAAGATCGTAAGTCCAAATTATATTCGTTGGGCTCCCGTCTCCTGTCCGCAACATAATTTCTTTTTTTCTGCGTGCATACTCCCAGCATCCTAGTTCTTTGCACTTGCATATACCCTTAAAACGATGCTTAATAATGACTTGCCAACGGCCATTCGGAACGCATCTTGTTCATGAGTAGAGTAGCGTCTGTGTAGCTGAAATAGATTTATGTATGATCGGTAGTGCAGATTGCAGTCAGTAAATGGGTATTTACAAAATGTGCGATGTGTACAAGCCCGATTGATGTTGGCCACCTAGAAGCGTGTGCAGATACCGCTGAGAATCCTGACTGGATATTTTTCAAATCTTAAAATGTCATTATTGGGCTCCTCTGTGTTTGAGGACGATAGTTTTTTGGATGCTGTTTAAATACACCATGCTGTCGTTGTGGCCTCACCGGCGCTGTCACTAACCCCGCTACCAAGATAGAGGTGCTGATGATTAACTCCTCCCCTTATGTGAGGCAGTGGGCAGTCTGCGTCTGAGCAGGTTGGAGGCCTCCTCTTGCAATCAGAAGGTCGCCAGTTCGAGCCCCGGCCTCGGCAGAATAATCGCATGTTTGTTGGGTCCTGGAACCCTTAACCCCCCCCCCCCCAGAAATGTTACCGGGGTGCCGGGAAAATAGCCTTGTGCGTGTGTCTATGTCTCAAAGCAGAGCATTTCGGCATATGTAAAAAGAAGCACGTAAATGGCAATTGAAGTTTCATTTTATTGTCACTCTCTGTCACTCTCAGTCCCTGTTGGATGAACCCAACCCTAACAGCCCAGCTAACAGCCAGGCAGCCCAGCTTTACCAGGAAAACAAGCGGGAGTACGAGAAGAGAGTGTCGGCCATCGTGGAGCAGAGCTGGAGTGACCCTTAACGCCAGAATAAGCAGAATTAAGAAAAAAAAAAACCCACGTGCTTCTCATCACTGTTATCGAATCCAGTTTTTTATTTACCTCATCAAGAAAGGAAATCAATAACTGAAGAACTATTAAGTGCCACAAGTTAAAAAAAAATATGTAGGGATTTTTTCTTGCTTGCCAACTTGTTTGAAGAAACCAACCTCTTGAGGTTCGTGTTAATTTTTTTTATTGCATGATGTGAAATAAGTTATTGCTAACAGAATTTGTAATATATCTTTTTTTGTTGGTGGAGTTATGCTGTTAAAGTTCAGTTTCTAAGGAGCCTTTTTATTTTTAATTTAATTTTTTTTTTCCTGGTTTTAACAATTTTTCAGTTCAGAGTACTTGTCCAGTTTATATAATGGCAGATGTCTGCTTATTACTGAAAGAATGGCTGTTTGCAGTTTTTAATTCCAACAAAATCAGTGCTGTATAGCTTGTGCAAAAATGACATCATCTGCTACTGGTGATGGTAAGCCCCTGCAGGACTGGAATTTCACTGGCAGCATTCCACTGCAGAGGGAGAGTGTGATTGGCCAGGGTATGCTAGATGGCTGGCTCCGTCAGCGCCCCCTGCAGGTCTGTCATGCACACACAGGGTCTCAGCAGTTGAGCTTACAGCTCCTCCAGCTAGCATCTTTATAGGGGGTGGGGGGCAATCTGATTGGCAGACTGTTCGGTGGGTGGGGGCTGCGTGCGTCATATGACGCAGACACCTGGGAGCCTTGCAGGAAACAGAGTATCCCACAGGACAATGACAACGAGGTTGTATTAGTTATTTAAAATTGGGGAAGGAAATGAAAATGTAAAGCAGGTATCCACAATATCAAGCAGTACGCCTGGCATCTTATGTTGATTGTACTTTTGGAATAATTTTTTCCGTAATTAAAACTGGTGTATATAAATGACGTTAACTCACGTTGTTTCTGTGTGTCTGTCTAACGTTGGGAAATCGACACGAGCCGCATGGGCACGTGCACAATTCAAATCCGGTATTCCACAGTCTGCGCCAAAAACGGAGCTGAGGACCAGATTTTTCCTCCCCTCATTAACAAATGCTGTTATTCTTCCTGCGTCTGTGAGCTTCCTGCAAACGCATTCATTTATATTAAGATAAATATGACGATTATGGATATCCACAATAAGATTTCTGAAGTATGAGTTCTTGCGACTGAACAATAAATGCTCTTCTTTGCTGAGGTGACAAGTAGACTTGTGAACACAAGACCGCTTTGTTACATCGTAGTGATACTTCACTAGTACACAAGAGGACTGCGATGCTGTATTTTCCACGTTCTGCACTCTCCTAGCGCTGCATTGTGAAAGCGAGGGATGTTTGCGTACTGCTACCTTGCCATTTTCATGAAGACGATAACCAAATTGGCCAGGCAATGAGCGGGAGAATTGTTGTGGTAGAGCGCACTTGTGTGTGAAGTAGCCTGTTAGCATTACTATAGAGCAGAAGGCCGCCTTCACGATCGAGAACGCAGAATCAACAATGAGGCTTATTAAACGTCAGCAATGCTGATATAGACCTCTGCATCCTCATGGCAGGTGTGCGCAGAGGGTCTGTGTCATAGTCTATGTAAGAATTAACTCACTATATTTTTATATGCATGACCACTCGTACCATGGTCACTACACATTTGGCATGTATTTAAACGCATTCATACCTAAAGACATTATTTTCACGTTTACAACCCGATTAGTAGAACTACTTTCTTCCACCAAGGATTAAACACTTCCAGTTAGTTTCTGTTAATTGTAAATTGTGTTCTATGTCTGGAATGTTAAGTAACTTTAGTTATAATTAGGATAATTAAAATTTTTATCGGGTATCAATTTACTGCTGTGATTTGCCTGACTGGCACTACATGGTTAAAAGATATTCTGACCAATCGGATTTGAGAGTTTTACAGCACTGTGGTTTAAGTGCCTATTACTGAGGGCCTGTTCACACAGCTGTGGACTCCTAGATCTTGGGGTGAGCAGGGACCTTCTGGCTGTTGGAGCGCCATCCTGAGTTACGGCTCAGATGAAATCGGGCCTGTCTGTCCAAGAGCTCGTCCAGTCACTAATCCGGGTGGTCAAGACCACTGGCAAGACATTTTGTTTTTGGTCGAGACGAGTCGATCCCCGACCCCAATGAAAAAATTGCGCCGCTTAGCGTTGCGTGTCTGTTAAAGCCCCCCTTTGACTGGCACCGGGGCTGCGAATCGGCTCCCACCCATTGGCAGTCACTCATAATTGCATCCGACTGCGTCCAAGTGGCCTGGCTGGTCGAGTTGTTTTCCCCGACCCTGTAATTTCAGTCGTTTGATAAAGTGCTGCCAAGACGCTGGAAGCTGGAGCCTGGAACTGGGCACCATTCCGCTACACCGTTCCGCCCGGCCGCTGCCTTCAATGCTGCTAAGCTGCACACATACGGTACACTACCCTATATTTCACCACCCTTTGGAACAAAAAGAAGAATTTCTGAAAGGCTATAAATTTTCACCACTCCGACTCTCCGTCCACATCCTCCGGCGCTTGTGCGGGGAATGTCGTCAGCAGAGCGGCATGCAGACCCTTGGGATATCGAAATTTCCCGCACACGTTCTGCGCGGGGGGGGCATGTGTTTGATGCTAGAGAATGGCCAGAGCTCAAAGACTGCTACTGGAGATGCAGGCCTGGAGCTAGTTGACTTGGAGACCTTCGCCTGTGGTGCTGTTTTAATAGCTCCCCCAGGACGGGTTTCTGTTAGCAAGTCTTTCACAGCTTTTCCCACTTGCTGCATCTTCTGAGACAGTCGCGCAGGTCGTCTTGCAGCAGGCTGTGCACGCACAACGTGTCAAAATTCCATAACCTGAACCACATGGGTATGAAATTAACTTGCCGTGAAATCGAGGCAATTGAAGGGTATCCGCTTTCCTAAATGCAAAGTGGTTCTGATGGAGGGACCAGCAGAAGTGTCTGTCACCACTCAAGCCACGCACTTGGATGGGGCCCCCAAGATTGGTAAGGGCCCCTTGTTGGCCACAAACGGTCACAGCACTAAATAATAAATATACACACTTTATTCAGAGACTGCATGATGTGCTAACCATGTAGCTAGCTGTTATCCTCTGACTTTTCTTGCTAGCTATTTATCTTGTTTTTTGAAATGCCGGGGGGGGGGGGGGGGTTAATTTTTGGGTGGGTCCCCAAAAATAACAAACATGGCCCCGGAATGGACGACATTATACCTACAGAACCAGTAGGTCAGGGATCTCCAATGACCTTCACAATACAGTGGCAGTCTGTAAAGAGGACAGAATTTCTTCCTGGCACGGAACGTGAGTTGATCTTCGCTTTACTCATATCATAATCCTAAATGTGAGTACATTGAGTAAAGTGACCTCAGAGAGTGGAAAGTTCAGGTTCCGAATGTACAAATCCACACCAAGAATTTGTTTTAACCAGCCAGTTCAACATAAGAACTCACATTCACAGAGTACTCAACCGGTTGGTTGAAACAAAATCTTGGTCTGGATATTCATTTTCTGGACCTCTGTGTAATCTTCACTAATCCAAAGAAATTTGTGCTGAAGAACAAGGCAAGCCTCTTAGTGGTAAGCAGCGTGAAAAGTCAAGTAGAACACCTACCAAATTGCTTCAATAATAAATGCATATCAGGGAGTCTAACCTTCATTTCTAGGAATTTGAGTTACATGAACTGTTAGATGAACTGTATCTCCACCCTGATCCAATCCGTCCCTTGGAATCAACTTCTAAACTCTGCTGAAGACATGGCACAATTAAGCCCCAGTTTCTCACATCAAAGACCACAGCAAGGCCAGTTGAGAATGACTCTGCTGCTGTTTTGGACAATTTTGAGTTGCCATAGCGTTTGATAGTCAGCCTAATACTGGCAAAATCAGAACTAGTGAAGCCTAGCTGGTTCTGATTGGATTAATTACATCAGTAGATATAAATACAGCCAGCTGGCCAGTTTACGGAAGAGTATGTGGCTTTTTTTTTTTTTAAAGTGGGTGTTAAGGACCATGTGTGCATGACATGGTCTGCATAGGCGTTCGTGGGAGATAAGTTTTAAATAGCTGCATCACTGCTCTTTGTGCTGCAGCTATTTAAGTCTGCTATGTTCTATTGATCCAAAAAAGTTTGCACCAGGAACTTACTTTAGTAGCTTAAAGAAGCAACCCACCAAATTATGTAACTGGACTTAAGGCTAATATACATAGGCAGTCTTCATTGTTTGGGTGAAATGCTGGTTTCATAAGTCAGTTCAAATTTTAGCCTCTGTGTGTTAAATCCCAATAAATAATAAAATGGAGCAAAAAAAAATAAAATAATAATAAAGCCAATATTTCCTACCATAAGGCTTGTGGAAAAGAGATCTTGGACTGTCAATCATTTCCTGGTTGAGTTTGTTTTTGCTGCGTTGAGCCTGAGGTCGTGGCATGGAAATGAAGGCTAATGAAGTAAGGTTACCAGGTCAGCTCCGGCCAATAATCATGAAATTTATACAAATCGTGAGCGTTTTCAGTGTTCAGACCAATAACCGTCACAGGGTCTTATTAAAAACCTCTCCTGACATTGATCTAGACAGACTGTGCTTATTAAACCAACAGCTCTTCAGTGTTTGTGCATGAAACCATATTTGTCTGTATTTCATATATTTTGTCATAATTCAGAATAGTGGTGCCTCGGTTTGAATGGTCACGTTGTTCTTTGTGATTCCACGAAGGTGAGGAATGCATCCAAATCAACCTTAAAGGGGAGTTGCATTTTGTAATATCGTCCTGCAGAGGGTGCTGTTGCCCCGCAGGTTTCCCTTTTGACGCTTCCAGCAGGGCTCTGGCTGACTTGCCCAGACTGGTGTGCTATTGATGCACTTGATGGCTCCTGGCTTCTGTCCTACTTGCAGATCATCATGATGACTGAATCAACATCATTAATTTCCTGCCCATGTTTAACCCCGGATCGAAGGCTCGGGAACGGGATATGGCAGCGATCGAGAGGGAAGTACGAGGGCCCCAGATATAGAGAAAGCTAAAGATAGAACGGAAATTTCCAGATTGCATCAGCTGATGTGATGAAAGTTACTGTCCTACCAGCAGATCAAGTCAAGGATTTTCTCCCATGCGCTCTATGTTTCTGTACATCTGCTCGATTCAACTAGCTTTACTGACGTTGCACGCACAAACTGCATTGTCAAAACGCGATGAGTGATGCTAAGCTAACCACTGGCGATAAATGTCAAACGTGGAATACAAAAACGCACATTTTTACTATATTAGCAAACAGATATTACGTAAGGATTATGCATTATACATTTTTAGATGCATGGGTATTGATGCCAAGAACATCCAGACATGCAGCGGTTGTAGAAAATTAATCAACAAAGTTCCGACCAATAAGATTCAAGAATTCAGCAGCGCAATGATATACAGCTTATTAATGAGTGTGAGTCTGTTATTGGTGTCTGTTAGCGTTCCCCTCGCATAGATATTAGTGCGGGACAATGGCACACTGTCACCTACTTTGTAACTCAGCTCCTCGTAACATTGTGTCAGATCCCGTTGACTGGAAATCGTAGCAAACGAGGCGTTTCTGTTTATATGGGCTACATGCACAAGGGTAAAGAAATAAGACGTTTCGTGCTACTTCATGCATAGAAATGGGCTGGAATATTGGACAGTTCTAGAACAAGAGTGTTGAGATTGATACCAAAAAAAAATCAAATATCTGACAGCTGTGGCATGTAAATGTGGTTCTGGCCATTGTTCAATTGTTAAATTCAAATCTGTCATTCGTTTTTGTTTGTGAAATCGCTGTTTCCCAGATCTGCCTTGTCCTCAATTTTTTTCTTGGTCCTTCATTTTAAGTGAAGGCATGGATTTTCAAATATAAACCAAAACTAAGGTCTGAAAATAGAGAACTAACATACAAACAGTTCTCGTCCACTAAACAAAATGGCAGCTCAATTTTAAATTTGTATTTTATTATTATTATTTCGGACCGGGATTCACCTCAAGGAGAGTTATTATTTATAAAAATTAGAATTAAAAAAAATACTATCAACATAAGGTCAGATAGAAATGAATGTGGACAATTGCGTCACTTCCAAATGCTGTTTTTGTGTCATATTCCCTTATCGTTGAAGGACACGTAATTTCTCAATGCCTTCACTGAGTTTTACAGTGCGTAATGGTGTCCTAAGAGTGCCTTCATCTGCTTGGAGGCTGCCCCAACGCTTTATTGACATTGCCCATCAATGGCGGCAGATCACTTACATAAACGCGTATCGATTTGCTGGGGAGTTTGAAGAATGGGGACGAGAGGCCGACCATAGCTGCCAGCGAATTTGTGTCTCAGTTTAGTTCCTGAACTTGTATCCACGTCCTTCTTATGGTGTCTACATGTCAGCGACTTGGACTCAAAGCTGACATGTTCTGACCACGATAATAGACGGTGCTTTGCGCTTAATTAGGGTACTATCCGTGTGCGTACTGCTGTGCATTCAGCGGCTCCTTATTGGAATTCAATGCGATCTGCAGTGACCATCTCCACTATGAATAATTGTGGATGCCGCTTTGACATAACAGGGACATCCGGATCAATACGATACTGGAGTTCCTCTATAGCGGGCGTCAGCGAAAAAGAAAAAAAATGAATGGGTGCATGAAAACCCAATCTGAGTTATTTGCAAAAATATATATAATTTGGTTATAACGCACAAACACTAGGAATCAGTGATAGGAGATTTATGTTGGCGCATGAGCAACATTAATTTAAAAATGAATTAACAAACATAAAATCCAACTTCGTTAAAGTTAAGAAATACAGAATGGAACTATTTTGTTCTCAGTTTCGTATCTATGGATGGGAGTTTTGAACAATTTGAGAAAATAACGGTTTTGACAAACAAAAATGCATCTGAACGCAGAAAAAAGCCTACGCATACATTCCCTGAATAATGTATATCTGTTGTGTATTTTAGCCTGTAACTTGTATATATTTAGGGTGGTATAGGAGCCACTATTATAAATCTCGTTAAATTTCATTGTTGTTTGAATTAAGGGAGTCATTCTAACATAATATGCAGGATGCTTCCAAAACATGCATTTTTATTCCACAACGGAACCGTTAACAAAAGCAATTGCCTCTTTCATGCAACTAACAATAAACCATCACTAAGCTACATTCGGTATTAAAATATCCCTCAATAACAGGATGGCCACAGCACATATAATAATACCTTTATCTTGTGCAACCTTACGTTTGGTTGGAGTGATTCTGCTGTGGGCAACTGGGCTCACGCGTTGGAGATATTGACGTTTGGGGCACACGCTGTCCCTGCCTGAGCAGGATAATTATCCCTATCAGAGAGACCCAGGAAGGGGGGGGCAGCGAGGCAATAAAGAAAGTTGAGTAGTTTCCAGCTCCGTCTTTCCTTTGGGTCCTGCGGGAGAGGCAGCGCATCTGGAACCGACACTAAATCTGGGCACGACGCTGCAGGTTGTTTAGCTTACCGAGCTAATTAGAATATATTTTGATTTCAGCTGTTACCTGGAATTTTACTGCCTTTACCTTTATGCCCTTAACGTCTACATGGTATGTCAACTCTGAAACGATTTCTCCTGTCATCCATTGACGTAAATGATTCGGACACAGCTGCTGAAAATGGGTATATAGTGTGTTTTATGTCATTGTTGAAAGGCTGGTGCGTTTCATTCATTCATTTGCTGTCAGTGTAATATTGTTGTGGCACTTTTTCTACAACTTCTAACATTTAAAAGGCCCATTCAAGGGTATATTCAGTAGTCTGAAATATAGACTATCTCAGCTGTGTTTGCCATAAATAAACAATATTGTAAATCAAGTTAAATACTTTTAGAAATGCGGCATTTGAAAGGGTTTACTTATAATAATACGTTTTAAAGACAGAGCTGTAGATCGACGAGTAAACACAGTTGTGTTCTTGATTTCTTTATTTTCGTAATGTTGACTGGATGATGACAGACAGGTTTGCCCAGATTCCCCTGAGCAACAATGACTCCCACGGGGCACGGCAGAAGCGTCTTCCGGAGACCCCCGCGACGCCAGGTGCTCATGAGCAAGGACCGCAGCCTGGTGCCGGCAGCGGATCCCCGGCGTGCGGTCGGCTGTGATGCGTCTCCGCAAGAAGTTGTGGCCGGAAGCGGCGCCTGGGAGAAGCCCACCGATGCGGTCGTGGACGAGCTGCCTCCGGGGAAGCAGCAGCTGATGGAGAAGTTCTTCAGCCCAGTGCGGAATGCCGGAGGAGGCATGGGCAAGAGGGGTTCAGAAGGAAAGCCAGCAGAGAAGGATGCTCACCAGCGCCACCATCAGCAAAGAGAGCAGCAGCACCCACACCATTACCACCAGCAGGGGGCGCAGTGGACAAAGAATACTCAAAATCATAGGTAGGTTCACTGAGCAGAAAGTGTATATGATTCAGAATCTTCAGCCTGTCCAGGTCTTCAGCTATCTGCCAGTCAGATGTAACATCCCAGAATGGGTAACCCAGAAGACCAAGAATGCTTCAGTCACCTCAGCAATAAGCCATTTATATGTGTTTAGAGACTCTGGTACATTCTGCTGGTAGGACAGTATATTCTCATTGTACTCAATTTCCAGCAAAATACTTTTGACTTTGGGTACAGTTCCCAGTAGGTATTGTGCTTTTCCTAGAGAATCAATGTTCACATGCCTTTTTATAGAGTATAATAAATTATTTTTAATCCTCATTAACATCAATCAATAGTCCATATGTATTTCTGACTAGTGTCCCTATTCCGCTGCATTTTTGCAAGGATAAATATATGCGTTATAGCTATAAGAAGTGTTCCTAGAGAAGTGAGCATAAATTACTTGATAACAATGCAATATTAAACCTATTCTGAATGCAATTTACCCTAGAAAATCTGGCTGCGGTTACCAAATGATCATCGAGTTATTTTATTCATACTGCCAGCCATTGGGGGGAGGGGGGGGGCAGTAATTCTGATGACTTGCCAGTGCTTATTAGCTGTTGCCAGATTCAGCCTTGGAGCCATTCAGACTGGGAGGGTAATCTCTCGACATGTGCTGCCAGTGCTGCAGAGGTAATATCGGTTACCAATTTACTGAGTGATTTTACCTTGTATGTAAAATTTCAGTGGTTTATCTGGAAACAATGCATGTACTCTGAAGCCTTACCCACTTCCCATGTCTGCAGAGAGAATGCAGAATCCATTGCCAGGGTGTAAGTTTGATTTATTTGTACGTGCCTTGTGGCTCGGCGGGTAGCATTGTTTGCTAACATGGCCAGAGCTTTTGGTGCAACGCCGGGCCAAATTCCCTGTGTGTAGCGTTCGCCTGTCCCCCTGTGCTTCCTCTGGATGCATCAGTTCCTTGTTTTCCTCTAAATTGATCTTACAGCACGTGCTCTGGCATCCCAGCCAGGTTGAGCTCTGTGTTACTAGGGATTAGCACCAGGCCAAATGGAACTCTGCGCAGGATGAGCAGTGATAGTAAATGGATTTATGGGAGATCGCGGAAGGTGCTGTTGGGCCGGCAGTATAGATGTGGTGAGTTTAATTAATTCCGTCCATCCATTTTCTAAACTGTCCAGTACAGGGTCATGGGGTGGGGGGCCTGGAACTGGTTCTAGTGCATTATACTCATTATTATTAAGACTGAATTGTGTGTTTCAACCCCCCCGAAAGCCATCAAAGTAGAAGTACCTCATAGATGGAAGGAAGACCTAAGAGTCGAAATATTCCGGGCATTAAAACAAAGTAATTGGACTGGGCTGAATTAATTAATTCAGTCTTATAATTATAATATAGAGACTAATACAAGGTAAGTGACTGATTCTTTTTTTAGCTAATCTAGCATTCAGGACAGATGCCTGCCAATCACGCCGTCTGAAAGTCGAAGCAGTACTTCGGAAGTGCCGTGTATTCACTGCGAATTCAGTTGACAATGAAGCGATGCAGCCAATGTGATGAGTATTTGTAGGTTATGTATGTATGTTTAAGGCTGCAGAGAGCAATCAGGGATGCACTACGGGAGAATATGAAAGGCCTGGTTTTATTCTAATGTCATTTCTGTAGTTATAGCATGACAGTGGACAACAATGACCATGCTTATCATCACCGTGGCTACCACAGCACAGGCCATCGTCATGGACACTTGCATCATCCTCAATGCGACCACCTTCATCGCCATTATCACCAGCAACAACGTAGCACCAATGCAACCCCTCATGCATCGGGCCCAGATTCCTCTACTTCCTCTGGTTCGTCGTCATCTTCCTCTTCCTCCTCTTCTTCATCATCTTCCACCTGGTCTTCTGAGTCCAGCCTGGGCAATGAGACCTTCCTGGCGGATAGGAAACAGAATCTATACCGGCCGCAGCAGTCGCGGTCCTGCACCGACATCTCCGGTGGCAGAAGGGCCTTTGAGGATGAGGAAGACAAGGACACCAAGCCCTTACTTGAGGATGACGGTCATCTATACAAGTCTCTCAGCCTTGAACGTAACCCAACCTCTCGCAATACCTTAGATGGACTGAGGGGGGCAGAAAAGCCCGAGAGAGCAGGTTCTCCCAACCTGTTCCCCACTAAGGGTATTCTGAAGAACCGACAAGGACCAGGAAGAGGGGTGGCAAGTGCAGGCAACTTCAGCAAAGCTAAATCCATGGAAGCCCTCTCCCATAAAGGCGAGAGGGCGGGAACAGGGACAAGGTCTTGGAGTGAAGGACTAGGCAAGCCTAAGATGGGCCCAAGTGACGTGGAGAGGAGGAAAGAGGAGGCCAGACACAACTTGATCAAAGAGAAGCTTCAGTTCTCCGCCTTCCTGAATGAGATAACCAGACGGGTCCTCAGCCCATCCCGGCTCAGCTCCCTGGGCGTCGTGGGCAGCAGCCGGCCGAACAGCCCAGGCCAGAACTCTCTGAGGTACCCTGAAGGGGAGAGCAAGAGGCTTGAGAGAAAGATGGATAAAGGGAAGTTGGGATGGCTGCAGGGCTGTCCCGATAATCTGGGCTCGGAGGCCTCCAGCATCCAATCCCTCTGCACCAGGCGGACGCAGATCACCAGGCATCAGGACCCGAACCTCCCTCACCCCCAACACCGCTCACCTGCTGCTGGCTTCTCCCCCAACCCCCACCACAGGCCCGGAGGCCACACCCCTGGATACCACAGTGACACCAGCACCAGCCCTGAAAACAGCCTCCACCTGGGCCAAGGAGAGAGCAGTAGATGTGGTGTGCAGTTCCAGGTCGGCTCTAAGACCCAGTTAACAGACGGGACCAGCACCAGCCCGGAGCTGAGCCCCCACCTGCCGAGGCACTCCCCCCGACAACCTCAGTCACACACCCCCCCCCCGCAAGCACACCACCACCAAAGGGCTCAGTATAACCCTTCTCGCCAGCCCCCCCACTCTGCACCAGGACTCTCGGTCTCCCCCCACCTGGAAGCTCCAACAGCAGCCCAAGGGCTGGAGATACGCTCCAGTCAGTCCAGTTCCTCCCAGAACACCACCAGCTCCAGTTCTGAGGAAAAACATTTATGTGATAGCAACACTACCCAGGGCCTCAAGGTCAGTGGAGAGGGACTCCAGGGAGGGAGGGGGGCGGGGGCATTTAGATGTGGTTAATTATGTACACCAAAGTCCATATCTATACCGCTGGGTCGGCCATTCACTAAATGATATAAGTAATTTGTATTATGCATGCCATTTTCGACTATAAAATGTATGATTGAATTTCTTGATGTGAATACTCGCCTGAAAATCCACGACGACCCTCCCCTGCTTCGTTTTCAGGAAGAAATGTCTGAGGCTGACAGAATTCTGTGAGTTTCCTTCAACATCTTTCAGGTTCTCCTTGAACATTTATAGCCGTCGGTGTATTGTGACAGCACCTCCAAAACTGTAGGAATTATACTGCATATAGGGAAATGTATAAGGCATTATATAAAGCGCTCGTTTCTATTAAATGTCCCATACTCCCTCCCGTACGGGCCTCCCGGATTTCATTCTGTTTTTTCCAGGCTCTTGCAGGATCAGAACAGAGATCTGCAGCAGGCCCTGCTGCAGACATCTCTGCGCATGGAGCGCATGGGGGCGGAGTTTAAGAACAACCATCAGCAGCTGGAGGCGGAGCTTCAGATGACTCGCATGGAACTCACCAGCCTGCAGGACAAGTTCGAGAGGTCAAGGCATGTGGGCGCCAGTGCCCCATCCATTCAAACACCGCGTCCATCAACGCAGGAGCAACCGAACACTGATATCTGACAAAACTAGATTAACTCTGCTCATAAAGATAAGCCATGTGATAAAGTTTTTTCCCCTTCTTCTGCCACACTCGCATGTTATATTCTTGTTTCTCTCTTTATCTTCCCAGACAACGGGATAATTACTCCTCGACGCAACAGACCAATAACCTACTGGAGCACAAGGTCTGTTCAGTGGTGAGCCCTGGGTCCCGTGAGCCAAGGGTCTGCTTAAGATGTTTAACCTTCCATAGCTCCATAATGGCACGGTCGCGGAAGATATTTCACACACGGTAGAAAGACAAATAGGACATATAAGCAGAATGTGAGTGGTAGCGATAGTTACAGAGATGGTGCCCAGCCAACATATTTCTCATCATCCGGGCCAAGAATGAACGCCTCAGAGGGTTCAGAACTTCCACAACAGCAGTTTATATCGGAGGTGGAGACAGCTGTTCCCATTCCCACAATGCATCAGTGCTGAAATCAGTTTTGCTTGCTGCTCCGGTCTCCTTTGGCAAACCGTCAGGTTCAGCACATGGACGGGAAGCGCAAACGTTTGAACCAGCGTATCTCAGTGCTGACGGAGGAGCTGTCCATCGCCAAGAGCACCATCCAAACCTTGGAGAATATTAATGTGAGAAGTCCCCCCTCAGTATACATATACTTTGCATAAATACATCTGTTTGGTGTAGTTCTGTATCTGTGGTGTACATAAAGCATTTCGCTAGGCAACAGGGCCACAATGGCGCTTAGGAATTATGACCCGTGCATTACTGTGAATTTGGAATTATGAATTGTGCATTATTCTCTCAATATTTCAGTTATTTGACATAATGTTCATTCTTTGCTGGCTATGTTGTCAAATCCAACTGAATGCCAAATTTACCAAACCTAGTCAGTCCACGGGATACATTTTCCCGGAAATGGTCCTGCAGTGAGTTTTGGAAATTTAATGAAAGTTTTTCCTTGGATTTCATGAGAACTGGGTGAGTTTCGGTCCCACTTCTGAAGCCTGATTTCAGTTCACTGGCCGTCTCGGCACAAAAACAGCGAAAGCAGTGAGTTTTGGAAATTAGCCAATAAAACCAGCAAAAAAAGAATTAAAAAACATTTAGCTGAAAGGATCATAAGAACATAAGAAGAACATAAGAAATTTACAAACGAGAGGAGGCCATTCGGCCCATCAAGCTCGTTTGGGGAGAACTTAATAGCT
>JABFEB020000003.1:371773-381826 GCA_019775895.2 Stomatorhinus ivindoensis | reverse complement strand
CCCTCCCTCCCACACACCACTACAGAGCTCCACAAAGCCTTACCCGGAGAGCCCTCTCAGCAAACTAGAACTGAACCTCAGCCAATTGACTTCAATTCCCAGCACTGAGCTTCAAAACATATTTTAAAAAAATGCAAAGCTGCAAAAAAAAAAAATAAAAATCTAAACAAATGCACCTGAATCTAGGAAGCAATTATAAATTATGTCGCCACTGAAAAATAAGATAATATTCTTGTGTTATCTCGGCCTAGAAAAGATCTTCCCCCGTCGATTAACTTCATGGGTCCAGAGTATGTGGACAGGAGAGTCAACAAGATACAGGCCACAACATCAGGCTAGCAACTGTTACGCCTGGTCATTCAAACACTAAAACACCTAAAAAAACAAGAGACGATGCCGACAAATAGGTTCTTTTATAATAACCCCCCCCCCTCCCCAAATGAACCCTGACCCCAGATTTCAATTAAGAAGCATTTATGTGCCGTGGAGAAAAGAGGCAGACGGACGCAGAAGTCACGTAGCAAGCGAACAGCGGTTACACTCGCGCTCGTGACGACATACTTATCGGGTCGAGGCTAAATTTAGTTCAGCAATTTCTGAAATCGACTACACGTCACGGCAGCAGAGATCGGCTTTCCTGATCTTCTTTTCCTCCTGCGTTCAGATAGGATATGAGAAAAGGAGGGAGGGGAAAAATACGATGATTGGGCCTGATAAAAGGGAGCTGGAAGTACATTTCTCACCCATAAGCTTAACTCGGTAATAAGCGTCCACATAGGCGAGGCTAGCGTTTTTCAATAGAAATGCTACCCTCTATATGCTATTAGCACGTTAGCATGTGACAAGGTCAAGTGATTCTGACGGCCAACACAACGGTGTCATCGGGCATGTGCACCGATCAACACTGTATGGATAAACGTACGCGGACGACAGCTTGTCCAACGTCTCAGTCCAGAACCAAGGGTATTAATAAGAAGCTGGCTAACCCTTAGTTACCCTTAGCTATAATAGCCTGTCCTCTTGAAGGAGGGCTTTCCGTTAGATGCTGGAACCTCGCCGGTGGGATTTGCTGCCATTCACATTGGGTGTTGATGTTGGCTGATCAGGTCCCTTTCGCTGAGCTTGTGTGACCGACCCAGACCTTCTGACCTTATCGCTTCACTTGCAGTTGACCAGGACAGCTCTAGCAGGACAGAAGTGCGGAGAACTGACTTGTTGTATAGATGGTGTCCGATGACGGTGCCGAATGGAAAGTCACTGATCCCTCCTGTACAGCCACCCATTCTGCCGTTAATATTTGTTGCAGGAGTTTTTGTGACTGTGTGCTTTAATTAAACACTTGTGTCAGCAATTGATGTGGCATAACTCCTATAATTAATCGGGATGCTCACATACTTTTGGTCATATAGTGTATGTGGCCCGGTCTGGAGAGGGGGTCCGTTCACCCTTAAACCTACAAATGCTAGTGTTGGACATAAGAGGGCCACATTCCCACCACGCTAAAGCTCAGCGCGCTCCTCTTAACACGCTCGCGTTGAGTGGTCCTCATAAGCCCTCAAATCCCAACAACGCTCGCCACCTAAGGTATAAAAGGAGCTAAACAACCAACAATACCCGAACAATACACTCGAGGCCCCCAGCTATTGTCTCAGGAGGGTGGGGCAAAAGCAGAAGCACGCAACCCGCTTGATTTAAATCGGGATTATGGAGGTGACACGGTCGGCCCGGCGTGAGATACAAGCCGGCTTATTGGGATTCCGAGCCGGGAGCCGGACGCCGGCTGCGATTGCATCCGCAGGACGGCCAATTTCACCAGGCTACAAGATAGCGAAGTTACACGCCCCAGTGCTGGAAAAATAAATAACCCAGATAAATGTGACAGCAACTATAATAATATTCATGATATGACAGGCGAACACCCTCTCCGTAAATAAGAGGATATCACTGACAGTTTGACTCCTTGGGGGGGAGGGGGGGGGCATGGTGGTTGGAATGATAGATATATGAAATTCGGCAGCCGATGTGAAGACGCATTAGTGTAATTATCAAACGCGGCGCCAGCTGGAAGCTCAACACGTGAGCCGAAAAGTCTGCGTTTGCGCGGGGCGGGAATCAGAGGACGGGGAGCGCAATAGACAGGCAAAAGAGGGAGAGAGAGAGAGAGAGAGAGAGAGAGAGAGAGAAAACGTGGCCATGGACGTAACCATGGCAACCTCAAAGGCTAAAGGCAAGTTACTGAAACGGAGTTAATTATGGGTAGCAGGGAATAGCTTTATCTGTCTCTGGTGGCACCGTTCTCTCTCTCTCTCTCTCTCTCTCTCTCACTCACTCTCTCTCGCAATACAAGGGAGACGAGCGGGAAATGAAACAGGGACGAGGGAGGCGACTATGCTGCTATGAAAGATATTGATATTGCCAACAAAAAAGGGAAATGAAAACACTCAGTAGTATTACACGGGACTTGGGCCGACGGAGACAGGGGTCAGGGAGACTGACGTAGGAGGTCTGACACAAATATGAATCAACGTTATTCATTGGTCAAGATTCAAGAGTTTATTTGTCATATGCACAGGAAACAGTCAGTTCCACTACGCGATGAAAACCTGACACGACATACAGGGGTGCCACTTATGATTTTAGGCACCATGAAAACGTATCCTTTTAAGCCCTCAACCCAGACAAATCCAATTATGTTCTAAATTTTTCAAGCCCCCCTGTCAGTCGGGGGCTCTTTGGGTCATCCTTACATTCTGCTCTTTAAGACGGCCCTTTTCACTTTCCGCCAAACACAAATGAACACAAAACACCGGTCGGAAAGTATAGGTTAAGGTGCATGTACGGTAACACGATTAATGTAACGTGTAGGACAATGTAAACACAGTAAACAATGTAAAGAAAGAGGTAGGAGTAGATGGCTGGTCAGTCCAATGTGCCGGGTTTTTATGCAAAAAGAAAAATGAATGCCTTTGGATTCAGTGTCATATCGCTGTTGTGCAGATTCAGGAAACGTAACTGTAATAATACGCCTAAATCATAATGTTTAATCTGTAAATTACAGTTGTTAGTAAACTCTCAGCACGCAAATGTGGTAATAACAGGGTTGAGGTGGTAGGGGAGCTGATCTCGCTGAGCTCAGTCACAGCAGGACCATCTCACAGGTTTCCATGATATCTAATGCGACGACCGCCAGGCACGACCTACATTCCCCCAAGGGGGCCTGCTTTGACCGACTCCGACGGGAAGGAGTCGTAGTCATCCCGATCGGCCTTGAGAGGACCTTGGCGGCTGCAAGAGATCACCCATAAGGGTGGTCCTTACCTCAAGAATCAAGAATAAATCTACAACAAGACAGAAGGCTTATATATTCTCATGTTATATACAAGTTTGTTAAGCAACTAGCAAGGACTTTGAAAATGCCTTTGTCTTTATTTCGTAGGTTCTACAACCTTGTTTCACCATTTTGCTTTCAGTGACAAAACGGGGCTGGTCTCCGTTCCCCCCGGTTGGCCTTTTGGGGATGCTGTAATCGTCATACGCCGTAACTCGCACAGGCCTGGCTTCCGGGAGGTCCATTCCCAGTTAGCCAGCAAACGCCCCCCCCCCCCCTGCCGTCCCCCCCACTTGGATCCACATGCCAGGCAGGATTGAAAGGGGCTACAGAGGATCACGGAGAAGCGACCAATACGGACATGAGTGGTATATCGAGCCACATGCTCGCTCGATCCCCAGATAACTTAATGAGGGCAATTACTTCACAGCGATGAGCGATCATTTTCGCTTAGAGAATAGACAAGCAGCCTTTTAAAGGGAAATAAAGAGTGTCTTTTATAAGAAATCAATTCATATCCAAAAAAGGCAATATCCTTCATGGTTACCCTTCATTTTTGGTGCTCGCTAATAATCCATGTGTCTATACACCGCTTCATCAAACTGACGTCATTTTCGGCAATTTATTTCACCGCTGCGAATGACACTGCAGCATTATTTTAGCTTCCCTCCCACTTACCTTGGGAAAAAAATAAACCTTTTTTGCGAAACTGTCCAAAACAGAGAAAGATGCTTGGTGCACAAATAAGACACCCCCAGGTTGGCAACCTGTAAACAGCCCCGAGTTTGGCCGCTCGACCGGACTCAGTCGGACCAGCTGTTCCCTGGGTCCCCCGCGCACCGGCACCTGAGCACAGCTGGAGACGTACACAGGTGCCGGGCTACCGGTGCACAGGTGAAGACAGTGAGAGATGAGGCACGGTGACTGTGTTAGCCTCTGCGCGTCTGTGCACGGATTGGACGAGCACTTCGGCGGTAAATCTGATAGGATATCGTAGAAAACGCTCGACGGTGGGAAGAATTAACAAACACAGAACAAAGGGCAAAAAAACAATAAATAACTTTGTTATTTTAACTAATTAAAGACTAATTAAGTTTAATTGGTGTATTCCCATACATTTCTATTAAAATCAAACCCCATGTAGAACAGGCTGAAACACCCCCCTTTATAAACCTCTAGCGACTCTCCTGGCGAATAAGTCAAGTATAAGTTGTCGGTCAGTAAAGCGACTTGATGCTTCCTGCATCGCGGCCTTTGGAGTGACTGCCGAATTTCACAGTACGGAAGAGCACGGGTCAGACAGAGAGAGAGACAGCCACGACGGCTTTCCCGTGAAGAAGAACGCCTTAGACAGGAAGGAAGCTCTTAAGGTGAACAAGGTCATTCATTGGCTTAAGACGGATAAGTGTTGAGGAGTTGCTTCGTACAACCTTCAAAACTCGGGGGGTAAAAAATCATGATCAATATAGCAATTACAACCAGATCGGAACTTTCAAACCCGATCATCCAGAATACTATGATATGGACCAGTGAGGCGCGAGATCCATTCAGCCAGTACACTATCCCTAATCCTTCCAGGAAATAATTCTTCTGAGTCAGATAACAGGCATGAAAGTGAACACAAAGGCTTCCAAACTGAAAGTTTCACCCGAAGTCGGCCAATAAATGGCAGGCCGCGCACGTGCTCATCTGAATAGTCGTAGGCCAGATTAAAGCGAATTACCTGACCTGCTGGAATATGCATGCAGCGTGGGGTGCACGTGCAACAGAGGGATCAACAGGCCTGGATGCAGTTGGGTTCTGAATTTATGCTCCGACGAGTTCGGAGGCCTGGCTGTAAGTGATTCTGGATCATACATCCCCATTTAAGCGAAAACGAGGAAAGGCCAAAGACGATTATATTGGGCAGGACAGTCAGCAGAGACCCTAAGCGTATTGCATGCCTGTCACAGCCTGTCCTGGTTCACGCTAACCATACATGTCTGTCCCAGAGAATAACACAGTTACAGCCAAACAGAAAACAATGGAAAAGTAATCGGCTTTGTATTAACAACAACAATGGAGATGGAAGGAAATTGTAAATGACAAGAAATGAATCAAAGAATTCTGGTTAATATCGTATGTAAGTCCCTGAAACACTGAAGAGGAGAAGCAATCGAGAGATGGATGGATGGATGGATGGATTATATGACACATAATAAGTATGCCACTTCCCGAATACCAGTATACTTGGAAATCAATGCCAGCCCATGCCTTTGTAAGTGTGGTTCACATCGAACAAGCGATGGAAAATGAACGGACACCAGGAATTAATACACGATTTGATATATTGTGACTGCAAAGTGAGACAGTGGAGGAGAGAGAGAGCAGGAGGCAATGGGGATGTTCAGGGGCCAGAGAGCAGCCATTCAGCCCATTTGTTGTTGGAGAAGGAATGGAGTAATGGAGGAGCGCGTGCGGAGAGACAATGGGGGGGTGGGCATGCGACGGGGAAACTGGCCGACAAGCTGCGCACTGTGGGGCACTGACACTGGCAGAGTCACTGCAGCTGCGTGTGAGACAGACAGAGGGGATAAACGTGGGGTCCAGAGAGAGAGAGAGAGAAAGAGAGAGAGAGAGTGGGGGGGGGAAGAGGGGGGAGAGAGAATATGAGTGTGTCATAGCTGGATATCACGATTCTTTTTGGTGAATCAATATCAATTCTTTTAATGATTCATCCAGAATCGATTATCCATCCGTTCCATCGTTTTATTTTTCTTTAATTGTCCATTAATTATCTTTTCGTTCACCTTACAAAGAGGACAGTTGTCGTATTACTGTGTTATAGGAACAGCACAGATTCAAGCAGTATGAATTATCAGGTCGAGTCTCTTCTACTAGGCTTTGTAGACATTATTGGAATGTGGAGATAAGGCGCGGGGGCCCAACAGGAAAATGTGAGGGGCTGTCTTCACTGTACCGGTGTTTCTGCATTATTATTATTATTAAAGTCATTAACTGTCATTGTTGACGCACCACAGCGCAGCAACAAAATGTGCCG
This sequence comes from Stomatorhinus ivindoensis, assembly GCA_019775895.2. NCBI lineage: Eukaryota > Metazoa > Chordata > Actinopteri > Osteoglossiformes > Mormyridae > Stomatorhinus > Stomatorhinus ivindoensis. The sequence continues at coordinate 375,458 of JABFEB020000003.1, read as the reverse complement.
TCTGCATTTAACCCCAATGTGACATTGCAGCAAGCAGCTAATTCAGCACCCGGGGAGCGGTACGTGGGGGCCTCGTTCAGCAACCTTTCAATCACAAGCACGCTTCACTAACCATTAGGCCAGCACCGCCAAAAATCTCTGGGTTAATCATCACCATCATAAAATGATGCGAGGCCGAGATTCCAATCGATTAGCACAAGTAACGGAACAAGAGCTATACAAAACATCATGTGGACCAAGTTCTGGCAAAGCATATAGAGCACAGAAAAAGAGCATCCAGGGTTGCTAAGAAACCTTTATCAAGGAGTAGTCAATGAAAACATAGAGCAATAGGTTGAGTAAGTTGAGGTGTTCCCAGAATTCATGGGTCGTTAGATGTTGCTTGGTAACAGAAAATGATTCTTAAAGATGTTATTGAAGGGCATTTTCAATATCATTTGCCATTGAATTTAAACAATGTTATGCCTAAGCAATGTGTTCATTTGTCAGTGTTTTATACGTCTGTGGACTGTATAAGTCGTGGATTGCGTCTGTGATCCGCTCCATTACTTTGCCCTCTGTTCTGTGAGTGTGTTTTTGGATCAGTGAACCAGATCATCCCGTTCACGAATGAGATCATTTCATTCACTTAAAAAATTAGTTCAAAAAGAACGAAGGGAAATCAAAATCCATTTAATATTTTAAAGTTAACATTTAATAAGAAGCACAAATAAGCAATTTTATAAAAGATCTTTCGTTCGTTCTTTGGGGAAAAAAAATGATTCTCACCCAACATATGGCAACGCAAAGTGAGTCATTGAACGGCGTTTACAATCACCCAGTGAAAGATCACTTAAGATTTGTTCCATCATAACTAATCGTTCATGAGCGACAGAAGTCCAGTGAAACTGCATTTTTAAACTGGATGTAGCATGTGCTGGCTTTGATAGAGATTAAAATATGAAAAAATGAATCATTAGGTTACATCTCAGGGTCATACATTTCCCAGTCTTTTTTACATTCCGAGATTTAGTCAGATCAGACGGCCCTGCTCCAGAATACATCACCCTGCAAGACTGCCCACGCCGCTCCTCAGAAGACACTGAGCGCCGCACTCGATCGGCCAGCAAAGCCCGCGGGCTTTCCCTCCCATCGCAGCCGTCTACCAGAACAGGTCGTCTTTGTGAGTCCCCTCCTCAATGAGTGATGCCCAATAAAGACTCCGTCGAGGGCTGCGGCGCCCCCGATCCCGCTCTGTCCCCAGCTCAATGGAGGTATTGACCTGTGAACATAGACACCTCCTTCAAAACAAGGCAGAGGGGCGCTGACAGCTGACAGTGTGAAAAGTGGCATAACCCACCGTCTTTATCACCACAACCATACACCGTTATGCACCTATTGCATGTGAAGCTTATAATAATTCTGGCGCTATGCAACTGCATGGATAACCGGACATGACAAGCCTAAACGTGAGTAATTTTGTTTCCTAGCCAAAGCCCCCCCCCCCCCTTCCCCAACGCATCTCGTAATCTTTTCCATGTATATGGCTGGTTGTTTTACTGGAGCGATTCAGGTTAAGTGCTTGGCTCAGAGGCGCTACGACGTGAGCTCTCAAGGGACTGGAGTTAGCAACTTTGAAGGCCATATCCGTAACCACTGCACAATGTGCAGCAGCCGGAGTATCAGACGAGCCGCTGATAAGCACCTTCGGACGGCATTCTGCAGCCCCCTGCCCGGCTGGTGCGTGAAGCCTTCGCCACAAGAGGGCACTCATTAACTTACATTATGGGGCGACGGAGGAAAGTTATAGGAGGCGGTGAATGAGAGAAAAAACTTTCTTACTGTAGTCAAGATTTCTTCTTCAATACCACCACATATTTATTCCACTCCCAACGTGCATGTGACGTTTCAGGCAAAGCAGCAGTGTTGATTTCACGCTCGTATAAAATTACACTTTTTGTACATCTTTAGTATTGATTAGGTGAGACGTTTTCTCTCCATCTCCTAGTAACCCGCCTCCCCTTGGGATTCAAACGCCTACCGTCGAACCTTATTCTGCGCCTTTCCCCTGTCGCGCCGGCATTCGGAGGTACGTCTCGCCTGGAACAAAACAGACATTTAGTTGGATTATGAGCCAGTAGCTGTTTCACCAGTGACACATCTGAAAGACTCGTGTAGGTAATAGAAAATACCACGCGTAAGTATTTATACGCGCATTCAGTCATCTGCCTTGAACGTGCCCTTATCGTTATTTATAAACGCGGCATGGATAGAGCATGCTAACATAGGGTGGTGTCAAAGGCTTTGGAAATACAGGTGACAGGCATTTCAGATCCCCATTCACCTGCGATGCAACGCCAGGCATCTTATGTGTAGCCAGTGATTGAAAAGGCGTGCATTCTGTAGAGACAGACTCCTTCAGCGCCGGCGGCGTTTTTAATGATGAGCGCTGCTTTACATAAACGCTAATATTGATCATTTGGAACAATGGCAAACGCGCGACCGGCGCTCCTAGCAAATCCGCGCTCCCGTGGCACGCACAGACACACACACTCACACAAACACACACACACAGACACAGGCACGTCCGACCCACACAAAGTTGGTTTATATGCAATTACACGGAGAAAAACAAATACCCCACCACACGAGTAGACTGTCACACCTCCACACTCACAGAGACGTACCACACACACACACACACACACACACAAAGACTAGAGACTCCAGCCCTCGACGGATCCCCTTCTCCCAACGCCGCAATCGGCTCTCAATCCGTCTCAGACCCAAAAAAAAGACCAAAGACCCTGCGTATGAAACGAAAAAGATCGAAACTTAATCGCAGCCGGGCAAATCCAATTTTACAGAAATAAAGCAAATTTCTATAGGACAAAAAATGATGCAACATTCGACGACAGGCGGGGACAGAAATAATGTAGATTATAAAACAGCCGTTGATAATAGGCAATAGGCTGCGCTTTGTGTATTGAGTTTGTGAGTTGTTGGCGGTTTATTCCTTAAACTCGATTTTAATTTCGCACCAGTGAGTAGATTTCCACGGATGCGTGTTAGTACTGGGAGACGGGGAGGCAGGACTGGAGATAGACTGTCGGAGTGGGAGGGATGCAAACAATTATTATGATGATGACTGACTGACACGCAGGATCCAAATAACGTCAGGGACTTTATTCGGAATAATTGTCCAGTGAAGGCGGTTGTTACAGCTTATCAAAAACAGGACGTTGGGGAGCCTTAAATTAAATGGCGAAATAAGAACCGAGCCGAGGGAGAAAGCGACGGCTGTGACGAACCGAGAGGACATGGAGAAACGCGATCGGGCGCCGTTTTGAAAGGTAGGTTTGTCTGAAATATCTTTTTTTTGCATGCACGTTTTTTTTGCTCGGCTTCTGCTCCGGGTGATTTACTTTGCTTTCGTTGTGTGCTATGGCAAGGTTGGTGTAACTAATCTAACGCACCGTGGGGTAATAACATGGCAAGCGGCGTATAGAGATGTAGGCTACACGTCTGTGTGGTTTGGGGGGGACACACGTTGATTTATTTTTTTTCTTTTATAAGCTGATACTAATTGGGAAGTCCGGTCAAAGAAAAGAAGATAAGCGCAAAGACGTTTGCGAGAAATAAATCAGAATGAAATTAAATGAAGCAGTTAATACTGACCATTTCGGCTTGTATGTTTTTATATATA
>JABFEB020000003.1:334853-349429 GCA_019775895.2 Stomatorhinus ivindoensis | reverse complement strand
TCCGGTCTCTACAGAACAACGTGTAACCATCCATATTATATCCATATTGTATGCCTCCCCCCCCCGAGTGCCCTGGAAAAGGTGGGCAGGGAGGGGTGGCGGTGCAGTGGAAGAAGGAGGAGGCGGAGAAATGGCCCCAGAAAGCGCATCGGATCTCCGTGACTGGCTCTTTCTGCTGCTGCTCTGCCTGACGCTGCTGTCTGAGGTGCTGGAGATTGCGGCAGCGGTGGCTACGCCGCCGGAGGACCAGGACGACGTGCCGTGCCCACTGGCGTGCCGCTGTGACGAGGACTTCATCTACTGCAATGACCGTGGCCTAAACACCATCCCGCCTCTGCCAATGGCTGCCACCATCCTCTACCTGCAGAACAACCACATCGACAATGCCGGGCTGCCCACTTCCCTGGAGAGGCACTTGACTGTCCAGGTGGTCTACCTGTACGACAATGAGCTGGACGACTTCCCCATGCACCTGCCGCCGTCGCTGCGAGAGCTCCACCTGCAGGACAACAACATCCGCACGCTGCCGCGCTCGGCGCTGGCGCGGCTACCACTGCTGGAGAAGCTGCACCTAGATGACAACTCGGTCTCCACAGTGAGCATCGAGGACCAGGCCTTTGCCAACAACCCTCGCCTTCGCCTGCTCTTCCTCTCCAGGAACCACCTCTCAAGTATCCCCTCTGGCCTGCCGGCCTCTCTGGAGGAGCTACGACTGGACGACAACCGGATCTCCACCATCCCCACCCATGCCTTCCGGGGCCTGTCCTCGCTACGGAGGCTTATCCTGGATGGGAACCTCTTGGCTAACCAACGCATCGCTGACGACACCTTCTCCCGCCTCTCCAACTTGACCGAGCTCTCGTTGGTGCGCAACTCCCTCCAGACGCCTCCGTTCAACCTGCCCAGCACACACCTGCAACGCCTCAGCCTGCAGGACAACGCCTTGACCCACATGCCCAGGGGCTCCCTGGATGGCATGCGCCGGCTGCAGAGGCTTGACCTATCGGGCAACAACCTGACCACCCTGCCCCGGGGCCTGTTCCGGGACATGGACAGCCTGTCGCAGCTGTTGGTGCGCGGCAACCCCTGGCACTGTGGCTGCAACCTGCGCTGGCTGCACGACTGGCTGCACGCCCGCGGCACCACTGTCACGGTGCGTGGCTTCACCTGCCAAGGCCCGGAGAGAGTGCGGGGCATGGCCCTCAGCGACCTTGGTGCCTACATGGAGGAGTGTGAAAGCAGCAACACCGGTGCAGCAGGCGGGGGCCGAGATCGGGCCAGTGGGGAACGGGCCACCACCATGTCTACCACACTGTCTCCACTCCAGGGCTCTTTGTTCACCCTAAAATCCAAACGGCCTGGTCTCCGACTCCCTGATTCCGACCTGGACTACTCGCTTGGCAGCAGTGCCAGTGGCAAGGCACTGGTCCTCACCGTGAAGCCCCTGAGTCCCGACTCCATCCACCTGACCTGGCGCGTGCCACAGCCCACGTCCTCGTTCCGGCTCAGCTGGCTGCGTCTGAGCAACAGCGCTGCCATGGGCTCCATTACCGAGACCCTGGTCCCCGGCGATCGGCGTGAATACCTCTTGAGCGCTTTGCAGCCCCAGTCCAGCTACATCATCTGCATGGCACCCCTCCCCGCCGACGGCCGAAGCACGTTCACTGAGGCCAGCGCTGACTCCGAAGAAGCCCCGGTGTGTGCTCGGGCCGAGACGTCGGAACTTGCCCGGCCGGGTCCCGACAAAAGCGAGGACCAGGGCTCTGAGCAGCTGACCGTGCTCCCACTCGCCGGCATCATTGGTGGGGCCACCGCCCTCGTACTCCTGGCCCTGATCTGCGCCGTCCTTTGCTGGTGCAGCCACCGGGCCCGGCACATCTCGGACCGCGAGCATTCCGGCCGCGGCATCTACCGCAACAAGAAGCGTTACGACGACTATGTGGAGTCGGGCACCAAGAAGGACACCTCTATCCTGGAGATCCGGGGTCCTGGCTTCCAGATGACTCCCATGGCTGCCCAGCAGTCCCTGCACACCAAGACTCTCCGGGAAGATTACATCATCCACACCATATTTCCTTCCAATGGCGCTGGAGTTTACAAAAGTACCCACCACACGACTAACTCTGCGTTTGGCACTAACCGTGGTCACAGAGAAGGAGGCATCCCAGATATAGACTACACATACACGTGATAGGCTTCCATACAGACACCAAGCAAAGGTTCTTAAGCTTGGTTTTGAAGGACTCATTTGCCCCAGTGGTTTCTATCCCAACTTAGATCCTTACATTATGTACTCTTTAGAGACATTCAGAGGGACGTCATTTAATGATAATCAATTGCTGCTTCTAATCGATAACTTTTGGTTACTTAGTTTTATATCTTCCACAGTGTACCTGAAGTAAACGTTGAAGTTACCTTATTTGGGGTTGAAATGCCCTTGGCTTTCAAGAGATGATTCCTAGGCACAGAGATCAGTCCTGTTTGCGCTGCACAGAGAATCGCCCAATGAAACGGACCAAGGCAGGAACGTTCAGCTGGCCCTGGATTGAAAATCAGAAGCAAACAAATGAGGTTTCTGGACAGACAAGTTCTGGAATGATACTCAGAAGAAAAGGTGTGTCGATCTTCAGTATGATGGCTTTCAAAGCCAGAGGGTACTGTGTTCGGAGACTCAATTTTTAAAATTTATGTCTGCCTTAGTTTTACTTTAACATTTGAATATTTCTTTTGCACACTGAAGCGACGCCTTGTTCCTGTTAGAGAGGAAAAGAAAGACTGACAATAGAGATGACAGATCTGACAACATAGGGGCCCAAATTTCTATCAGAATTTCTTTTTGTTGGGTTGAGTGAAAGGAACATGATGAAGTGAATGTATGGCGCGGGGGAGGGGGGTGGTAGAATTTCACTGGATGTTTTTTGCCTGGACCAAAAAAATAAAGAAAAATGGTACCTGCAAGTCATTTAAACGACAAATGCGTTTCTGAATATCAGCAGAGAGTAGTCTACCTAGAATAGGACGACGGCTATGTGATGACAATCACAGAGGGAAGTTCTGCAAGTGCCGCGGCAGAAGAGATTGATGAAAGACGGGGGAAAAAAACATGATAGCCGGCAAGGGTAAACCCATATAGTTTAGACAGGGGGATGAATGGCCAACTTAATCACTGAAGTCTGCTGGCGTGGTTAAAACAATTCCCTTTAAGACGACGCAAGCCAAGCTTAACAGTCGTCTTTCACACGGGGGGGGGGGGCTCATAACCTGGTCACAGTCGCATCGGGACTCGCTCATCGATTGAGCTCAGATTAGTGAAATGAGGGCGGGCGGCGGCCACCAGGACAGTGAATCACCGTTTAAATCAGGGAGATGCCAATAACACTGTACAGAAATGAAATATGCGTTGGGTGTGGCAAATACACTCTTGTGCCGACGTCACTTTCAGAAATTTTAAACAAGCAGCATTTAATAGATAGAGGACGATATGGATGGGGGTTGTATAATGAGAGAGATGGGCAGAAAGGCATCGAAAGAAAGAGCTGTGAAACTCTTTAATTTACTCATTTGTCAAGACCTGATATTTCACATTGTATTGCTATTCATTTTTCCTTCATTAATAAAGAACTACTATTGAGCTATTTAAAACGGATTAATTGTAAATTTGCGTCTGTTCTTTTTCGTTGGATTTAACAGTAAGACAGTGATGGTACAGGCAGCACACTGTTACATCACAAAAAAGTCTCGAACCTGATATATGAATCATGACAAGACGCGAGGACTAGCAGGTCTGTTACGTGGAAGACAAATTTAAACGTGATTGTCCACGGTCCGTACCTCCTCACTGCCTTCGAATTATGTTATATTTTTGCCTAACTATTACATCATTGCCTGGTGTGTATAAAGCACTTATTATATTTACGAAACGTTGCCGTGCATTTCGAGCCATAAAAAAACGATGGCAGCTGCCGATAAAGCAGAAATTTATAATAATGGAGCCATGAACACGGTCCATGAATCCGTCTTGATTTCTAAAGCGGGGCTGCATATTTCACCCTTTTCCCTGCTTTCTTTCTCATCTCCAAAACGTCACTTTGCCCACGACCTGAGAAGAATGAGAATGCGGATGTAATTCTGTTCGCCTCAGATCTACCCGGAGCTTCACTTAACAGAACCTTATCCTATACTGCCCATTAACACGGTACCCCCCCCCATACTGCCTAAGATTCCCAATAACCCAATCGGGCCAAAAAAAAAAACAGAGCTCTTTCTAAAGAGATGTCAAGTGCACCGTAATTGGACATTTTGTATTGAATAACAAGGGTCAAAACTGTAACGATACAGCCTTTCGCACGTGACTCTTTAAGGGCCCATTTAAGTGAAAATTATTATTTTTTTCTGTGGTATGACTGCAGGGGGAAGCTAGTTTGCCATACCAATGTTGCTACCACCCATCGTTAGCCTATACATGCCCCTTACTGTGTAAAAAATGGCCAATTCAAAGCATTTGGACAGATCACTAATTATCTGTGCTTTTAAACACAGTTATTAATGAGAAAGGTTTCACGTTTGACAGAACTCCAATTCTTTGAAGACCAGGAAGGGTGGTATTGGTATCCAGCAGCAAAAATTTGAAATGGGGGCACATTGTGTAGCATTTATGGGGGTGAAGGCACACTGTGTAGCATTTATGGGGGTGAAGGCACACTGTGTAGCATTTATGGGGGTGAAGGCACACTGTGTAGCATTTATGGGGGTGAAATGTTACTTGACAATCAAGCAGAATGACGTAGACTAATATCAATATTTTGGTGATATGTAGTGAAATATAGGCCTGTCACTCTTACAGCTGTACTTTAAACATTAATGCATTTCCAACAAAGAAATTTGGACCTATGCAAACTGCTTTTTATGGTTTTAATTTCTGTTTTATTATCGGTATTTTAAAATTTTTGTTAATGTACGCTAGGCCTGTCTAGTTTAAATTTAAAATTTTAATTTTCTTTAAATTTAACTTAAAGAAATACCTCCAGACGTCTGGGTTTCTGTTTTATATATAGATATAGCATGTACAGATTGTTGGTGTGGTTCAGGCTGGAGATAAATTACGTGAAACGCTCCTGCCTTTTTAAATTACTTTTTAAAAGTAATTAAAATGAGTAATTTACCTAATTTAATTACTTTTTCCCAGCAAAGCGAAAATACAGCAGAAATAATCCTTGGATCACATCAGAAAAGGCAGTCAGTCTCAAATTTGTTGTGAATACTGAAGTATAGCAAATGGATTACTGATGTTATACTGAATAACAGTCCACTTTTGTATTTTATTTCATTCATCCGATTATCAGGAGTGTAAAATACAAAGCTTAAATTGTTGGCACTAATATTTAGTGTTAATTTAAAATAATTATCTGAATCAATTGTTCTGCAACTGGCTCGCCACAGATAACAGCTTCCACATGCACCTCCACCCAGCTGCGCAGTGACATCATATAAGCTGGGCTGGATGTAATATCGAGTGATTACAGGTGACTGCATACCTTCTAGCTGTTGAGTGTGTGTCATTTCTGGTAGATCACTGTGTACATGTGACTTTGTATAGTAGCCTCGCGTCGTGAACATGTGACTTTGTACAGTAGCCTCGCGTCGTGAACATGTGACTTTGTACAGTAGCCTCGCGTCGTGAACATGTGACTTTGTACAGTAGCCTCGCGTTGTCGTAGATCCTCAGAGGTATTTGAGTCATAGTCTCATGTTAAGTGCATGCATCGGGCCACGCCAGAACCAGGGATGGGCAAAATTATGCCTGATGAACCATTCGCTATATTTTTTGACCCCACTAGGTGGTGCTCTCTGTTCAAGAAAGGGCACAAAGCATGCCCCAAAGTAGCCTAAGAACATAATCCAGTGGGTAAAAAATATTCAGCAAGTGGTTCATGTGGAGTCATTTTGTCTATCACTACAGATAACTATTCCTAAACGCACACTAATTTCCCCACAACACTTGTCAGCCTGTCTGCCACGCTGATAAACATATACTTATCCTCATTGCTGCATCCACGTACTCACAGTTCTGGAGTCCATTTCTCTCTCTCTCTCCCTCTCTGCCAAACACAACAAATACATGTTTCTCTGGAAGCCATGATGCCTGTGTCTATAGATGAATGCACATATGTACATATTTGACACCATTGATTTCACACCTTTACGTATACACATATATGGCAATCACATACACATACGTACAAAGACAGATTAGGTATCGATATCTTTATAAGAACTCTCCATTCGTTTCTATGGTCATAACCCTAACTATGAGAACCTGAACCCGACCCACCCCTAACCTTAACCATCAGTAACCAAACAAAATACAAGACTTTAGGTTATTGATTGCATTCACAGGTATTTTTCCCTTGTGAGGATTGGACAAATGTCTCCACAGGGTAAAAATATATATTTTTTAATTATTTTACTTTTTAAATACAGGACAGGGATGTCAGTTTTGCATGCCTACCTATAGGAGTTAAAGAAGAGGAAAGATAAGATCCTAGAGCCATTTTCAGGGGATCTCTGAGGTCATACCCCCCCCCCAAAAGATAGCTTTTTGTGACCTTCACATGAAGTCCTAGGTTTCACTAAACTAAAACTCCATTGATCAGCTTGTATTAGACCATCTATATATCTGTTAAACAACAATTATTAATAATAAGTAGGCGGGTGATGCATAAATAATCTTTTTGATGTGCATTGTCATATTTATACAATTATTCAATAGATTTATTATTGATTTATACAATTTATTGATCACTAACATGTTTCAGTACCAACTAAATAAAAAAAAATTGCAGTGCCATTTATTTGTAATATTCTCTCAGTTCTTCACCTCGATGAATCACGTCCATATTTCATTATCAAACGCATAAATCAAAATCCAGAGATTTTATACTTTCAATCATTTCATACCACTTAATATTTACAAAAGCAATTATCAGCCCCATCTCGGGGGCTTGACATCTGTGCTGAATCTCCGGATTTCAATTGACGTTTAGCTCAAAGGCTTATTGCGGTTAATATATGTGAAAGGGCCCAGAATTCGGCATTAAGAGCTTTTGCAGGGGAGACGTCGCGGCTGTACAATATGTTCCGATGATTCATCGGCCTGCCAAAGTTCTCAGCAAAAGAGCACATGTGCAGGTCTTGCGGCTCCCCGCGGATCTCCGACAGCCCCAAGCACCTGCTTCCAGCAGCCTGCTTCGCTCCGACGTGGCTGCACTGACCTGGGGTGACCCGAGTGATCGCCCGCATTTACTTCTTCATATCTATTTATATATGGCTACATAAAATTGATCGTGCAAACACGTCCCAGTCACCCAATTCCAGTTATTTATTGTTTGGTAGTTTAGAGGATCCTCCGTGCCTGCGAGATCTCAAGAAGTCGTCTCTCCAGATTGGGGTCCTGTGATGGTGCATCGCGGCGCTGTCAAGCCCGCATTGGCTGTCAAACGGCTGCCAGGCGCTGACAAAAAAAGACCGAAACGTGGACACGGTCTACTGGATGTGAAATGGTGAGGGCAGAGGGGCTACTGAGGAGGTCACGGAAACCCGAACCACTGTCAAGCCCGCCGCCGTGGCCAGAGGGAGTATCGCTTTGCTGGACGGGGAGCGAATGCCTTCGTAATTGCATCGGGGAGATCGATCAAACTGTTTAAATGCCAGCTTGCAACAAGATGGTAGAGATGGCAGATGGACGGAGCGACGGATGGGATGGACATAGCTTTTAAAAGAGACTAAAAGAGACCACTCTTTCGGGTAACTGCCTGCAACCCCGTACACAAAGGACACGGACCATATATAACGCGATAAGTCACAATATACGCCCTGAAGTCCGCAGGAGCACACTCATGCTTTCAGATGTTAAGTGTAGAAATGACATTCATCCGTGTCTAAGTGCTCTATTTGTTTAATTGGCGGAACGTAGGAGGTGCAAGCGCGAGAAATGAGGGAAAAAAAACATGGGTGGACAGAAAGTGCAGATGGGGGGCAATAAGCAGCCAACTGTGACATTTCGTTCTGGCACTGCTGGGGTCGCAGGTAGGTCGCAGCCTACCGCCTGTCTTTCTGCTGTTTTGTTCCTGCCGTCTCGCTCTTAACTTCTGCCGCTCCCTGATCCTGTAACTCAGTTCAGTCTGAATGCATGCAAGACCTCTCTATCCTTCCCTTGAGAGATGAGTATATACATGTAATAAATTCATCTCCCATATCACTTAGCGTATACAATATTAGCCTGTGGTGAGCCTGGAGGCTGGATCGCAGGAATCCCAAGGCAGATGGCGGGGGACATACTGGATGGGCTGCCAGTCCGTCTCAGGGCATACACTCAGGTTATTATCAATTTAGAGACCCCAATTCGGCGAGCTTCGTGATTTTAGGCAAGCTCTGACGTTGTTTACCACCAGGAAGATCGAACACTTAATGTCTCTATTAAAAATAGTTGGTTATATTAGGCTATTCTTTAATTGGATACCAAATACGGCATATGTTAAAATGAAATAATAAGGCGTCACTGTTAGCGACCCAATTAAAAAAAATGTTTTACAGCATTTAAAATTTGTATCACGTTTATTTCAGGAAATAGTAGAATATGCAGTTTATATGGTAATTATTAATATTCTTATGAATTAGGTAGCATGAGGTAAATGGTTTAATAACTGTAAAAAGGCGGGTCGTGAAACTAATTTCCTTTTACTTGAAACGACGTTATTGAGTAAAGTAATAGTCTTCCTGTTACTTAATTAAACGGGTTGATTCGGTTGATCTCCTTTCGTCATAAAAATATGTGGTAAAAAAAAAATACAGAAACATATAGGACATCCAGCAGCAAACACTCAATACGAAACTGCTTAAAACATAATCATTTTACCAGCACATATCATTATAATATGCCAGACGATTAAAAAAAAAAATGTGTTTATACCTGTGGATACTGGGCATACACTATATTTGCATACTGTATATACATATGCAATTAATTGCCAGTGTAATTAGTATAGGTATATTAATGACACAGTTTAATAGCATTTTCATTATTTTACCAATGCAAAACGGCATTATGCTAATGACTGAAGCATACTATATTTAGACAGAAGCATACCATATTCGCTTTGAGAATCTTACACTTCACTATATTGCCCAATTTGTTACTCAGATTTGACACAGGATTAAAGATGCTTTTGCCACAGGAGAAACCAACCAGTAAGTTAGAGATGTAAAGGAGATGTTATTGTATGATATTTACCTTGTAGGTGAGTGAGATATTATAAAACGTTTTATGGTGGCTAAGTTTTAACTGTTGTAATCAAGTTTGCTACATAAGAAGAGTGGGAAAATGCCTGGGTTGTTATTTATTGGCTCTAGTGTCAACCTTTGAATTGAGCAACACTGGTGCTTCTTTTGGTGGAACAGAAAGAACATGGAGCAGATGTAAACACCGAAATTAGGGAGTGAGACTAAGAGTTGGAAGAGCGGATGAGGCTAGTCAGCAGTATTTTTTCATACTTGAGGGAGTTTCACGAAAATGTTCTCAGGACAGAATGAAAACTGATTGGTTGAGAAAAATTACCAATCAGATTGTAGAGGAGGTGGGACGAAGACATCTCTTTGAACCAGCCATTTTCTGTTACGCCTTCAGCACATTTTTTGTGTAAGTAAAATTCTCATGAGAGTTTTTTGTCATTGGCTATGGACTTCAATGGGATCAGGGCAGCTATGGGTAAATAAGCAATGGTAAATGGGCAGAGTTGAACCAGAACATTCTTCAAAGCTTTCTTCTTTCTTCGGTGTGTCCTTATAATTATCACCCGGGCCCTTTTTGTATAGGATGGTGATGAGTACGTTAACGTCAGAATGATGAGGACAGATCCCCAAAAGGTAGTGACCATGCCTTGTACTGTTTGATTTTTAAATAGCTTAGAATTGCTAAAACCACAGTCGCAATACAGACCAGGACAGAAAACACCAATCGGTTCAGAGACCTCTTCAGCTTCAGGTACGAGACAATAGGTGGCGCTTTTGGTTTGTTTTAGGGCACACTTTGAGCCCTTTTTTGAACAGAGAGCTCCATCTAGTGGGGTCAGAAGATACAGCAAATGGTTCATGAAGCTTCATTTGGCTATCACTAAAACAAAGACCAACTAGCAACTATATCGTGCTCCACACACATTCTGGTCGCTAGCAGGTGGCAGCCTACGAAGTTCAAAATCAACAACGCTGTCACTGATAGAGGCAACTTTTTCGGTAAAGTCGTGGAAGCCAGAGCAGATGTCAGGGGTCAGTGGAGCACTGTAGGACATGCAGGAGTGAAGCCCAGGATCTGGGAGGAAGATGTTGCCATGCCAAAAAAAGAGGACATGGCTGGTTGAAAGAACAGGTCGGAAGGATGAAAATCTTAAGGAGCTGCTGCAATTTTCCTTGCTATCTGCATTTGCTATCTGCTAGCCTAAACGTGGTCCACTCCTTCAGCAAATCTGACGCTTTGCATGAGCTCTTTTTTCATTTCTCATTTCTGCTTTGTCTTTCCATTAAACTGTGATGTTCACACTTGTACCCTGTCCTCTACCGGATTCCTGTTCGAATTGCCCATGCGTAGCGTGACAATGTCCCTCTTTGTATTGACATCAGTTCCCTACATGAAGATTGTTACCATGTGGATTATTAATTGTTTCATGCACCATTGCAGTCAGTGTCCTGGCTAGCTAGGCTACTGGGTGGATGCAGAATTATGTCAGAGTGAGAACCAGTGTGCGTGCGAATGGGAAATATCAAGGTATTTGAGTGAATGACTGGGGATTATCATTGGTGCCTTTCAGGGTGGTTTGAGTACCTCAGAAACTAAGGGGGGGTTTTAGAACTCAACAGTGTCTATAGCTCTCAGAAAACTGCGTGTGAAACCAACAACATCTGGTGAGGAGTGACTCATGTAGGCAATGAGAGGTCACAGAGGAGCTTAATGATTTAACTGGATCAGGCTGACTAGTAGGTAACAATGCTCCTTCCCAACTCCCTCTAACCCCCACCCCCAATCAAAATATATAATAGAGGACCCCCCCCCTCCACCCAACTGGCAAAATATTCTGTTGCGATTCAGTAGTTCCCACTGTAAAAAACAGTTGGAGACCACTAGCTTACACTGATGATTCCGCTGGAGTCAGTCAGCAAAAATGGTATATTTGGTGTAACGCTAATGTTCTTTGGCAACTGGGGCCTAATTCCATTCCAGGTTACGCCTGCATGATTTGGTCAGATTTGCTTTGCCTGATTTGATGAAGGCTGATCAAATTTTTGTCGAAAAAGAAGCAAGACCCGACAGGAGACGCCTCTTGACCCGGGATTAAGTGAATTAAACACATGTGTAGGTTGGTTATTGTTATGCTTTGGCAGGGCAACCACCGGCTGCGTCAGAGAGTGTGTCAGGCACGGGGGACTCGGGGGAGGGGGCTGTTTCAGCTTTGCACTTATTTAACCCTGACCCCTAAAGGCCCACAAACCCATTAATCACATGTGCCAGGACTTATTCTAGTTTACTTTTTTCCCCTTTTTTGCATGCAGGGAGATTAGGCAGCCATGGGATCAATACCATCAGGGTAAATCAATTGATAGCGCGGCATGCATGCTCACACACACCCATTAGCTCTCTCCCTGCCCCTCCCCCTCCCCCCCCCCCAGCTGCCTTCTTGTTTTTCGTGGTCACTCTGTACCCCCCCCTCATTTGGCCCCATTTCCACCATCCTCCCATGGAGTGTCTGTCGTGCCACCTCTCACGATTACTCTTTCTCCACTCGGCCGTCCGCCGTCCTCTTTTGATTTTCAATTTCCTCTTGTTTCACATCTTCCATCCCCCCTACCCCCTACCCAACCCGCTGTGTGTTCCTGCCAGCGTTATGAAATTATGTCCTGCAACTCTATGTTTTCAGTAATTGTTGCATTATCTATAAGAGCATTTTTCCCTCCACGTCTGCATCATGCAGTGCCTGTCTGCTCTCAGTAGGCTCTCAACTTCTCCTTCTCTATATTCTCTCAACTCTCTCTTCAGCAGTCAATATTATATCCTCAATGTCCAACAATCAAGCTAGGCCCAAGATGTAAATGGACTGAGCACCTCAGCGGTCACCAGGGGGCGCCCCATCTGTTTTGCCTGTCAGAATGGGAAGATAGATGACAAACGACAACTAGGTTAATCAAATTTTGCTTAGGGCCCTGATAAGGGATGGACTGGCCCTGCCAACAATTCATCCCTCTCAGTAATCAGACACCAGGCCGGTCTACACCCAAATGCCGGTCTACACCCAAATGCCGGTCTACATCCAAATGCCGGTCTACACCCAAATGCCGGTCTACACCCAAATGCCGGTCTACATCCAAATGCCGGTCTACACCCAAATGCCGGTCTACATCCAAATGCCGGTCGCAGCTGTAGTAACCTTTCTACGGTTTTGGATCCCTAATTAGACGGGGCTTTTCTTTTTCTTACTGGTTCACAATCCCCAGTTATTTTCTCACTGGCTACTTTTTTTACTTTCATCTGTAAATATGGCATTAAAAATGAAAGCTTCTGAATCTGCAGGCTGAAGATTCCGAGCAGGATCTGACTCACGAACGACCTTTGCATACCCCCCTGTCATACACATGGCCAGGGGTCCTTTACAAATCACATATTATTACTTGCATATCCTCGCTGCCTACACATGAAAATCAGATGGCCAGATAAGCCCCTCAACTAAATACGGACATGCTGCAGAATGAGCGTCTTTTCCCATTACACAACATTTGCGAACAGTGCAAACATACAGACGTGCGCACAGAAAACGGCCACGTGGCACACGTGTGACTGCAAAGATAGGTGTAGTTGCCATCAAAAAGCACCAGGGGTGCTGTTTCCTGGGGGTAACACGGGAACCAGGTCAAAATCCAGGGCTTATGGTGATCCAACTTATTTTCAGTATACGCTGTGCAATGCCAATCATATCCTATATCTTAATTATGCCCCTCTCCCTTACATCCTTCCTGCTCAACGCCGCACCTTTGCTGCTCACACGTACGAGCCAGTCATCCAGGCAGTATGACAGACACGAGGCACGTGGCAGGTGCAACACACGGTCACCTCAGGTCCGGCAGAACTTCGATTGCGAAAAGGTGAATAGTCACGAGCTGCAACGATGACAAACAGCGCCAGATGGAAGCATGAAACGCAGCGGCTGCCTCATTACTCCTTCGATCCCTTTCCGTGCTTAGTTCATTCCGCAAGGTATTGCTGTCTGATTTGGGCTCGGCTGGGTGCGGAAGGTCAGGTGGTCAGGCACACAGCTGAAATGAGAGGACAAAGAAACACACCTTTTCATCCCACTGGCTATGCGCAACTTTTGATATATACATTATATCAGTGTATTTGTATGCACATCCGTATCATATATTACCGTTTTTGAGTACGTCTAAGTGCGCATGATTTTATTTATTTATTTATTTATTTGTTTGTTTGTTTGTTTATCTATCTATCTATTCATTCATTTATTTATTTATTCATACATACCAGAAACCGTCTACGTGTTCTATTTTTGCCAGCGGTATCACTGCCATCTTCTGGCCGCCGGTACTAATTGCCGCAACCTTAAACGCGGAGTGCTATAGGCCTACGTGGGTTGGAAAACCTTCTCTTGTTGAGGGTCGCGGTTACAGTAGGTTTTTAGGTTAACTTTGCTATCCATAGTGATATAGCGGGAGCGTCAGGTGAGTATAGACCCTGTCCTAAAATGGATTCACTACATCTATGAGATGCGGTAGAGCAGAAATCAACACCTCACGCGGCCTTTGATAAACCCGAGATCCCCAGCTCTACAATAACGATAATTTTCTTTTGTATATAAATTCAATCAGAAAAAATAATTCTCACTGAGAAACGTCTTTTCAATGTTTTTCAGTGGCAGTGATTTTTTTCTATCCTGTTGCAATAGTACTACTACCTTGCGAAAATTTAAAGCATAGTCATATTAATTCCATGGGGTCCCAGCGTGATTGTTAAATTATTATTTTGTAAATTAGGCCTACAAATTGCACATTGGTAATTATTTGATTACGCAGTTTGTTGATTATGTAACGTGCTGATTTAATTGAATTAGTAATGGCTTCCGCTGCCTGTCATTTTTTGCGATTTATTAAGAACGCTGTGATGATTGTCGTGTCCGAGTAAACGGACCATTTATGGGGACATTGATAAAGCACCAGAGAGTGACTGGAAGGAGCCAGATGGGGAACACGGACACGGACGCCTACAATAATTATCCGTTTTATCCCTCAATATGGTGCCGCTCAGCCGGATTGTTACCTAGGCCCAGTAGCCGCTGGTTGTGGGAGTTAAAGTCTCGAGAGGAGCCCTGATGAGCAAGCGATTGAATTGCTAAATAAAGCAATAAAGTTGTACATAAATTAAATAAATAAATTGCATGCAGCGTAGAACTGTCACGTCGCGGGGTGCGCAGCGTGCCTGGATGAGTGCGGCTTCGGGGAAACAAGGCGATACGAGGCAGAAGTAT
>JABFEB020000003.1:254511-291408 GCA_019775895.2 Stomatorhinus ivindoensis | reverse complement strand
AGACTCAGGCCCGCTCTATACGCCGCTCTTTTCCCGGAAGGATAACTAGCTACCGAAGACAGGATCGATAAGAACAATTATTATCATTGTCATGTAAGTGTTGGTGAAAGGCAGCTAGTCAAATCTAAATCCGTTATCCGGGCTGCGCGTCCACGACGATGGCATATTGTGAAGACACGCGGTGCTTCGTTTTGAGCCGATGGTCTGTAACGACTGTAACGACGATGGGAAACCAGGCCGACTGAGAAGTGACAACATCAGGAGACGGGATAGCCTGGGCGACCAGAATCTTCAGGAGTGGTGGATCAGGAGATTGTACCAAACTGGGATGTCGGAAGGACATCGTGAAAATGGTACCAGTCAATAGCTATACGCAGGGCCGTCGGGAACATTAAGGGGACAATGAATTATTTAATGACAAAGACGTCGGACAGGAGTCAAACCCTGTGCTACACTGGGGTAGCTTACAGTCATTCACTGTTATGTTTTATATGTATTGTGGGTATTAGAGTGGAAGCGATTATCTTTGGGATTAACATCATGTAAGTGGCACATCCCTGGTGATCTCGATTATCTACTGAAAGCGATGTTTTGCCACTCTCCCCTAAAAGGTCACTGGCTGACCTTTGAGCTGCTTAAGAGCCGTAGACTCCACAGCGGGTTTTAGAGATTAGACCGAGGTCGGAGGGGAGCATGAACTTCTGTCGAACGACTGCCGGAGAATCCAGGCACCACCAGGCTTTAGCTATATGGTTATTTCCAGTCATCTCATAGCCTTTATGCTAATATGACATTCTATCCATCCATCCATTCAGGATCACAGGGTGTCCAGAACCTACCTTGGAGGTTACAGGCACAAGACTAGGAACAACCCAGGATGGGGTGCCAACCCATCACAGGGCACGGTCACACACCATTCACACCTATGGGAATTTGACAACTCCAAATAATACTTATGAGAGAGAGAGCTGGTATCAGTGGAAGCCAGATAAATGCCACTGCTGTAGGATCGCTGTTTATTGTGATATATGGCCTGTTGTTATATAACATATATATAATATATGGATACTGACTCGCATGTGCAGTTGATGAACAAAATGATCATCTCTTTAATGCTGCCATATGTTGTAATGTAATGTAATCAGGCTAATTAATTCACTGCAAATATTATGCAAGCCGCAGTAATGAGTAATTAGGTGTTGGGGTGTCCTTGGAAGAAGGACCACAAAATGAAGGGTGCGTCAAGTTGCGCCAGCGATCGCTGGATGCAGGTGGGATGGCCTCCAAGACTGCGAGGTGCTGGCATGTGGATTCCGGGCCGGGTCTGGGCCAGTGGGAGGTCGTGTGGCGTAATCACGGCACCAGAAGCGGTATCGGTGCGTCTGATACAAGCCCACAAGCATGGACAATATATATCAAAATGTGTGACGCAGCTGCGAAAAAAAAACATGCATTAGTCATAATGGTCACGTTAATTTAAATGCTACGAATGACTAATTCCGGCAAGTGCTAGATTATCTTATCACTTTATCGAGAATCACTTTCCAATGCCATAGATAAGCTTTTCAGAGAAGAACAATGTGGTAATTTGTGCTGTTCCTCAGTTCTTCAAATCTTTCAAGTATCTTAGAAAGCAGTTAAATCTCTTGGCCCATGAACCCATTGTGGTTGAATCCACAGATTTTACCCTTTTTGTCAGTAAATGTGAAATAGCCATATCAAAAATACAGACAAGTTTAAAGCCTTCTAATTGAAAATGCACGAGTTCTCACTACTGTGATGTCATCAACTTCGGACCAATCACAATCCTGTAGATTGTCCATGTAGAACTGGTGATTAATGTGAGGTTTTATGATTTATCTGTTTCCTTGAGCACAGTCTGATGTGCATAGCTTGGTGTTGAATGCAGTCCTGGAAGTAAGCTGTCACCACCAACCTAGAAATAAACGACTTATGGCCAACAAACGTTTGCTCTAACTGCTCTGCAGACACTCCTGGACACATTTTTTCTCTGACATGTTCAGCAGTGCGTAATTCGGTCGTGGTTCCACAAGAGAGCCAGTGCCGTCATAGCACAAGCGCTCCAGAGCTCCGGACTTAGCAGTGCATTCTGGGATTCAGCCTACATGGTGACTCATAGCTACTGAGCTGCCTCTCTGAGGTGACGAGCATAGATGTCGTGTCAAGATCGAGGTCCTTTGTGTACACGGTGCTCCGGTTTGCCTCCGACACGGCGGCAAGAACAGAAAGTAAAAATAACATCTGCCAGATCCTGAATGTTTCTTTAAGACCCGTGTCCGTCCTTGACGTGGCCGCGGATGTGGGAAGACACTGAAGCGTGTCTGATATCGCTGAAAATTCAACGCGAGAAACTATCGCCGGCCAAGTCACATGACAAGAAGGTCGACACCAGGTTCCCTCCATGTTGTGTTAATCTGCACTCTGTTTTTAGGGCAACGGGCTGGCTTCCTGTGCACTGAGAAGAGTCAAGGCCGACTTTAGTGTTTTATAGACGCTGAAACCGTGAAGCCTAGTTTGCTATATTGTTTGGATTATATAAATTGTTCTAATAATGCATCAATTTTCATATCCGCTTGTCCAGTGCTGGGCTGTGTTTCGCTGGAGCCTACCAAGGAAATACGAAGATTACCCTGGTTGGGATGATGGTCCTTTGCAGGGCACACACTGCTCACAAATACACCAGGACAACGCAGGAAATTTCGACAGACGAATTAGCAAAGCCCTGAACAAAATCCTGAACAACCCACAACTCTACAGGATGCAGCTCTGCGTAACCAACCATACATGAAGTCATAGGTTTTATCCCATCTAGTATATAGACTGAAGCAGGCAGATTATTAGTATCAGCGCCACATAACCTCAAAATAAGAGACCTCAGCAGAAATAAAAGCCTTTACTACATCTCTGCCAAGTTTCTCTTTTACACCTAAATCGATTTATGCATTTTATGAATTACGGTAGCTATATTTCCAATATATGTCCGATGTAATGGTCACCGATTCTTAAAAATAACATACGAACCAAATGAAGTACATCGACTGTGAAATTTAACCGCAAGTCTGCGTCTTCGCTAATTTAATGCGGCGCCATTAAAATAAGCTAAGATGCCTGTACGGCGCGTGGTAATGGCACGCGTTGTGTTCGATAAGCGGGTTTAATTGCTATGTATTTAAAAGAATCTGAAATATCGGTTTCCCTTCACTGGCGTTTATTGGTCTTTGCCTCTCGGAGCTGCGACTCGCAGCCGGAGCGGAGATCCGGCGCAGGCATCGCATTAAAAACTCGCATCTTTCTGCCACTGAGTCGCACGCAAATAGCCCACCGACGCGTGCATTTTGTAGCCTCTTGTATGAACGCGCATCTGTAGAAATTTCAAGAGGATATTATCGGCATCCTCACAGCATATCCATGCACCCGACGTTTCCAGATCAGATGAGAAAGCTTGAAATTGAGAGGCGAGCCAATAGCAAAGAAAACTCCCATCAACCACAAGAATAACCGCGAAAGCAAAAAAATTATTAAAGTACACGGAACTAGCGTAATTCTTCTGTATATGTGTATTGTGCGTTATTAATATTATAATGGTCATTTGTTTCCTGTGCATATTGCATTGCATAGTTCTCTGAGCCAGTAGCCAAACTAAAATTTATGACTATTACCGCACATAATTAATATTTAAACACAGACTCTATCAATATTCATTAGCAGTAAGGTGGCAGAGCTCAGTGGATGGTACTAGCTTCAGGCCCTGGGAATCTGGGTCCCACTTTGGCTTTTGAGTTTGCATGTTTTTTCCTGTTATGTGAGGTTCCCTCTTATGTCCTGCCTCTTACGTAATGGCATGCATCTATCCATCCATTTTCTGTAACCCGGAGGCTTTGGCTATGAGGTGGGGGACAACCCAGGATGGGGTGCCAACCCATGACAGGGCATATTCACACACCACTTGCTCACACAGCCACACCTATGGGCAATTTTGGTAACTCCAGTGAACCTCTGCATGTTTTTGGACTGGGGGGGGCCCCAGGGCACGCGAGAGAACCCCCACAATGACATGGAGAGAACATGCAGCCCCGCACATGGAGCTATGGAAGAGACTTGAACCTGGGTCTCGGAGGTGTGGGGCAACAACACAAACCATTGCACCACCATGCCCCCCCCCCCTTTTAATGGCATGCACTTTGATGAACTGGTATCTGTAAATTGCCCGTAGTATGTCCTT
This sequence comes from Stomatorhinus ivindoensis, assembly GCA_019775895.2. Taxonomy (NCBI): domain Eukaryota; kingdom Metazoa; phylum Chordata; class Actinopteri; order Osteoglossiformes; family Mormyridae; genus Stomatorhinus; species Stomatorhinus ivindoensis. The sequence goes on along the minus strand of JABFEB020000003.1, from coordinate 287,165 downwards.
GTGCCCAGTGTAGCCTGGGTCAGAATATTCATTCAAGGATTCAAAGACTTATTGTCATTTGTACTAGTATGGGACTGTGTACAGTGTGACGCTTGCTTGTGTTTCCTGCAGACAGACACAGGGTAAGAAGACATAGGACAAGCACTTGGGTAAAATAAATATTAATATATAAATGTAAATATGATTTAAGAATATATGGATGTATTCTGGGGTGCCATAAAGGGGGGGGGGGGGTATGATGGTTCCAAGGGCCCCTGAATGACTGTGGCCCTCAGTAATTTGGAACACAATCTGATCAGTTTTGGTTGGGGGCACAATATAATATGCTTTCATGAGGCCTGAAATCTTCAGTGGCATCCCTGGATACATCTAGGTAGTCATGCATGGGCAGATGTTGTGTAGATCTTGCTCTTATACTGCTCACATCCATTGGAAGCCCGTACACCTAGCCGGCTCCTCGACAGCACATGTGCTTGTAATCTGCTATTTGAATAATCCTAAACGATATTTATTGATATTTGCCGTTTGCCTGAGTGCAGGTACACTGGAATGCTTCTCTTCACAGACACCACCTTGTTCTCCATAGCTTTGGGGGTTAAGGGCCTTACTCAAGGGCCCACGGACATGTGACTGTTCTGCTGAGGATGGGGCTCAATTTGGTGATTTTTCGATAAGGGGGAGAGTGACAGCGCACTAAGCCATTCACTGCCCCCCCCCCCCACTTGCCTCACTTGTGCATCGCTTTGGAGAAACGCATCTTCGAAATAAAATGCATGACGATGTGAGGCCAGGCTGGGGGACAAAGACTTTGTGTAAAGTCTAGCGGTGGTCGGGATACAGGAAGGGTGTGTAGATGCATTGTAGATGCATTGCTGCACCTTGTGCTGAAATCTGCAGTCAAATCCAGCCGAGGTGTTTCTTACGGGAAGCGAAGAGAAACAGGAAATCTCTGAATAGCTGGGTCTCGTTTCCCCTCTGAGAGCACGCTGCTTTACAGTCTCGATGTGGATGATGCCGGTGATGTGTTTACTGAGGCGCTGGATCTCAAAAAAGAATGATTACGGTTGATGCTAAAAAGCATAATTTAAAGGTAAGATGATTTTATTTTTCATTATGAAATAGCTATCATTCAGTAGTTTAAAACCGTGGTTTAAAATTCAGAGCTTGCTATAGATTCCTCTTGGTATTTAGTGCCCTACTTGGGTGAGACAGTTTGATTGTAGCTTGGTAAACAAGGGAATGTCTTGGTATTACAGTACATCAGGATGCACGGGCCACGGGAATCAGATATCAGATGATTTTGGTTGAAACAGAAAGCCAGTCTACTCCAGTCACTGTGATCTCTGGAGAGGTGCAGGGTCCAAAGCAAGCCTCCCACGCACGGATGCAGCACTATCGGGGAGCCGGGAGCGGGACTGGCGTTCCTCCTGCAGTGCCCTGGCATCTCTGCAGTGACGCCTGACTTCTTGCACTTTATTCCTCGACAACCTCCTGGGAGAGGGTTTAGTTTACTAGCGCAGAGCTGAGATGTGGGGGGAGGGGTGGGAGAATGTGAGCAAGAGAGTGGGATAGAGAGGAGGGATGTGAGTGAGTGCCTTCGGTGGTTGGCGCGGTGGCACTGCTGGTCTTTCATTGTTATTTAATCCTTTGCCTGGGTAATCGATCGATCACGCACACACCGTTCACTCCACGCTGACTGGCAGTATCTGTTCATGGCTCTCCATTGTCATCCTGACAATTTTGTAGCTCGTGCTTGTGTAGAATGGATGCATCCGAGGTTTCAAGCATGCAAATTGCCATAGTGGGATTTGCCGTTGCAATGATTCATATTTTCTCGAGTGGTGGCCTTTATGCTCTCCGCTTACTGATCAAATGTGTGTCCTAGCTACGTCTGTCGCAGTACCGAGTGATTTCACTTTTAGAGTACCTTAGAGTTCTCACTAGTATGCTCAACAATGAGTTGCATTAATGCGTAAGCGTGGAATCAGAGTAGGTGGGTTGCTTTATGTGTGTAGCCTGTTTCGCAGGTGTATGTAATCGCATGTAATCCAACACGCTTGTTTCGTTGAGTGAGGGTCTTCCAGGAAATCGCTGTAATTTGCCATTCAAAAAAGAGAGGAGCTTTGGTGACACATTGCTTTGCAACTCTCCGTTTAGACGGCGCAATGAAAACCCGAAGAGATCCCCTAAGAGACACGGAGTAAAAACTTGCAGAGGATGGGACCGAGAGGCTGATGAGGATCCCCTTTGTCAGGAGAGGAGCATCGGTACAGCCCCAGTCTTTCCCATTGAATTGGCTCGCTCCCTGCAGCTAGCTTGCCAGGTTGATCACGTTTGCCTGTCCTCTTTACAATGGGCAGGTTGGCAAAGTTGCAGGGGTCTTGCGACGAGCAGCCAATCCACAATGTCAGGAATAGAGACGTTAGTTTTGTAACAAATCAACACGCCAAATAAACATGGAGCCAGGCTCGATTTCTGGGTGTCCTATACTGTCCGTGATGGGATACCATGTTTCCATTCCTTCTTGCTCCTGAGGATGAACTGACGATTTAATCTGCCCCAAGGATCTTCCCCTTGTCTTCCCCCGCGGAAGGCTTTTTGGAAAGCTACCTGAATTGTGTTAACTTGCGAAGAACGTCATTCTGATTGGCTGTGAATGAAGTCGGCCTGGTTTTCTGGTACATGAGCTAAGGTTTTGGGTAGCCAGTGTCATACTGCTGGTTGCACATGTGTGTAAGCGCATATCTGTCCCCATCTCCTAACACGGCCCACCTTGAAGCGAATAGAAAGTGGAGAGGAGCGCGGCAAGGATAAGCTTGAAAGGAGTTCACAAGCAAGGCTGAAGCCATCATGCAGTCGGACGACCTCTTCATCCGCAAGTTCCGCCGGCAGAGTCCCAGGCCCCCCGTAGCATCGGTCACCTTTGACCCCAAGCGTGACAGCGGCGTTCGGACACGGGTAGCTGAGTGGCCTCCCAGAAAGGACGAGGATGCATCGGATGGAGAGAGCCCGACGACTAGCCGGATCGGGCTGAACCTGCGAGCCTTGGGCCGGGGTCACATCATGCAGAGGAGCAACAGTGACGTCACACTCGGTGATCTGGACTCCTCGGCTAAAGGGGCAGGGAAGGTTGCCAGAGCAGGAGCTGAAAAGGCTGGGTCAGGAGATGCCAGGGTACTGGGGGACCCTGGGATGGCACTGCACAGGGAGTACGGCAGTCTCTCATCCCTGGAGCGGCAGACACAACCCCAAGCACCCAGCAGTGAGGATCAAGGTCCACTTAGCCCCTCTTCTCTACACTTCAAGGACCCTTTCCTTCTTCTCGGGCTGCAGAATTCTGCCCCGGATCCTGAAGGCTTTTTCCGCGGGCTTTCCGCCCCTGCTGTGGTGGACAACACAAAACCGGTCAAGCCTCCTAAGCCAGAGGTGCAAAGCAAGAAGTCTAAGCCCACCCCTCCTCTGGTCCCCCAGCCAGTTCCTGTTGACAACCTGGGAGGAGGTGCCTGGGTGCGCAACTTTGCGCACTACGACGTGCAGAGCATCCTGTTCGACCTGCAGGAAGTGGCGTCGAGCAGAGACAGCATTGGCCGCAAAAAGAACATCACCTCAGGGGCTTCGGCAGCCTCCCAGTTGCGACCCCCGACCCTGGGGGGCCCTCCCTCACCCTCTCTGGGAGGGAGTGGAGCTGGCAGCGCCGATGACCCTGAGCAGTTGCTGCTGCCACTTGATGAGGGCGACGGCAACGGCAATGACCTGCTCCTCAGCTGTCCGCACTTCCGGAACGAGATGGGTGGCGAGGAACGGGCAGGCCTTGGGCGGGCACGAGAACCAGGGGGACTGCGGCCGAGCCTGCAGTGCCCCAACGATGCCGTCTCTGTCCTGGAAGAGCCGAAGGAGAGCCATGTGCAGCAACAGGGCAAGAGCAACTTCTTCATTGAGTTTGCTGACCTGGGAGCCCACTATTACCGCAAGTACTTCTACATGAAAGGTAAGACATGCGTCCCTTGGTGTCTTCATGGTTCATTCTCACATTGTCTCTTTTTGCCTCAATGACTTCACACTCTGCAATCTGGTTGACTTTGTATCAGGAAGTATAGAAACTACTGCTTCTCCAAAAAGACATCCCTGCCAGGGCTTATATACATGTCACAGGACTATAGAATATGAGGAAGACAGGCAACCATCCTTCTCCTCAGTTGTGACAGGCCCACAGGACAGAAGGTTAATTAGCCCGGTAGCACATGACTGTTAAGCATGTTGCAGGTGAGGTATAAGTAAAGCTTGACCACCTGCTGCAGGAGGAAGAATCATTTCTCTCTGCCACTGGTCTTGCCAAGTAGGTCTGTCCCTTGAGCTTGTTCTCAGTGCTTTTGTCCTTCATGCCCCATGTCTTTGAGATCCTGTGATTCTGCTTATGGCCATTAGTGAAAATGAGAAGCAGAAGGAACAGGATAAGAGATCCTGTCGGTAAATTGATGTATGAACTGTTATCCCATTTTCCCTTGATCGATGTTCCTGAAATGACTATCATTAATAAACCTCTAACCCTTATTTACAGACCACCAGAATTTCTTTGGCATGGATGACCGCCTTGGACCGGTGGCCATCAGTTTCCGCCGGGAGGAGAAAGAAGGTTCCAGTGGTGCCCAGTATAACTACAGGATCATCTTTCGTACCACAGAGGTACCAGTTATACCTAATTGCAAAGTTGGACATGCCCAACACAACTGTAGGACCTAAATGGCACAGTTACAAAACCACCCCAATAGTAAAACCATCTTGCTCCCTATTCAGCTGAAGACCCTCAGGGGATCTGTCCTGGAGGAATCTGTGCCCTCGGCTGCCCGCCACACCACCCCCCGTGGCCTCTCCCCCAAGCGGCTGCTGGAGCACATTATCCCAGAGCTGAACCTGCATTGTCTGCGGCTGGCCTCCACCTCGCCCAAGGTCCGGGACACCCTGCTGAAGCTGGACGAGCAGGGGGTGAGTCTAATTGGCCGCCCCTGAGCGACAAGGATGAAAGCAGGGAGCGATGGCAGAGACATATAATAGGTGACTGTACCTATACTGCCAGTCCTGATGTCACAAGGCAGAGCCCCCACAATGGTGAATAAGCACAGCCTCTCTGCCCCCCCTCCAGCTGAATTTCCAGAGGAAGGTGGGGGTGATGTATTGCCGGGCCAGCCAAAGCTCTGAGGAAGATATGTACAACAATGAGAACGCTGGACCCGCCTTCGAGGAGTTCCTGGACCTGCTGGGCGAGCGCGTTCGTCTGCGAGGCTTTGAGAAGTACCGGGCTCAGCTTGACACCAAGAGTCAGTGCCCTCGCTCGAGCATGCACTCTCACTTCGATCCCCTACCTTTGTCTCAGCGCCCCCCCCCCAGAAACACGCCCTGTGTTTTTATCTGTGCAGCGGACTCCACGGGCACCCACTCCCTGTACACCCGGTACCAGGACTACGAGGTCATGTTCCACGTGTCCACCATGCTCCCGTACACAGCCAACAATACCCAGCAGGTACGGAGACGGTCTGATGTTATGGTTCTGAGTACCACCCTCAGAAATTGTGCCCAGATACCCTTTGTGCATTCGACTCGTATACCAGGCTAACCCATGTTATACCACTGTGATCTTTGCGCTTACGGGTGATGGTTTTTAACATCAAAATGTGCTGTAATTGTATTTGAAAGTCAATATATGAGGCCTAAGTGACAGAGACAACATTGGGGACTGAAAGAGAAAACAAGCAACTGCTTTCATCCCACTCCCCTCGCAGCTACTGAGGAAGAGGCACATCGGCAATGACATCGTGACCATCGTCTTCCAGGAGCCCGGGGCCCTGCCCTTCACACCCAGAGCCATCCGATCCCACTTCCAGCATGTGTTCATCGTCGTCCAGGTCCACCACCCATGCACTGACCGCACCTACTATAGGTAGCTTCTCCTGGAACTGGTCACATGTCCACATTATTTTGTAGCATCTTAAATTGCAGCCATCACTGTCTGATGCATAAAGATCGTTTTATTCCTCATGTTTTAGGTCAGGAAAGAGTGTGTCACGTGTTGCGGTCTTATTCTTCCCGGTGTCTCTCTGTCTGGCTTGTGTATGCTGTGCTTCAGGGTGGCTGTGACACGCTCCAAGGACATTCCACTGTTTGGGCCACTGTTCCCTATGGGGGCGCGCTTCCCTCGCTCCACGGCATTCCGGGACTTCCTGCTGGCCAAGGCCGTGAATGCGGAAAACGCCGCTGAGAAGTCCGAGAAGTTCCGCTCCATGGCCATGCGTACGCGGCAGGAGTACTTGAAGGACCTGGCAGAGAACTACGTCACCACCACGCCCATCGACTCCTCCACCAAGTTCCCCTTGCTCTCACTGGGCGGCAAGCGCAAGGACAAGCTGAAGGGGGCCAAAGGGGCGGAGCTGCACAGTGCCGGGGCCCTGGTGTGGGCAGTGACGGCACAGGGGGACGGCATCCTTGGGCAGAGCTTGCCCTGTCTGCTGGGCGTGTCCGCCGAGTCAGTGGTGCTAATTGAGAGGTGCACCCGAAGGGTGGTCTTCAACTGCTGCTGCCGTGACGTGATTGGCTGGAAGGCGATGATGGATGGCGGCGGTAGAGGCGGGGCTGGTCTCGATATCTTCTACGAGAGGGGGGAGGTTGTGTCGGTCAGCGTCCCTGAGAGCCAAACAGAGGACATTCGGGAGGTGGTGCAGAGGCTTGAGGTGAGGGGAGTGTTGCTTCTTTTGTATTTTTCGACGTTTCCACTTTTACGTACTGTAACCCTGTCAATGGCCACCTGAAGGGCTGCTTCATGACTTTATATCCCCCTTAATACATGCCCAACCCACAGATAGTGACCAGAGGCTGCGAGGCGAGGGAGGTGATGCCGCTGCGTGATGGAGCAGGGCAGCCCGGCTTCTCTCTGAGTGAGGAAGGCTTTGTGACAGACCTCCAGCGGTTCGGCTACGCCGACAGCGGGGGCCTGCAGCTGGCCGACCGGGTGGTGCGGCTGTGCGGCCGGCCGCTGGTGTCCCTGGAGGCGGAGGTCAGGGCGTGTCTACTGCGCGCCGCCCCCAAAATCCAGCTCACTGTCATCCCGCCAGATGAAAACGGCAAGCCGCGCAGGTGAAACAGGGGGGATGGGGAGGCGGTCGCCATGGCAACACAATACGGGCAATTGCACACACCCCCCCCCCCCCCCCCCCCGGGCAGATAGCTGTTTGTTTTTATCAGCCAGTGTGCCAGCAGGCATGTGATTTATGATATTTATGAGGAGCAAATATGTAATTCCATACTCTTTCGCTGTCGGGTGGACGGATTTGTTCACAATATGGCGGGAACAAAAGCAGAAATTTCATGTGAAGGAGTGTGACAATAATAATCCTGCCTGATTTCCATATTTTGAAATAATCATAAGGCTAATACAATATGATAGTGTTGGCTTGACATAATGCAGGGCTGAACACAAGTGGATAACACCTAACACTTAAAAATCCCTCTTTCCGGCGCTGACAGGACGCTCTTTCAACCTCTTTAACGTCCGTTTAAAAACATAAACGTTGTTTGAGTCACAATCCCATAAGCGGAGCCATAAGTGACTGACAAGTGCGGAACAATTAACCTCCTCTGTAAAATTTCAATCAAGTTTCTGCATATTATTGAGTCATTTTTATGGTTATGGTAATATTATAATCCTACAAAAACAAGCATTCCTTCCCAAGCATGCAGCAGCCGGGTTTATTTTAATTCTCAGTATGATTGAAATCTGCTTTGAACTGTCATTCAGAGGTGACTGCTGTTTATAGACACGTTGACTTTCGACTGGTCTGAACCGGCTGCTTCTATATTTCCGGAATTACTTTGAAGCAGGGACTAGTAACCATTTTATTCATTTGCAAAAATAACTCGTCATAATTCAGTGAAGAGGTGCAGCTAGGACGAGAATGTGAAATGTAAATGAACAGTTTATTTGACATGCTGATCGGGTGATTTCTAAAGATTGACTGGCAGGGTAACCAATTGCTATTATTGGTGTCCTGTGTGGCGCTGGATTCCTGGTGATTCCACACTGACGGGTGATTCCGTCTCGCTGTCCGGGCCGCAGGAGCTTTTCCGAGCTGTATCAGAAGGCCATCCAGGACGCAGAGCGCAAGGCGGGGGAGGAGCCGACAGGGGAGGCCTGGGTGCTGGACGAGAGGGAGGATGAGGAGGAGGAGGAGGAGGAGGAAGGGGTGGCGGGTGAGAAAGGGGACACGGAGCCTCCCGAGGGCAGGGAGGACCCACCTGTGGCGACGGCACCAGAGGATGGACAGCGGGGGTCCCGACCACCCTCTCCAAGCCTCCCCCTTGTACAGACCACCTCACTCCAGGACGAGCCCACCGCCGAGACCCTGGAAATCAGCACCTCCCCACCTTCACACAGCTGCTCCCGGGAGAGACATGGCACTTTCCAGGACTCCGGCGATGGGTAGGCCGGCTCCACTGTTATGACAGATGCTCGTAGCTTTGACATCAGCGCCGGTCAACCGATTAGCTGACATTGGTGGCCACTTAGGATGCCATCTTCTGAAGGGGTGCTGACTTAGCAAGCCAATCTCACTTTGTCTTAGATGGGGGGCGCCAGCAGTGAAGCTTGCCTAGGGCACCGCATGGGCTTCAACCGGTACTGATTAATATCATGCTAAGAGTTGCTCATGTAGCATTGAAGTTTGGACTTTAACACTTCGAGGGCTTCCTCTTGGGCGGTGACCGATGGTCTGTGTCCTTCTCCACCCGGCAGGCCAATGAGCGAAGACGTGGACATGGGGGCGGATGAGCCGGCCCACGAGAACGTCACGGAGCTACGCCACGCCACGCCCGACCTCATCTTGGCGGCCAAACCCAAGGTGCCACTAGACAGCCAGGAGCAGCAGATGCAGGTATGAGCGGAGTCCGTCCCCCGTCCCCCCCCCCGCCCCACCTCCATCTTTGATGATCAGGTTCTGAGGTACATTTCCCAAACGCAAAGTTGCGAACAAGATTAGCAACATACCTAGTCACAGCCATGCAACTGAACAGTTCCTACTATGTAGCTTGCTTGATGGGAGATTTTGGGAAACCCCTAGTTGGGTGTTAAAGGACACAGTCGGGGAAGTAGGGGGATTCCCTGCCTAGTTACATTAATGCTGGTTTACTGGGAATAACTGTAGTTGTTATAGTGGCTGAAGCTATAGTGGCTTCTGAGAAGTGAGGCAAAATGCCACTGACTTTCTATCAGATGTCGAAAGTCTTATCACATGCACCGAGGCAGGCGTTACGTTCAGAGGCAGGTGAAAATGTCATTTGCTCCTGTCTATGGCAGTATGTCAAAGGAAATCTATCTAGAGATGCCAACACTCTGATCCACCTGATTCTGCCAAAAGAATAGTGTTGTAACGGTCGTGGGACTTCTCATCGAAGGTTCTGGAAGCAGCAGGGTACTCTATGAATGGAGGTAAAAATATGGTCTATGGCAGCCTGCCTGGACACTTACTTCTTCCCTTTTTACAGTCCGTAGGGCTGGAGGATCTACCTTCGTCCAGCGACCCCTCCCAGTCCCCAGGAGTGCTCACTGGCCCGGATAGAGCCGACCGCAACTCCCGGGCCCTGAGCCTTCACAACTCCATCACCAAGAGTATGGACCATCTAAGAGTCCCCAGTTACACCTATAAGCACCTCTCTGCATTAACACAGCCCAAAATGACATGATGAGATCAGAGCTAACGACCAACTTAAAGGGTTAAAAATTCAAGATTAGAGAATATACTGGACTTTCAGTTTTGTCACATGTAGTCAAGGGCTTTTTTTTTTTTAAACTCTCTTGTATAGCACGAAATGTTGAGCTCAAACAACAGTCCATACACCCATCTTCCATAGCCTCTTATTGAGTGAGTACTCTTAAATACTCTTGAGGTTCTGGCCAAGCCTGGAGAGTATCCCAGACAACGGAGTGTGTAAGACAGGGGACACCCTACTCAGGATGCCATTTGAACAACAGTCATTCAATAAAATCATTTAATAGTGACTGTACATCAAAAAATTGGCAGTGGTGAACAAAACGTAGTGTTCCATTATCGAACGTTGAAGAGACTCTTTTAGATGCTGTTAGACGGCTCTTAAACAGGTCGGCGACTGAAAATATCTTTAGTGCGGTTGTCTCCTATTCCATGCATTCTCCTTTTTTTTAATTGCCTGTCCTCTCCGTCTCAAAAGCCAGTACCTCTAACCACCAGCTCTTATCACCCCCCACCACTTCCAACCACCCTGAGTAAGAGGGAGACAGATGGGGGGGGGGGGGGACAGCCCCCAAACCCCAACGTCCTTTTAGCCATCTGGCCCCCTTACCCTTTGAATTGATCAGTCACACCGGATGGCCAGTGGTTATTATGATTCTCATTACTTTCACCGCCTACTGTTCTACACGTCGCTCGTTGAATCTTCCACACCAAAGAAAATCGGGTTAACCGTCGTGCTCAGGCTCCCCGCGGTTGAGCCCTTCCTGGCACTTGCTTTTGGCACCGAGTCGCGGTTTTTATCTGCTCCCTGTGTACGTTAACGTTCCTGTGTTAAGTCTCCATAATGTTAATCACTGTAGTGGAAGTGCAGTTCTAATAGATTTGAGCTGATTCCTAATAGCTACTTAGACAACTAAACTGAACCAGTGGTTTGGGCTACAAAGTGCAGCTTGTGCTGATTTAAAGTTGTTCACAATAGCACTCAGTATTCCTAAAGATACAGTTGATTCTTATTAATTTTATTTATATCAACCCAGCCTGAGATGAAGTTGCGTTAAGGTTACCCCTAGTGCCCTCTGGTGGCGGGACCGTGTTACACTTAAACATTGCTACATTTGACAACCCATTTTTGTGTCCTTTACAGTACTTCACACAAACATTACAGCACACATTCATGGATTTATATGATGTGCTCTTTCTCAGTCCTGTCAGAGACGAGTGAAACCTCTGGGAAAGACTGGCAGTCCATCGCGGATTTGGCCACAGCCTGTCGGAGTATCCTGGAGGCCTTGTCCCGAGAAGGTAACACTGCAGAGGACGTGGGGGACAATTGTTCTGCCCGAGCGAGTCTATTTTTATGTTCGGCTCTGATGTTGTACAAGTGTGCAGAGCTACCCCCATGTGTGATACGATTTGTAAATATATCACGCGTCAGACCTTCTCATAGGCAGCGTTTAGCAGTGTTGATCTCCACGGGGAAGCTAATTGGCTAACAACACCCTCACCTGGAGGCTGCATCGTGCTCATTGGTCAAGAGCAACCACATACTGAGCCAATGAATACCAGGGAATAATCACGTGGCTTTCGTGTCCGGGAGTTGAGTGGAGACAAGGAGAACGAATAAAACAGTTCAAGGTGTCCAGGACCGCTGGGATTACTGAAAAATTAAACCCAGTTCATGTCCCCCTTCCAACTGAATTCAATTAAACTACAAGGAAAGGACACTGTGTGTCCTGTCTCCTCTACCTAGCTAACAGACGGTTTTTCTCCTATACCATTAATGCAAATAGAAGCTGAGAAAAATAAAATTATACAGGGAAGCCAATCCAGTAGGTTCTCTGCGGGGGGAACAGAGGAAATCAAAACTTTAGATATTAAAGCATTATGCAAAACGCAAAAGGGGTGTTATAATTCAAAAGTCAGCCTTGGCATATAACCCAATCTTATCTGTTCTTCCTTGTGGAATTTTTTTAATGCGCAATATAAATTACTGGATTTTGAAAATTTCCCTGACTCTCTAGAGGCACAAGCTGTGAAAACGAAGATTCTGTGCTAAATGTAAATTTATTTAAAAATTAATCACTGAGTGATAAATGTAATAAGGCTCCAAACTTCCTCGAAGGCAGGAAAAACATTATTCGGACCTTTATTAGAGCACTTTTCTCGAAAGCGCTAAGGTACTGTTCTATAGCTTCATGTCCACGGGTCACATGATGCACAAAAAAGATCTCTGATGGTGGTACCGGGTGAAGGTGAGTAATTAGCTGACGTGATGTTCCAGATCGTAAAACAGACGGCCCAGGGCCTGCGGAGGGCGCTAATGTTCCAGGACAGATGGAGGCTAAGCTGAGAGACATCAAGGAGAGGTGAGTCTTCTCACTGGAACATTTTGCAGTAGGTTCTGACCCACGTGAATCCTTGGGCTATTTGCTGTTCATTAACTCATTTCAGGAAATCCATCTTCTTCTGGACCACAAATTAATTTGTGTTTCTCCTGAATTATGGTTTATTCGTTCCTCCATCCTTTATTTTACCTTTCTCATTCTTTCTCACTCGTTCTGTCTAGCAGTGATTCCCCAGGACATCTGGAGGAAAAGGTTTCCCAGCTAGAAGCCATGCTGAAGAGACTTCAAGAAGACCTGCAGAAGGTAACAGGCTTCGTGGTTCTTCAGCCTCAGGATGGGGGACTGTTGACGAGATTTTTTATGGTGAGGGTATAAGAGAGCCCGACCTTATCATTGGCCACTGAAATGTTTTGAATCTGTGCGTGACAGGGAAGGGGAGACTCCTGGGGCCAATCAGCTTTCAGCTGGGGGCAGTGCACATGTGGTCCCGCCTCTGCATATGCCCCAGCCTCCGGTCATTCTGCTTACCAATAGCAATTAAGCAGGAAGTCAGAGCGTGAGCGTGTAGGCGCGGTTCCCAACACATCGCGCAGACGCGCCTCACGACCGCAGACATGAAATCCGAAGTGTCATAAGATGAGTTATTGGGTCTCTTTATATGGGTTCATTTGCCTTTATATGCCCCTAATGGATCTCGGTGACTTTTTGAATTGCACGCAGCCATATATATATATATGATGTAATATCGTTATCTAGCTGAGTGGGAAAAAAACGGAGCCTCGCACAAGCTGTGGAGGAAGTCATCGCGCGGGCTGCCTCTGCAAATATGAAATAAGCGAACCGTCAAATTACATTATTAATTTTCCTTCCGCTGGAACATTTGTTTTCCCTTATATCCAAGCCTGCGAATGGATATGGAGTCTAATTTAATGGCGGACAGTTGTGTGTGCTCGAGTAGTAACCGATATGTTGGTTCATCTTCTGATTCATATGCGATCGGCCGTTTCGTCAATCCCGGCGATTAACCTTGCACTACAGCACATATGGTGCGTGCCTTTCATAATGCATTTTACATTTCCATCTATCAAAACCCACCCCAAGTGACAGATGTAATATCAGCCCGACGTATGATGGAACCGTAATGTGCTTCGTCGAATTGGGGATTAAGAGATGATTTGTGGAGATACCAAGAAGCCGATTGAGGATCTCGTAGATGGTTGGACCCAGAAGGACGAAGCAGAGATGTACTCTGCGTCGCGGGTCACTTCACTTGACTTATTGCTGTCCTTTATTTATATGTGGATTTATTCGCCTGAATAATTTCCCCTTTCTTTGTCTTGGGGCTGTGCTTTCCATTAGACAGTTTGCATAAATTTTGATCTTCGAGATGCAGGCCAAGAGGAAAGAGGTGTTTCTGAATGATTCTCCCGGCCTTCATCCCGCCTGCACCGGGGATCAAAACAGTAGCCGTCTGATGCGTTTTGACCCCCCCCGGGACATAAACGGCAGATGAATCCTAGTGGCGTCCGTCCGTCACCCCGAGACCTACTTAACGTACATTTGCCAATAACGCTCCATCGGCCTTCAGTTGGCATTTTTTCTGTTTTTTCATTCATTCCCTGTGGAGAAAGATAATGCGTGCAACCTGTGTGTGTGTGTGTGTGTGTGTGTGTGTGGGGGGGGTCAAAACGCATCAGCCGGCTACTGTTTCGATCCCCGATCGAAACAGTACACCACAGGTTTTTACCAGTTTCCCCAACTATAAATGAAAATAAAACAAGCTTCCTTTATAACATGGATAGAGTTTGTAACAGTGCATGTCTGACGTCCTGTTAACTGGTGAGGGCACAGTCAGATTCCAGGCCGTCCTTTAACTTTAAGTGCACTAGTTTACCGTCTCATCCCATGAAACGGGGCTGCATTTAATGTCCCTTGTAGAAAGAGAATGCCTCATTTTCTCTGCTGCTGCAGCATGAATCAAAGATGTGACATTTCCTTCCTAATCAAGGTACTCTAACAGAGAACATACTGTGAATTTATTTGTTAGCAAAGAATATTGAGTGTATTTTTAGTACATTTTAAGTAAGTAAGTGTAGAATATCTGTGTGTGAAAACTTTTGATGGTTTTGAAAAGGCATTTGTTGAGCATGGATGCACTTGGAGGACCGCAGCAGGAGTATACTCCTTGACCTCCTCAGGAAACCTTCACCGTCTGTCTGTTTCTCCCCCTTGAATGGATCTTCCTTCCCCTCCAGGAGAAGGAGGACAAGGCGGTCCTCCAAGCGGAGGTGCAGAGCCTCCGGCAGAACAACCAGCGGCTGCAGGAGGAGTCCCAGAGTACAGTGGCCCGGCTCATTAAGGTGACGGAGCTCCTGTGCAGCGTCAACAAGCCTTGCTAGCTTCTCCCACAGAGCCCCGCCGACAGCTCCACCAGCGCATCGTGCACCCCAAACCCCCCCCCAGCACCCACCCCGAAAGACTGTCAACCCTTGACCCATCTTCGCTAACCTCTCCTCTGATTGGCTGGCTCTGCCTGACCATGGTATGCACACCCACCTTCTTTTAAAAAACGGACTCCAGTATTGCAGGACTGAGGAACTCTACAACGGGGATGCATTTGTGTGCGAGTCTGCGTGTGCGTGTGTGTGTGTGCGCCTCTGTGTGTGCGTGTGTGCGCACGTGCATGAATGTAGGTATATTTCCCAACTTCAACTTTGTCAGCAAGTTGGGCTAACTAGCGAAATGCAGAGTTTGTAGCTTTTATGTATATGGTGAGAGCATTTATGGGATAGCAATATGTTTGGTGGTTATTTTGAAATGTATATCAGATTAACTTAAAGGCTATACATTTTTTTTATATATCTGCTTCCTACAACTGGATCGAAAGTCCTCAGTATATCTCCTGCATTAGCAATAGAACTACATCTGGGCACAGCTGTCTGATTCCCCTCGAGCGATCCTTTCTGCTGCGGTATCGGAGGGTTTCTGTTCCACTCTATGCAAATCTCCCCTGAGCTGAGTCTGACCTCCTGCCCGGAATCCAGAGCAAAAGCACGTCGGACAGATTAAATTATGTTGTTAGGACATCCTCCGCTTCACGCCCGTCCTGAGATGGTTTAGCACATAAGCCCTTTTTTCCTTGCATATACCTTTATATATATGGCTGGTAATTTTTTCATTTTTAAGGTCCGACAAAAAAAGGGATTATACCTTAGCGTGTACCGGGTCTGTGTACTGGTGTCGCTCCCTGGAAGTCAATGTGACGTTCTCACGGATTCACTCATGGACGTGGAAGGGTGTGTGCGCTGAAAATGGCAGATGGCACTTAGGATTTTTGCAACCACGACAGAAGAGAGAGAGTCTGCCTCCTGCAGGTCACATCTGTGAATGGACAAAGATCACAAGAAGCTGACCCCAGACCACTTTCCAAATCAGGTCGCCTTTACAGTTGCGCAAAATAGTGCATCCCCAGGACCACAGTACTACATACAACAGCAATGACAAGGGGAGAGTTTTCATGCTACCTTAAGTTATTTGTTTAATTCCTTCTGGAAGGCTCTGGTCATGCCAGTGACCATTCCCAAGCTGGAAAGACCATCTTCACAACGAACGGCGGCCATATTGGTTCTAACAAATTATGGCTCTGTCGCTAACACACCGCGCCTAACCAGATTACCATGAGTGGTGAGAAGAACGCGCTCACTGCATCCTAGTCTGAGACCCAAGATGAGTCAGAACCGAAGAGAAGGACTAGTTTTCCTGTGGGGAGTTTTGTGCGACTCATTTATGCGATCCAGTGGGTATATAACTAAGTAGATAACAAAGTCAGTGTTTAAAGGTTAAGCTCAGTTACCTCATCAGGTGAGAGTTCAGCCTGAAGGTTCCCGTCTAGGTTTTTGGGGCTGGCTGCGTCTCCCCCCCCGGATCTCCACCGGCTGGCGAGGAAGACCACACCTTACTGACCTCTGGAGTCATGGCACCTCGAGATCCGTGTTCCTGCCTTCTGCTGCAGGATGAGCGAACAGGGGGGTGGTAAAAGAGCGGGCCACTCGAGAGGCCATCATCTTCGTCACCTTGGGGAAGCACGGCCGAGAATCGACGGAGCAAATCCCCCCACCCCCCCTCAAACCCTCAAACTGCACGTACGGTGCCATGGGGCCACGTCAGCCAAAATTCAGGGCTTGGGTGCAGGAGACAGTGACAGTAAAAACATTATTAAATGAGAATCTGAGATTAATAAAATGAAAGGTTCCGGGCTTCATTCTGCAGGCAGTGGAGATGACTCTGTCAGAGTGGGATGCACTGTTTAAACACTAGGGGGCGCACCAGGCTATTTGACATACGATGAACATGTGTGTTGTAAATACTTTTCTCCCGTCCTCTGGTAATTTAAAATATTATTTTATTGATTTTTATTTTATAGTCACTGTGATTACCTGGTACCAGCAGATTACAATATATTGAAATTAAATTCTATAGTATATCTATATGTACATACAAGATCACGATGTATACTGATGCTCTGTTACTTGATGTAGACTGGAGCGTATTCATAGCAGATTATTTATGTCGATGGAATTAAATGTGCCCTAACTAGATATTTACCCTGATATCCTCTTATAAAATTATCGGAAGTGGTCAGGAAGATGTCTCTGCACGCCACCACCCAACCCCCCCCCCCGACCCGTGTCGATACTTTGTGTGTAAAGTTGTTTTCAAGTGCAAAAGACGCACCGGGAGACTCCTGAGGTCAGTTGTAAATGTGTGTATGTGCAAAGATTTTTTTTTCTTTCCCTAAAATCTAAAAAAAAAATGGCACAAGGACGCGTGTTGACAGTATTCTGCATATTTGGGCCTTTGTGTCGATGCTACGACAATATTTGGGATGGTGTGTTGAAAAGTCCCTCCTTTTTAAGGAAGGTTTTACCTGTTCTCTCTCTGTGTTTATTTGAGGTGTGTCATCTGTTGCTGTTTAAAGGTCAATATGCCCCAATTGCACCTTAACAGATTAAAGATTTAAAAATAACTTTCTGAAATAACCTTGAAACTTGAAGACAGGAATGGATAACACTAATTACACAGTAAAGACAAGCACGTTTTTTTTCCCTACGTCGTGCCTGAGTAACCATGAAACATTATTCATATTTTGCCACAGACGTTTTATTTTAAGCAGGGCTTGTCGGAATAGCTGCCCCTCACAGGCTTAACACACGTGAAGAAAGTCGTCGTATTGCTTTGCCCTCCAATTCACCCTCAGACCCAACTACCCCCAGATTCATCCGGACCGGCCGGCCGTACTCCTTCTGATCGTGCAGGTGCGCCTAAGCTAGGATCGAAGACGCCCCCTTCGCCGACGATCAATCGACAGATGCCCCGTGGAGGAGACAGTTCCCGCGTCCCAGCACACGTGTAGCGTCACGGCGCCATTCCCGGTTTTTTGCTGCAGCCTTCCAAGCGGTCAGGCATTGGGAGTTCGGATGCTGTGCGGACCAACGATTGCCAGTGCGACGTCCAGGTCTGGAAAACCACACAATCTACGTCAGGTGCTAATCTGAGATTCTAAACTCCACATTCGGGTTCCTTTTCACAGACTGGCCCCCAGTCGCACTTTTGCTATAGGTTTTGCATAAATTTCCCTGTGTGCTACCCTCCCTCACACCCCATGAGAAGTCACCGGAAACCAACTGCTTCAAATTGGCTAAAAAGACCCAGGAAGAATTTGGGCCATACCTTACGGTAATATCGCTTGTCCAGGTGAGGACGGACGCGTCTCTCTCTGGATTGGCCGTCTGGGTCTCCGTATTTCAGCATATACGATATCTGAGGTCGTGCGCAAGAGGCGCAACGAATATGTGAGGAATGTTCGGTAAGGAACAGTAAATCAACTGAGATGTTTTGTAAGGTCTGGTCAATCTGCCACAAATGTTTGCAAGGGTAAAGCAAATCTGCGAAAATAATCAGTAAGACGGTGAATTTTTGGTAAGGGACCGTGAAATCTGTAAAGAATATTCAGTAAGAGATGGTGAATCTGAAAAAAAAACTTGGATGAGGGACAACTAATCTGTAAATATCATTCGGTAAGGGATAGTGAATCTATTAAATATTCAGTTAGAGACAGTGAATCTGCAAAGAATATTCGGTAAGTGAATGAATCTGTTAAAGATATTTGAGGGTAAAAACTATTCGGTAAGAGGCAGCCAATTTTCAGAGAAAATTCGTTAATGAACAATGAATCTGTATAGAATATTCAGTGAGAAACAGTGAATCTGCAAAGAATATTTGGTAATAGACAATGAATCTGTATAGAAAATTCGGTAACAGCCAGTGAATCTGTATAGAATATTCTGTAAGAGACAGTGAATCCGTGACTAAGGTTCAATATGCTACTCTGTATAGTGTTTCTCTTTGTAATTTAGTTGTATGGAGCTGCACTTTATTTTGTGTGCTCTCTGCTACTGCAGATCGGTGTTGGTGTTCATATAGAACAGAGATGATTGTATTCGGATCAGGGAGAAAAGATGGTAAACCAACAAGCAGACGAAAGAGCGACAGTTTGTCCTACTTTCCTCTCCTTCGTTTACTCTCCAGTCGATCAACTCTTGTACATATATCATGGAGGACGTCTGGCAATAAAGACCTTGTCTGAACTATGACCTCCGACTCGATGTGTCTCTGAATGGAGTAATTTTGACATGGCTGCAAATGAGCATGGCAAGGCCGGATGATAACCTTCCGATACCCTTTAACTCCGTCCGTTGGCGTAATGGATGACATGGGGAAAAAAAATTAAAACCTGCAAGCTGGTAAGGTGAGAGTTCGATGATTAAAGATATCATTTGAAGGTTGCTCTGCCAAATCCCTTAGGAAGCATTGTCGCTGTACCTTTGAGGTAGGGGTTAAACCTGAACACTTCAAAAATAACACCCAACTCTATAAATCACTGGTGTTCGAAAGTTGTTTTTGGGTAAAGGGTATTTCAGTAGGTCAAAGTTTTTTTTTTTTTAATTTGCACAGTTGTAGGGGATTGCTTATGCATGCTTAGTGCGGGCCTTCGACCTAGAGTCCCCGGGGGCTTACTAAAGCCAGCAGTGGGCATCACAGCAGTGGAAGAAGATGGTGAGGTCGTAAGGTGGGTCTACAGCTGCCAGTCCTGAGTGTGGATCCATCATCCAACCATTCGACAAGCTCCTGATGAACCTAAATCCTGTCCCTGGCACCTTAAGTGAGATGCCCGTCCCATCACAGAGCAACTGCTATTACAACAGTCATAAAACCACAATGTATTCTATGCTGCCAGGTAACATACATAAGATAGGGCCACTGGTTAACTGGATCTGGGGCCTGTTCTACGAAGCAGGGTTACTGGCTTATCGGGGTAACTTGTTGGATTTAAGGTAGTCTGGGCAAAATGTAAGAGAACGAATATGAAGTCCATTTAGACTATGGTACTTTAAATCTGACAAGTTACCCCAATAAGCCAGTAACCCCGCTCGTAGTACAGGCTACTGGGCTATTCAAATCACAGTCCTCGAGGTCTGTGAGAGTACTGTTGTTTTTCAAGCCTGCCATTACCAGTCAGTCAGGTGTGAAACCACTGACCAATCAGAAACAGTAATTGTTAAACTAACTACCTGGGAGAACTGAAAACAAGGCCTGGATTTGGAATTAGGGGGCAGATTTGAAGAGCCCTGCACAAGTTGAACTTTTAAATGTTCTTCCTGGGCAACCTTTAAATTAAAATGATATCCATAAAGGTAACTAGATATAGCAAGACAAATAAAATACGTGTATAAATGTTTACTGTGTAGAAGGTCTTCAGCAAAACCTGTTTTACCATTGTGTGATGCAGCAAATGAAAAATGCGAATATGCACCCAGAGCAACACATCTCCGAAAACTAATTTGTGTTTGCTTTTATAGCGATGCATATAAAATCAAGATGAATATATTCCTGAAGCCTAATTTGCCTTAAGAGCAATATATAACAGAGCACACAACAGCATGCAAACACTTTCCTGGAAGGCGGCCACTGGAAACCTTGACTAAACACCAGGGACAGTAGGGATTTCTGTCTTTATGGTCTGACACCTATACAAGGTGTTATGACTTCAGTACTCGGCCGTTTTGCCTTTATATGGGTTTGAAGTGCAGCGCTGGACTGGTAGGAGTAAAGCTCGGCTCTTCGGTTTAGCGAGTTTTACTCATCAGCGCTCTGTAAACAGACACCGTCTAGGCTGAGGTTTGAACAAGAGCATAGGGATCATGGGTCGATGCGTGTGTACTTTCTATAAGTAACCCGCTGAAAATCTACCGCTCCCCAGCTCCCTGAAGCCCTAACAAATAATCTTGTACAACGTCCGGGAACGACGAGTTTGCAGCCAAACACGTGACGAGCGCAACAAAGCCGGCAGTGCCCCAGAAGAGAAATGCAGTGGGAAAGCGTGCTCCATTCATTGGGAGACAAACGCAACTGGTTCTCAGTATTGTTATATTTTTAAAGTTGCTTCGCTTAAATAAAACGAAACCCTAGAATGATCACGGTGAACAAAAACTGAAGGGCAGGGTTGCCAACTTTGCTCAGCTGGCTGGCGTGAGATTTTCAATTCGAGACAAGTCTGCACACGTATTTACATGCATGTTTTATTTACTTGTAAATAATATGTAGGGTTTGCAAACTACTCCATCGTTAATTTTAGGTTTATAATGGAATAATATAAAAATGCCATGCATTTTCTTGCTTGAGCGTGAGAATCTGAAAGCGTGAGCGTTGGCAACCCTGCTAAAGAGCACGAGATAAAATTTACAAAAGCTTCTAAATTTCAAAAGCGCTGTAATTAGTATGTATCTGACAGCGATCACTAAGATTTTGTTTAATATTAACCTGACCCCCAGTGGGTTAACATTCTGATATATTATTTATACTCGAACAGACACCGTAAACAAGCCTAACTACGATAAGCAAAGCTTAAACACAGGCTTTCGCACGCAAGCTGGTGTGTGGCGTCCTCAGTTTTATTCATGGTGGTGTTATTATAGGACGCAGCCGACAGCTGGGAAAGGGGAGGGAGGCGAGCCGCGGATTTGACTAACGGATTTGTTTCGATACTTCTCAGTTTCTCTTCTACGTCTTGATATTATTCACTTAAAAAAACAGCAAACAGCAAAATCTGAGTCTGCCCGCAAAGATCGGGTACAGCATACGGTCATGCGGTTCCGTGACCGAGCAAAACACTCAGTGGGAAGAGATGCAGGACTTTATTAAAGCGGTGCCATGCCTTA
This sequence comes from Stomatorhinus ivindoensis, assembly GCA_019775895.2. Taxonomy (NCBI): domain Eukaryota; kingdom Metazoa; phylum Chordata; class Actinopteri; order Osteoglossiformes; family Mormyridae; genus Stomatorhinus; species Stomatorhinus ivindoensis. Next base: position 265,790 of record JABFEB020000003.1, on the reverse strand, counting down.
CCAGCGGCATAAACTCCTGAAGCTTAAGGGAGGCGACTGAAACAGTGAAGAGGGGGGCGGGGGACAAAAAGTATGCTGCCGCGACGAGCATATGCTGAAGGGAACCGAAACGGTAGCGGGATGAAGGCGATGATGAAGAAGAGGGGAGCGCGGCTCTCCCTTCGCCTCGGATGCTGCGCAGTGGCGCTCCTCGCTTTCGTCGGCTTCACCCAACTTCTGCAAAGTGAGTAGGGCTCCCTTTTAACGCAAATATTGGCGTTAAATCGCAAGTTAACGTTTATGCATCATTATTGTATTGATCAGCGTTCAGTGCTGCCATAATTATAGTATTCAGATGTATTGTTTATTTGGAAGGAACTTGTGTTATGGAGGAGGGCTTTGGAAAAACATTTTGTGCATTACTTAATCATGGGTAGTTCCTAGTGCAGGATTGCGTGCAGCTGCTACTTGTGCTAGCCATCGTTTCTAAAACATAGTTTGATCGCTTTTTTATTATTAAATCATATTAAAATATGCACGGAAGTGACGTAACTCTTATGCATGTACGCAACTTGAAGGTGGTTAATCAGTATAATTCCCATAGTGACCAATTTCATTAAGAACATGACACCTGAGGTCTGATGCTGTCACGGCAGTTTCGAGTATCCCGCCGACACCCCAGTTACAGCGACTTATCACGCTCGTAAATCACCTTTTCAAGCGCATTTGTGTTGTAATCCTTCACAAACTAAAGTTTACATAAAGTTTACTCCAAGCCTTTTTTTCTCCAGGAACCTGTTCTCTGTCTGCTTGGAGGCAGATAATTTCAGTTTCGGATTTCGGGTCCCGCTGCAGAGTATTTCGGGATATGGAGTATGGTTCTCGTCACTTAGAAATTCGTTTATATTTCCATTCTGCTTTTGGCGTCGCCTTTCATATCGTGTTTAATATTTGAAACGTAAATACATACAAACTTGAAAAATATATTCAGTGGTTTAAATTCCAAAGAAGTCCAGTTTTAAAAGAATATAAACCATTTACACTGTTTTTAAAATAACATATTCTATTCTAAAATAACATTTCTAAACAATGCTGAACAAAGGTAAAATGTACAGATATGGAAATAGACCCCCTCAAATAATGTGCTGAACATATAAATTGGTGTAATCAGTTTCCTTGTGTAATCCAAGGCCTTGCAGAGGTTCTCTCGAGTAAGTAAATTCACTTTGAAATGCTCCAGGATAATAGCCAGATGTATGAATGCTTAAAACCTGTAAGCCAGTCTGGATGAGAGGGTCAGATAAACCTGTGGTGTGAATTGTTAATTGCCCTGGTAGTTTAGAATCCAGGGCAGAGATCAGAGGATGGACTGAGCGCTTCCACTGATTCTAGGCAAAGTGCTTCAGCTTTTGAGGTATTGGAAGTACGTTGCATTTGGAAGCCATGAATCAAGCATAAGTCTTCTGGTAGATGCTATAGAACCAGGTAGGATTTAAAGTGGCTATCCAGTAGGACCAGTCTCTTCATATGACTGAGATATTATCAGCTCAATACCTTAAAATGATCATGCTCTCTATCAGGCTCCTAGTGTCACCTATTTTCCTCTGCTTGGTCCCGACGGAGGGCTTGGTCTCCGTGCCTTTTAGGCCTTTTAGAGGACTAACGTTGGACTTCCATATTGTGCGTGAATTACCCAGCAAACTGAAAGTGCTTCGGGACCTTCTAATCTATGCGTCTCCACTCCTCGTTTGTGAAGTGCTCAGCTTCATGGAGTTGGGTGGAGAGGTTGTAAAAACAGATTAATTTTATGGCATTCATATGTAAACCTCTTATTTAAAAAAAAAAACACAAAAAAAATCTCGATTTGTATTATTTTGTGTATAGAGCTGCAAAGGTAATCGCAAGAACACAGAAGCACAGAGATATGCAGATAAATTTCGTCTTGTAATAAATAATAATTTTTGCTATGAATGTCCCATATATGAAGTACACTGTATAGAGTACCGACTGTTTAAAACAGCATTTCAAAGTACACTGTCTATAAGCTTGCATAAATAAATCCAGTGTTTCTTACCACTTATAATGACTGCAAAATATTTACAATAGCATGGAATTTAATTAGACAACTTGCATTAAGAGAATTACCTTTCCGCACCGTGAAGTCACCCTAGTGGAATGTCAGAGACTAGTGGTGTCATTATTTTTTTGGCATCCAAACATTAAGTCAAACAGACGGGGACGCTTTTAAGAATTGAGCCGTCCATGGTAATCATTACAAAGGTTACTGATGTTTGGCTTGAATTTTGCCAAATAAGCAAATAACTTTGTTTTATTTAGCTATTTATTCTAATATGCAAGAACCTAATGTTTCACTCACTACTAATGTGTACTGCTGTTAATATCAAATATGAAAATGCAATGTTAAAATCATATTCGCTGAGCTGCAGGTATTAAGATAAAAAAAATTTGTGGGTGAGTGGGATTGGATGCTGCTCCTCTGAAGGTCGTCGGTTCAAATCCCTTGCCCAAGGCCTTCAATCCCCAGTTGTTCCGAGGACTGACTGACTCTGCTTTCTCAAAAAATGTGTCACTTTGGAAAAAGCTTCTGTTAAATAAATAAAAAGGTAATAGTATTGGTAGCAATTTTAGTACCGTTTACCTGATAATTACACAGTTTATGTTGTCTACTGTATTATTTTGAACTCTTAACCAGTTACGAATATATATTATTGTTTGACCGATAGTACTGTAACTGTATAGTAACATAGTCAGTCGTATCAGTGGTGAATCTGTAAAAATGCAAACATTCGCCGATGTGACCAGAAGCGGATGCTAAGGGAATATACACTGCAGCTGATTCACAGAACAGTGCGATTACGGCTGTGCATTTTACTGTGCAGAGTAATTTATCCATTTCCTAAAAGGTCAATATTAAAACACAACTGCCCCTTGTTTAGTGGCTACTTTGATTAGCGACCATTCGCAAATTTGACAGCAATAAACAATTCATTCTCTGACAGTTGCTGAATGTTGCCACCAAATTTTGTTCACCAGACAGCGGCACGTGCCGGAGTCAGAGAGATCTTTGAGGCTGAAGGTACGAAATGGCGTCTTTGCGAAGGTTAAAAGGAATCGAGTCTGGAAGGCTGAGGTAAAGTCGTCAGCACGGTCACATGTAGGCTCCCGCCATTTTCGCTTGGCAACCATTTCACTTAACCACCTGATTGGTTGAAACAGAATTTAGTCTGTAAATGAGGAGAGGCTGCAGAGTAATATGGAGAGAGATGCCAGAGGCTTTGTCAGGTTGGGTTCCAGACCCTGACGAGGACCGATCCAAGTAGTGACAAGAGGCGCAGACCTTAGGTACGGACCTGGAGGAAACGGACAGAGGGGTATCTGGAGAGCAGAGCAGGCCTGGGTCTGGCGACAGGATTTCTGGCGCCATACGGTGCGAGGAGATCGAGGAGAACCTCAGCCAGCAGCTGGTGAAGGACAGCGAGCTATCAGGAGCTTGGGTTTCTCCGGGGGGGGGGGGAATTGGGGAGGCACTGAAACAGGCTGGTGCCAGACGCTATAAAGCCATCAGAGAGGCGGGGGGGTGTGCCACAGGCCGGCCATTCACTCGAGACACCTGCAGGGGTGGCAGGACGCGATTAAGGGACGGCGCATTGGTGCCCGCGCACTTCAGACGACGTCCGGACAAAACGAAACCGGACATGACGGCGTGGGCGATCTGCCGCACACTTAAAACGCCGCTGCCGCTCCGCTCGTTCTAGGTCCCGCGTCGAGGACGCAGATCCGCATACCGGGGGCAGATAAACGCATCGCGGCAAACACAGGAGTCATTTTAATAAAGGGGATGAGAGCTCGTTTAAAACAGACAATTTTTTCATGGCATTAAAAAAAAACGTAAATGAAGTACGCTACTCTGGAATTTATTGACACCACTGTCGCTGGCCAATCTGCGGCCGCATGTGCGCTGGGTCTGACGTATGCCACGTGTGCTCCAACAGTTTACAGTGCATTTTACGGAGCAGTTTGGTTTTGTGCCATTAACCAACATGTACGCATGTTATTCTTTGACTTTTCTAACATAAGTGAGGTGATCACTGCATCACTGCAGTACAATTACCAGGGTATACCATAATACCATCATCCAAGCCTGGTGCATGTTCTCCCTGTGATGGTGATGGTTCTCGCTGAACGCTCTTGATTTCCTTTCACTGTATACAAATATGCCATCCATCCATCCATCTATCCATCTTCTGCCGCTTATCCGGGGTCGGGTCGTGGGGGCAGCAGTCTAAGCAGGGATGCCCAGACCTCCCTCTCCCCAGTCACCTCCTCCACCTCCTTCTGGGGGATACCCAGGTGATCCCAGCCATCGTCTCTCCGGCGTGTCCTGGGTCTGCCCCAGGGCCTCCTCCCGGTTGAACACGCCCGAAACACCTAGATCATCATTCTAGATTGATGTCCGAACCACCTCAACTGACACCTTTCAGTCCTGCAGTTCAGCAAATCGGAGTCTCTAATCTAGCCATAGTATATGAGTATGGAGATCCAGGGGATCCCCTGCCTTGCGCCCATTGCTGTTTATGTTTACTGGGACCCTGTACTGGATAACTGATAATGAAACATGAAAGAATGTAAGGAAACTTAAAAAAATAGACGTTCTGCCAACCAGCTATGGTGTCCAAGGTAAGCTAACAGATAACGTTGGATAGAGACAGTGTAACAGTGAATGCCAACCAAGATGGAGTGGAAGAGCATTTTCTTGCAGATGGAGATAATTATACAGAAGGCTAGACTCTTCCCATGACAGGAAAGCCATCCACTTGCAGGATCTTAACCCAGAAAGGGCCGGTGTGTGTGCAGGTTTTCACTGTAACTCCCTACTTAGATCACTAATTAGAGGACTGATTGGCTGAAAAGTCCTCACACCTGGGTTTGAGCAGCTGACCTGAAGGTTACCCCAAAAACCTGGATACACACCGGCCCTTTGCGGATAAGACTGACCACCGCTGCCTTAACCAATGTCAGAGCAGACAGGAAGATGTAATCCTGACCGGTGCTCCTGTGCCGTAGACCTCACACCAAGACACCTCAAGTCATATGCTTACATATCTAATTTATTAATTTAACTGAACGATCGATGTAATTACAATCTGTGCATATACAGTGGTGGTTGCTGTGGTCTACGAACAATTTGGTTCGCGACCAGAAATTTCATGAGAAAAATGCATTGGTTCGCGTACAAAATTTGGTCGACGAACAGATTCCGCAACCAGATTCCTTTTTCATACTAGTGTAAGCGTCGGTGGGGCGCATATCCCAGCATGCCCCGCATGCATTTGTAAATAGCACACAGGCACCCAACGAGCACCGAACCCAAACGCACAAACGGGAAACACAGGGTTGTCAGGCGCCGAACTGCAAGACGCCCACACTGCAGGAGATCTACACACGTGAGGATCGAACCGGGTACACACACAAGACCCTGGAAACACAGGTGCGACAATTGGAAAATGTAACCATTAACATTAACAACAACAACACAAGGGTTAATGACTGTTAATAATCAGAGTGATTTCCCTGGCAGGCAAGTCAAGTCACCATGTCTTCTTGCTCCACGATGCCTTATTCTGCCGGTCGCCACACTATATTGTTTTAACTATAAAAACCAGAAAATTAATTAATTAAAAATTATTATTTGGTAGGCTTTTGAACGAATGAATCTAATTTCAGTGCTTTCTTATGGGAGAAATTTCCTTGGTTCGTGTACAAATTGGTTCACGACCACTTTCCTGGAACGGATTGTGCTTGTGAACCGCAGGCACCGCTGTATTTTAAGGTCCATATTTGCGATGTCTATCTTAAACGTCTGAAATGCCTGGTTTGTGTTTCAGTATGATTTGTAGATTTGAATTCAGGCTAACCAGTAAGCGCTGGTAACTGTACCATAACACCTTTCCTTAGTTGGTTTGGGTCAGGTTTCCATGGAAACTTTACAGAAACAGTTATTGTCCTGCTGTGCGTTTTGAAGGCATTTCAAGCACGATTGTTTGATGTGTTGATCTCGGGGTCGTAGCTGCAGTCGGCTGTCACTGCCACGGTTACCGAGGGGGGGGGGGGGGGGCAGGTTGGTTTGCAATGGCTAACTGCCGGCACCGTGACTGACAGGAGAATTCGCCAAACGAGAGAGTGACGAATGATTAAATTTGTCATGTTCTGTTTTCCTGTTCTTAATAATGACAGGCCCCATTACAAGCAGAATCAGCTGCTTTGTTTGTCTTTTGCCAATTTGACTTTGTGCCTGTGATCAGATGGTTGCCAGTTCAAATCCCAGTATCGACAGAGTGGATATGCCGTCGGACCCCTGAGAATGGCCTTTAGCCACTAATTCACTAATCTGAGGCTCTTGTGGGATTCTGATTAAGATATTTATGCTGTGTAGCTCATTGGGTCTGGATGCTATGTTGGTGAGCAGAAGGTCATCAGTTCAAATCCCTCGACTACAGTCCTTAACCCCCAATTCCTCCATGGACTGGCTTATCACGCTTATTCAACTGTATGTCACTTCAGATAATAACATCTGGTAAATGAATAATGGTAATGTGAATGTCACCGTTCAACATGACTGTTTAATGGGAATTGGATAATTCCCAGTTCCGTTGAACTACACTACCGGTCAAAAGTTTTTGCACACACTGCAAAAATATTTGCATGTCACTCACATAACATTTACTAAAAATACACCCAATATTCTTTGCTAACAAATAAATTTGCAGTATGTTCAGCATTTGAGTACCTTTGTTAACAGGAAGATGTCGTATATTTGATTCATTCAAGTAATCTCCTCTAGCAGTTATAACAGCACAGAAAATTTGAGGCATTCTTTCTACAAGGGACATTAAATACTGTTTCAAGGGACAAAACAGGTAACTAGCGTATTTAAAGTTAAAGGGCGGCCTAGAATCTGACTGTACCATCACCAGTTAATAGGACGTCAGACATGCACTGTTACAAACTCTATCCATGTTATAAAGGAAACTTGTTTTATTTGACTGATATTTTCATTTATAGTTGTTCACTCAACTTTTCAAAGCCTAACAAGAATTAAAAATGCGCAGTTTAAGAAATAATTGGAAAAGTGGTAAAAACCTGTGGTGTGCAAGCACTTCTAACTGGTAGTTTAATACTTCAGTACTGTGGGAGGTAAGTGCACTATGGTAATATGAGGTTATGTCTTGTGCACTGCGAAGCCCGTTCTGTTCCTTCCTTGGATGCAAGAGGTCCTTATCCTGGTGATCGCGGCTGCCAGGAGGTTTAGGAGTCACGCGATCGTTAATCATGACCGATGTCCTGCACAAACCGTTCAGACAAATTTAGATGAGAAGATAGCGGGTCCACGAGGCCTACAGGTACGGCCCCTGGTTCATCATGTCAGACGCTGATAGACAGCAGAAACATCTGGAGACGACCCGTTGTTGATTTTGCTCTTATATAGTCATGCAATCGAAGCTTAACGAAGATATTTCTCAGGCATGTTGGGAGGGCAGGATTAGGGACCTGTAACTATGATTATCCAGAAAGATTTAAAATTAACATTACGTTTCCATTTGTGCGTGTTAAAGCCAGATTCATGGGTGAGTATATATTCTTCTCGCATCACGTTATTAATTACGAAGAGGGATAAATTATATAAGCACGAACAGGAAATGCTAATGATTTGCTCAGCTTGCTTTCTCCGTACAATTGTTCGAACATACTCTACCCAATATTCAAATCGTAAAATGCAGCATTAAAAAATAAGTTGAATCTGTGTTCAGTGAGTTCTGTGGAAAAGGAGTTTTTATGCTGATTTACTGCTAAAAATAAGGCTGGAATTTCCGGTGTGAGTGTACCACTGTTGTGTTGATAATATAATATCGAATTTATGCTGCAGCGAGTCCGTTTTGCATCACTGAGTCATCGATCATTTTGTTGCTCCTCTGTTCCCTTTATATGTTTTGGAGTCGCTCTTAACTTTCCTGAGTAATTTGTTGTTTCGCTATTATTAAACACGGTGGCTGTGTCTGCATAACGCGTAAGCGCTGAGGAATCACATCGTCGGCCTGTGTTGTTTCTGTTCCTTTGCAGCGACACATTCTCGGAGCTCCAGATGGGCCGCACGCAGGCTGCTGCAGGAGCCCGAGGAGAACTGCACCCACCGGCCCCGGGATGGTGAGTTTCAGCCCGTCGGACCCCAAAGGTGTGCTCATGTGCCCAGAATGTTCTAGCCCATCTGGGGTATAGGTCACATGGTCCCAGTAGTGCAGACCATAACTCCTACATTGCTTGGGAATCCTGGAAGTTCAGGCCCCCGCTGTTCGTCGCCATTTGGGTGCCCTGAATGCCCGTCCCCCCCCTCCTTTAAAAAACCATGATTGACGATAAGCTGGTCATTGCTGAAGAACCTCCAGAAGATCATCCATAAGTGTTCTCCATCTTGTTAAGCCTCTGCTTCATATTTCTTTGCCCCGCGTGCTTAAGGATTCGACCCTGCAACCTTCAGTCGGGCTGCGACCCTGCAGCCTTCAGTCGGGTGGCAACCCTGCACCTGTGATGTATATAAGGTGCATCGCTACTATGGGGTTGCATCTTCGCATTGGTGTCTGACATTTCCAGCATCTTAGCCTCCGGCTGTATACTCTAGTCCAGGGGAACTTGCAGACCTATCAAAGTAATGTTCAGATGAGTTGTGGACAACAAGCTGTAAACCAAACCAAATCTATTCTAGTCTAGTTCTATTTCTAGACTGTAGAAAAGCATACTGTAGTAGATTTGCCAGAGAACGTACTGATTCATACAATCAGGAAATTTACAACTACACCTCAGATCTAGACCCTGATCTTAATCATTTACTCATTGTTGTAAATGTCAGAAATGAAAAAGCAACACACTGGAGTAAATTACATACCGAGGTGCTGAAACGGGATTTACAGTCCTTGAGGGGTCGTTAAACGTTTCATTGTTTCCGATATTGCTCTTTTTTAGGAGTTTGTTGGCCAAAAAAAAAAGTCCCCGTTCTTGTGGCTCGACCGCGGAGGCCACCTCAGTCGCTGGGAATGCTGGGAAGCGGTGTGGTTGGCAGGGAGACGGGAGGGAGTGGTGAGGGCTTTGAGCTCTGGAAAGTCTGCCTTGTAAACGAGGCCCAAGGGCAGATTCCTCTGGGAGGAAGAGACGAGCGTGTGGGGGGCCGTGTTTGGGAGTTGAGCGTGGGGGTGTTTGGAAGGTAGATAAACAGCAAGTAAACAATGAGCATGATGGGGGGGGGGACAGGAGCCCCAGGGGAGTTAAGCAGCCAGTGAAAGCGGCCTTCATGCATGGTCTGCAATGACACGGATGGCATCCCTCATCCTGCATGCCCCCCGCCCCCCTCGCTTGTTGAACGAGACCCTAAACACAATTTCGGACCAAAATTCGTTGTCCAAAAGGGCGTCCCATTACCGGGTGTCCAAAAGCAGGTGGGGTGTTGAATCACGCCTGTGGTTTTAAGGGCAGTCCTGCACGTGTGACATCACCGCAGCAAACAGGAAGTGAGACACTCATGCAGCTTGTGGACGTCTATTCACACTGTGACGACGGGTTGGGATTTTTCTGGATGGGTGGGTCATGTGGTCAGTTCAAGGCTCAGGGACACAGATTGTAAGTAGCCTAAGAATTCGTGAACTTTCTCCCCATCTTCGGTAATATCTTAAGCTCTAAATTACCAGCAGGACCCCCTCCGCCTGCCAGGACTCCTTTGTACGCCTCCTACAGGGAGAGGGGGGGTACTGCACACTGCTAGTGCCCTGATCCTCTGGATCTAACTTCTCAGCTGGGATACGCCAGTCGGCTTACAGCAAAGCTGCGGGTCTTTCGCAGCACCGGAGCTCGCAGCTGTGGTGGGATTCTGACGTGGCTCAGACCCCACAACCCGTCTGGGCTGCGGAGCCCCGGCCCCCTTTCATGATTCCTGCCCCAGGCCAAGCCACCGCAAAAACCCCCTGGGTTAAGTCCAGCTTATCTTTCTGAAATGTAGCTCTGAAGGTGCTGCTGCATCGGTGCAGTAACGGGACAATAAGACCTGATACTGTGCCGGTGCTTGAAAAAAGCTGCCATTTTTAACGTAACTTATTCTCTATCCTGCAAGTGTGCAGAATAAACAGATCCAGAATTTGGAAATGTACGCTCGACAAGCTTTTTTTTTTTATCGTACGATTGGCTGCTTCGCAGGTTAGGATGCCGTGTCAGTGGCCGGAAGGTCACTGGTTCAAATCCCATAATATTGCCATTAGGCCCTTGAATGTGGCCCGTATCCCCCCAATTGGCCTCAAAAATGTGTATGTCAGCTTGGATAAAAGCATGTGGTTAAATGTCATTTTTATTTTAAGAATGAACTGAATCTGGGTCTGCAATTTGGTTCACAGACCATATCCCATACAGACAACATTAATCGAGTGCCAGAGTATTGATACAAAGCTATCAAAATAAATTTAAAATGCAGCTATAATTCTAATTAACCGAACCCTGACCAGAATAACCTGTGTGAGTGATGGATGGATGGATGGATGGATGGATGGAATCAGATTTACAGACGAACGATTCAGTCGTACAGGAGGCCTGTTCTGAAAGGAGTTGTATGCTTGTTTGATTCCATACGTAGCCCCAATTTCTCCAGACCATAAATGGGCAGCTGCTGAATCTCCTCTGAGAACCTCGTTGCTAGGCAACCACGGGCTTCTTTTTTTTAAAATCTGTATTTCAACGGGCAGAATCTTGAGACAGCAGGGCCGGACACAGGGGACAGCATGGAATACGAAAGCACCTCGACTATATTTATATATATGTGTCAATATGACTGCAGCAGATGTCCTTCATGCATTTATTTGTTTACTTTGGCTAAAAAAATTGGGGTCACTCCATTGAATTAATTTTCCATCATGGTTATTTTAATATTATGGGGCTGACACTGAGAGCGAAGGGCTGGCAGACAGTCTCGGAATATCTGCCCAGAGTTCTCTTTACTTTCAACAGAGCGATTTATCTCCGCTGTCAGACAGGCTTCATTATGTCAGTCTAGATGTGAGGACAGGGCTTCCTCTTTACGAAGGAGCTGAGTAACAGCTTAAATATAGACAGCAGCCGCTGACACATGCGGAATAAAATAGTTAGGAAAAAGCGGAATATCCGCACCTCTGTCTCCCACGAAAAGCCACCGTTTTGCTAAATGTTCACATAATTTCGAAATTTAATTGCCAGGGTCAAAATGACCAGAG
>JABFEB020000003.1:224903-235636 GCA_019775895.2 Stomatorhinus ivindoensis | reverse complement strand
CCGGGGCGGCGATTGGCTGTCGGCGACTCCCACTTGAGTGAAAGCAGAATGGGCTGCGGAGAAGCAGAGATTACCGTGTGTTTGCCCAGGCTGTCAGAGCGCGCAGTCAGGTCCATACCGGGCTCCCCATCCACGTCCACCCGGCCCCCATCCACTTAACAAACAACCTCCGAAATCCTGGCTAACTGGCCGACAGGAGCCCAAAGCCCGACTCTGACTCAGGAGTGAGTCATCAGCGTGGAGAGACTGGCGGGGGGGGGGGGGCCCAGATGACTCCGCACGAGCCACATCTGCCGGTGTGAAAGATGTCCATGCCACAGCATGTATATTTTTCGAACCTTCACTGAGGAGGAACCCGTGGTTAATGCACGTTCCACATGTACAGGATGCCTCGCCGCGCATTCTTCCGAGCCCCCGGAAAAGGCGCAGGTGCCACATTCACACGGTCGCGGCGAAGAAATGCAAGAGGACGGTCCCGTTGCGGTCCCATGCGCTGAGCTTACGGAACGCTATCTTCTGCGTGAGCTGGATAAACAAATTTTGGCAGACGGGGAAATTTCATGCTGTAAAACAACGTAGTGATGCAGATTCAAAAAGTTCCATAAGGAGATGTGTCACGGATAAATGTATTAGCTAAATAATAAATATATGACCAACAAAACTGTTCACCTCAATAATAATATTAACGTAGCCCAATAATCCATCCACCCATCCATCCTTCACAAAGTTTACACCATGTGGACTTACAGCCACCCTGAAGCACTTTCCACAGAGGGTCACTGGTAGGGTGCAGAGGGTTAGGGTTAAGCTGGCACCTTGAAGTTCCGTACTTCTGGTACTTTTGTGAAGCAGCCTATGTTTGACCATTGTCCTGGGGAACATGATTTCATGCCACTGTATACCTGTATATGGATGACATGGCAACTGTCTTGACTTGAACCAAGTAAACCACAGAATTTTGGCCCTCGAGAAGAAAATCAATGCCAAAACAGGAAGAACATTGAAGCCTTGGAGATGTGACCCTACTGATCACCGCAACGGTAATCCGCACGTAAACGCGACAGGACCCTCTGGCAAACGTTACTCGGAAAGTTTGGCGGTGTCGTAGCCGCCTGCAGGCCGGGTGGGCGGAGCTCTGCCGTTCCAGTGCCCGGGACCAGGATTTTTCCGGCTTCTTGTCGCTGTGGCCTGCTGAAACAGGAGCGTGGCCGTCAACCGACTCAGGGTGAAGGAAGACAGACCCCCCCATCCCTCTTGCGACATCAAAAGGGATCCAGGGGATGAGAAAGCGGCCTCATTGGCATGCCTGCCACCCACCCCTCCGCGCGCCAACCCACTGTCCCTATAAGTGGCAGTGCCACCATGCCACTGCGATCCGTTATGAGAAGCTCCTCCACGCCGCTTACAGGGGTGACGTGGCACTGGCCGTCCACCGACGAGCAGCCGGATGTGAAAATACACACGCCAGTGTAACATTCTGCATCCCTTCGTGGGTAAGCAGTGGATTATCTGTGCCGTTTTGGCCCCAGTCGGGACCTGAGAAATCAGTTTCATTCCATTATCATTGGGACACCAACAAACGCTGGATTAACTGAAGAGAAAATATTCCTACCTGTGTTGATCATACTCAAACCCTACCATTAGCCATTAGCCACTACATGATTAGATTATACCACAATATCATAGCAGGGAACCTTCATCCAGGGGGTCCATGTCTTTTTGGCGGTATATAATTCATAGAGGGACCAGCCGTAATAATAGCCAATGATATGGTTTGAATTGGTGAGTGACAGGGGAGGGGGCCAATCAGCTCTCAGCTCGCATCCCCGTGGTTTCTCCTAATGCAGGGGAGCGCCACCAAATCCTCCAGAGCAGACGTGAGGCCTGTAGCTTACTCATTAACTCACCCAACAAGTCGCTCTCAGCTTGTTAACAGCCAAAGGCAAACATGTGTCACCAATAACAGCCGCGAGAGGGCCACGCAGAAAACAGCATTACGTCCGCTTACCGTATGCTCCTCCACCCCACCCCACCCCACTCCCCCCCTAGGACCGATCCCCATGGTCAGCGCTGCACCCACCCAGGCTGTAACAGCCGTATCTTCACGTTTTTGCCATTTCCCGAATCCTGAACTCACCTTTCTCCTGGCAGCCTTATCTCTTCCCAGTTAGCCACTCAATTTTATTATTATGCACACACACACACCCCTACCTTTTTTTTTAAATCTTTGCCCGTGCAGGAGAAGCCATTTGTAAACATGACGGAAATTGCAAAAGAACCCCGTAATTAATTTCTCAGCTTCATTTCGATAAACACATTTTTATAGTGTGTCCTGTACGATAAGGTGGCCCTCAATATTTTTTTACAGCACTGCTGACGCCATACGCCTAATTTTTTATTTCCGCTGAGGACATTTTAAGCAAAGACAGGTTACGGGACGGCAGGCACACAATTAGTTTATATAAATACTAAACGGATTACGGGATACGTGCGAAAATATTTTTCTAAAATGGTTGCGAAATTAATCCGGGTGTTATGGGGTGATGTGTCATGGAAAAGTTTCGCGATCATACTGACCCCGGTGCCTTCGAGGGGCTACGATGTGTCGACACTACTGTTTTGCCTAACAAACCTCACATACAAGGGACCGTCCTTCCATTCGCACAGGCGCGGGCACCTAATTGCACCACTAACCACGTGACTGCCGACGCGTGTCCGCCCGGGATTTCCAGGATTATAAAAGTCTGCATGGTACCGATGTTTAACATACATACAATTATGTTTCGTTCGGTTTATTTTTATATAACACCCACGGCGATGTAGATGAACAATTAACGTGAAGCAATTAACGAAAACTCCGGGAGGCAATAGAACTAGAAGAAAAAAAACATTCAACTCTCCCGGGCATGATAATCGTATACAAAATATAATTAGTAGACCTACATCAACAAAGTAGATCTATTTCTAGATGGCCAAGTAGAGAATTCTCACGTCAATCATTTTGATGCTCAGAACAAATGTTTTAAAACCTGATTTTGATGTTAGTACTGCAATCATAAAGATAACCAGGTCACATAATGCACTTTTTGTAACTATTAAATTCACATTCAGCAGCACAGAAACTTAGATACACTTTTGACAGGAAAGGTAAATTAAAAGGGAGCTATTTTAGGTTAAAATCTCCCAGCGTGTAAATCAGATGTGTCGTAAGAGCTGTCACGACTCACCTGGAGAGTGAACCATCTTTTTTTTGGCAAATCCTGCATTTTCTCTAGTAAGACCTTAGGAGCAATGTTTCCTGTAATTGCTGTAGCTGTCCTCGAATCCAACTTCATACACTTTTGCTAGATTGCAGTAAACTCACACAATGAACGATTGACAATCACCTCGTACAGTCCAGCTCAGAGCGGCCTTAACGTTGCACGACATGGTACTATTCGATATTTTTTAACATTGTAAACACTACAGACTGGTATCCCTGAATGTGCCATTTGATTCGCAGTTTTGCTCCAGGGTCTATGCAACCCTGTATTAGATAAGCAGTTCTGAGATAGATTAATAGGTTTAAAGGGGGGCTTACAGATTTGATTGCAATTAGAATGCAAAAGCCTGTGAATTAGAAATTCAGCTCGTTCCAAGAACAATGCAGGAGCAGGAAAATGTCAGACAGAACAGAGTCCTTTAAGGAACGTTGCTGTAAGCAGGCATAAGGTTTCTCTGCAAAGGGACAAGCGCCCAAGAAAATGGCAGATTATTTGAATCATTACACATGTCCTGACAGGAGGAAGAAATGAATTAGATTGTATGCCATTTAAATATGTTTAATTCTTAATATTCACCTGGGAGATCTGAGCCCATCTTCATAATCTTGAGCAACTAGAAATATCTTTGTCTTGATACAACAGCACATTAATGTCAGTATTTCCACCATCCATTCATTTTCTATAATCGCTTGTCCTGTGCAGGGTTCCAAGGGGTTCAGAGCGTGTCACAGAACCTACAGGCAAAAGGCAGGGAACCACCTAGGATGGGGTGGCAACCCGTCTCAGGGCACACTCACCATTCACACCTATGGACAATTGGGTAACTCCACTTCACTGTAGGGTTTACTTTTTGGACTGTGGGGTAGGAAGCCAGAAAACCTGCAGGAAATTTTATGACGACACGGGGAGAACCTACAGACTCCACATACATGGAGACAGGGCAGAGACTCAAACCCTGGTCCCAGAGGTGTGAGGCAACAGTGCTCACCACTGCACACCTGTTATTTTTCACTGAACGTCTAAATTCAGTACAATGAACAATGCAGCATTTGACTGATGGGAGATCTATTTACACAAAAATGCTCTGAGGTCAGAAGGGAAAATGATTGGTTCTGAGAGATTACCAATCAAACTGTTGAGGAGGTGGATCCAAGCATAAGGGAGGCGAGACCAACCAATCAGATATCTTGGTCCCTCCTTCTCTAGTCACTAGGACCTGCCTCCTCTACAGTTTGATTGGTAATCTCTCAGAACCAATTACTTTTCATTCTGCCCTCAAAACATTTTTCTCTAAGTAAAACTACCACGAGCCAATGATTGAATACAAATGATTGAGTTATCAGAACAGTATTTTATGTAGGCTACCTTCTATTCAAAGTTCAATTGTTACTAATCAAAACATATTCTTGTTTTTGTTAAATTGACAGATTGTCTACATACATAGGGTTGTATATCGATATATTCTCTCTAGAAATACAGTAATTTAGCCTATTAAAAACACTGCATCACATATGCTTGTGTGCTTTTCCCAAATTTACATTACAATGATAAACATGAACAGTCCAAAGAATATAAACACAAATATATATTTTTTTATATTACAGTTATTTCTCCTAAAGATGGATACTCAAGGGCTCACACAGTGAATATGATATACGCTATTAGCTGCTAATGGGGAAGAAGTCGTCAGGAATTACGAATATTTGGTCTGCTTCTGCTGAGTAACGCTTCGGGTATTCATTTTCGGGATACAGGCTATTTAAGCAGATATTCCTGAGCGAGTACCTTGTTAAGATATGATGCAAGCCACTATAAATATGCCAACATAACACTGCTGATCACGATGAAAATCTGGACATTTACAGAACAACACGAACTTCCACAGATAAGCATTTTCCGAAGGAAAACCACGTGCGTAGATCACAGATGCGCGTCTAACTTCGCAGTGAAACAACCACATTTCTCCTCTGTGGCAGCTTGCTGTTCCGTTTAGAAGTTCAGGGTGTCCCGTTTGCGTGTGGCTAGCCTTACGTTAAACAAAATAGAGGTGAATAAGAATACACCAAGCAAGAAAAGAAGGTGAAACTGTGTCCTGTCATAACTGACAAAAATATCAAAACTTAAGTCCACACATACAGTGTAAACCAATACTGATTTACTATTTTTTAAATGTACTCTGTAGAAGTATAGAGATAATCGAATGGAACCATCCGATTATCGATTTCGGCTGTTTGTTTATTATAAATCGTGTTTTAATTGCATTGCTCGAGATTGCCCTGAGAGTTGATTTGATAAATAAGCATTGCGTGTTATTCATTTACGTTCGGGCGATTTTATTATTACCGCGTGTGGAGGTCGGTCGTCGTAAACTTGTTCCTTAAGCGTATAAGTGGTCTGGGATGCTTCGGGGCTTCACAAACACCTGTGCGCGTTGCTGGGGGACGCTGAGTTAAGCCGAGCTGTTAGAGGGGGTGTTAGATCCTTTTCAGGTCTTCATTCACAGGCAGTTTTTTTCCTGCAGACACGTTCTTTCCACGTTACAGCGACGAGAGCCAGATGCATGCTTCGACTCCTTAAGTTATAGCCGCCGACTTGTAAGACGGATGAATGAATTAGTTTGCGCCGAATGGAAGAAAATCGCATCCAGAAACGGCGCGTCCTTTCCGCTGGTGCTGGTGCATTTTTGTTTCCCGCTAAATGAAAGCGGGGGGACCATGTAGGGGAATTGGGGCTTCCTTTCCCTGCATGAGCCCAACAGAATATATTACTAATTGCGGTATTTGCCAGAAGTCACAATAAAAACATACAGCGTGGCAAAAGTCTTCACTTTACAAATTGGTAAGTGTACACATGTTGCCCAGCTTATTAATGTTGTTAAATGATTCAATGTAAATACTCGTAATAGTCCATATTTGATGGTGTTTATTTTCATTTTTTTAATTTCCCTAGATAAATTTGACCGATGCTCGGAACTGATAACTGAAATAACATGGTCTGTGATAATTTAGCGTTCTTCTGTTTTATAAAGTTTACAACGTTCCTTTATTGACTTAATTATTGGTTTATACAAGTTTAATGAACAGCATTAGGTTCAGACCAAATCCTCGCGGTTTATGTCCATGCTCGTCGGCTCTTTGGTTACTGCTTGAAGTGGACCTAATTTATGTGGTATAGAGGTGTTTTTCGGAGGTTAACGAAGCATCCGCAGACACTTGAACTACCATTTTAATGTTCGACAGCCGTGAAAGTTCTCCGAACTATGCATTATCTGGAAAAACAGAAAACCAGCAATATTTGGTAAGAAGAGCTTTCCGGATAGTATCTGCGAGTCTGTGAGAATATTTGATATATGCACATTGCCTTATTACGGTAATTTCCGAAAATAATTATGATTTCGATTAGTTATAACAGAGGACAGCATTACCATAACGACTCTGATGAACTCAACTTATTGAAGTATTCATCTAGAGATTACTTTTGAAGATTAAGGGAAATCTTGAGGCAAATAAAGGGAATTATATAAACAAAATAAAATAAAGGTAATTGTATAAACTATATTCTAAAAACAGATGTCGAGCCTCCTGCAAGTATACATTTATTTCTTTTGAGAAAATCTGAGGTGTATATAGGCCTATTCTTTTACACTTGACAGACGCCAAGGTCAGATATAAAAAATAACGGTAAATGAAGCTTTAATTAACTTATATGCACTTGTTCGCTAAAACGGGGAGCTGCTATAGGCAGTTCTAAGCCGTTGAGGACCAGCGGTAATAACTTCCTGCTCAGTCCTAATTTGCGGCCGCAGTCTTAATGTTCGGTCGCTTGGCACCAAGACGGCAAATTCCGAGTTATAAGTCATCCGGAGCCTTTCCTCCCGTTCAGCGGGCCTTTTGAGCACCACACCCCTAAATCCCTCAGATGCAGTGAGTTGTGATGGTGGCGGGAAGGTGGAGGGGGTGGGGTGTTATACTGGGGGAATGCTACTCAAGCAATGCTTTGGTAACCATGTTAGGTGCGCTGCGTGCCATATTTGTGCTGTAGAAATTTTGGAGGTTTGGATAGCCATTTGTCTGAAGATCTTTCACGATGAGATCCTTCTACAAAGTGCAGTGATACTGGAACTGCAAGCCTTTTGTACATTTTTATTTTTGATGGACCCCACTGTCAACTATCAATACTTACAAAAATAATTTGGTACATAAATCTGGGAACCTATTTTCTAGTTTGTATCAGCACAATGCTCTGTAAGAAAGTGTCTTCAAGTCAGAGTTAATTTAATTTGCTAAAGCAGCTGTTACTTGTTGAGCTATAGGAGCCTGTTGCACCGTATGTGGTATTTAGGTTTCTACACAACCCGCCACGCGAAACCCTGCCGAACTTCACCAGCTTCTTTTACATTTAAATATATTGCTCCATATATTTATTCAATATGATATAAAAGCAGGTTTGCTATCTGGGCAGGTGTAGCTCAGTAGTAGAGCATTTGACTGCAAATTAAAAGATCCGGGTTGAAATCCTAGGGCTCCCCAGTTCTTGCTTATGTCTTTTTTTTACTGGAGGGAGGGGGGTACTAATTTCCCCCAGGGATCAATAAAGTCCATCTTATTTGACATACATACTATACAAAACATGGCCATCTCCCATGACCCTGACTAGGGGATGGGGTTGGAAAATGGACGGATAAATGACCACACATCTAAATGATTAGTGTTACATTGGCATATGTGACAATGATGAATTAATGAGTTTAATGAATACAGCCCAATTTAAACCTAATTAAGATCATGGGCCCTTTGGTTTAGAAAGGGGTCATGGCTGGTGCGGTTTTCAGGTGCACAAATGTAGCGATTACCCCCCCCCCCCCCCCCACCGCATTATTAACAAAGGCAGCCAAAAGTTTTTGAGTGAGGCCTCTGACTGGCTCTCGGGGGCCTCGTACTACAGAGACACTGAACTACACAAACAGCTGACACCCATAATGCTCGGTGTCCCTGCCAGCCTCATTCCCTAGTGCCGTAATCGCAAAAAGAGTTATCGCTTAGCAAACAGCTGTTGGACTGCACCTGTTGGCCAGCCAAAAACACAGGACATCAAACATTGCACCTACATCACGAGCGCCAAGATTCTTTAGTAACTTTACAAGCAGGTGCTTCAAAATCTAATGAAGACCTGCAGAGTCGGTATCCAGTCCGCTTCCTTCTCGGGAAAAGGCAGCGGGGGAAGGCGATAAGCCTGTTTGCCGTGCTGTCATCGGATGCGTGTCCAAGACGTGTTACCTCACCTCGGTACATCACGGAGCCCATGTGTACCTCTCAGGTCTCTTAGCAACACCTGACAGCTTAGGCCACTGACAGAGAATCGTTCCGAACCCATATCGAAGGCACACTGAATCATAATGGAAGAGGAACGGGCAGCAAGGTTACATGATCGCAAGGGCATTGCTCTACCAACACCGCCTCACTCTCGCTATAGTAGCCTTGAACAGGAATGCTACCGTGGAAACTCATCTTCAAAAAACACCAACAGAAAATATACGGCCATGCATCTCCCAGGCTAAGTAAGCAGATGTCTTAAGCCCTACAATGGAGAATGAACTCGATAAGCAATTAGTTACTGGGACAATTCTTGTTTTGACAGCATTATTTGGAATGGACTTGCATCCATGTGCATTTAATCACGGTCCCCATTCTAGATTGTTGCTCAGGAAAGTTTGGAAAAGGACGACGTGGGAAATAAAAAAAATAAATAAAACGACTTCATGAACAAATACGGTCCTCTGTCCCGTCCGAGCAGACCGACACTTGCTTTGCGGGATTAGATAGTCGTTTACTTACGCTAATCTTTCCACTTTCTTCCAGCCTGTCAGGTGAAACCGACTAAGACCTGGCGGTGAAGGGGAACCCGGTCTGAAAGCATGGCCTCTCCACTGTACGGCTCCCTTTGATTCTGCGGTCTGCACCATGAACGTCTCATGTGTGTCCCAGGCCTCCAATGTGACCGCAGAAACACTGGGAGGTCACCAAATATGGGAGGTAGTAGTGATCGTCCTCATCACCGGCCCCCTTTCTCTGGCCACCATCGTCGGCAACCTGCTAGTCGTGATCTCAATTCGGGTGAACAGACACTTGCACACTGTCAACAACTACTTCCTGCTCAGCTTGGCTGTGGCAGACCTCATCCTGGGAGCCTTCTCCATGAACTTATATACCACTTACATCATCATGGGTCGCTGGGCTCTGGGGAACCTCGCCTGCGACATCTGGCTAGCCATCGACTACGTCACCAGCAACGCGTCCGTCATGAACCTGCTGGTCATCAGCTTCGACCGTTTCTTCTCCGTCACCCGCCCCCTCACTTACCGGGTCAAGCGTACCCCCAAGAGGGCAGCGATTATGATCGGCCTGGCTTGGACCGTCTCCTTCGTGCTGTGGGCCCCCGCCATCTTGTTCTGGGAGTACATTATGGGAAAGCGGACTGTGGGCGAGGGGAAATGCTCCATCCAGTTCCTGTCTGAGCCCATCATCACGTTCGCTACAGCCATCGCCGCCTTCTACCTCCCTGTGACCATCATGATTGTCCTCTACTGGCGCGTCTACCGGGAGACGAAGAATCGTAGCCGTGACTTGTCAAGCCTGCTGGGCTCGGCGGGGAGCCGAGGACCTTCGCAAGCATCCACTTGGCCGCGAGCCTACACCCGCAGCAACAGGAGTAGCATACGCATCTCCAGGGAGACTCCGGCCAGAGAGAACCTCGGCAGAGAGGGACACCCAGGCGTCTTCTCCATCAAAGAGAAGATTCCCTGGCTCATCCGGGGAAGGAGAGCGATGACCCCATCGCCCCGTACGGGGGTTAGCCACAGCAGCTGGCATTTAGGAGAGGAAGACATCTCCAGCTGCCCTTCCTCGGAGGAGGAGACAGAGAAGGATAGTAAACCACTGGGCACCGTGATGGTGTGCCTGCCCCTAATTCATGTGAGTGACGTGCACGGTAAAATGAGACGGGACTTCGAGGACAAGGCTCACAGTTCTCGAGCAAGGCAGCTGGGCAGTCTGTCCTCCCTCAACACGGACAACGTGCCCGCCTCAAGCCGTCCCAAAACACCCAACGCCAAACGCCGGAGCATGATCGTCAAGGAGAAGAAGGCCGCTAGGACCTTGACCGCAATCCTGCTGGCCTTCATTCTGACCTGGACGCCCTACAACATCATGGTCCTCGTGTCCATCTTCCACTGTGTGCCCAAGAGGCTTTGGGAACTCGGCTACTGGCTCTGTTACGTCAACAGCACAGTGAACCCTGTGTGCTACGCCCTCTGCAATAAGTCCTTCCGGGTGACCTTCAAGATGCTGCTGCTATGCCGCTGGGACAGGAGGAAGTGGCGCAAGACACAACAGAGTGCCCCCCCGTCCTTCAGGCCGCACACCAGCAGTACAGTCTGAGTGTCCCGGGGGGGGGGGGGGGGGGGGGGGCAAA
>JABFEB020000003.1:199440-209644 GCA_019775895.2 Stomatorhinus ivindoensis | reverse complement strand
GTGTGTGTGTGTGTGTGTGTGTGTGTGTGTGGGGCACACCTGGACCCCGGTGCCTCTTCTCCATCCAGATGTAGCAGTTGCTCTGGGCCACTCCTGTCTGCGAGTCCAGGAACGGCATTCGGACGCTCCTCTCCGCGCACAGCCGCGCGTTGTAATTGTGGCACTGCTCCATGGCATCCCTGTAGTACTGCTCTCCCAACCTGTGCTCCCATTCGCAAACAGACACACGCATGTACAGATACAGACATGCGCACATGCGTGCACGCACACACACAGACACACGGCCACACACACACACGAACAAAGGGCATAGCGAGAGAGCCAAGGACGTGTTAAAGGACTTCCGAACACAACAGGCTGTTTACAGCAAGCAGATCAATGCATTCATTTTGCATGAATAACATATTAAAGAACCCCCCATGCCCAATATAGTAATAATTTTCTCCACAGTTCATCTCAATCTCGGTACATCTTAAAGGCACACAGCACAGCTTGTGGCAGTATGTATTAACTCTGCCCCAGGGGAACTAATCAAGTAGTTAGCTAATTATTAAATGTTTGCGGGGGCCAGAAGAATGTGCACATGAAGGGATTTTTAGTTACCAATTAAGCCAAACTTGGCCTAAATGAGAATTACGCCATGTGTTACTTGGACTCGTTTACATGACGCTTGCATTCTGGCCAATACTGGCTAGTACTATATCAAGGTGCCAGGCGAATGCTCAAAGAGTAGATCCTCGTTTGCCTTATTCTAGCTGTAAACGCATATCCAAGCAGACGTGCTGGGGCGGAAAAAAAGCACGAAAGCAAAACGCCCCTCCTCGGCCGCAGCTCCGCCCGCAACTTCCCGAACTGCTGCCGGTTACAGGCGCTCTTTTGTGAGGCAGCTGCCGCGCAGAGCTGCGTTGAGTCAACGGCCGCCTCGGTGCCGCTTCGAGGCGGTGTTAATCCGCTCGCAAACCGGGGCCAAAAAAAGCAAAAGGGCCGGCAGACTGAGCCCCGTTTGGCAATGACAGCTACTGACGGGCCGCAAAGCGAACGGGCTTCACTGTCCAGCTGTCAACTCGGCCGGTACCATTGGTTGCTTCGCCTGGAAACCGGTACTAAACCGCAAATATGTGATATTATAAAACACATCTTTGTAAAAAACAAACACACAAGCGAAACAACAACAACAACAACACATATACAATAACAACACGCGACGTGTCGACGAACAACGGCGCTGCACACGACGGAGCGGCCATTCTCACGGCGGTTTGGGGGAACAGCCTTCCGGTGTCGCCATTCGAGCTCTTTCGTCGAGTGAAACTTGACAGGAGACTGTTGGAAAACTAATTTAGAGAGGGGGGCGAAAACCCCCACAGCTGGTAAAGCTGCCGGACAGCGCGGCACACATTAGGTCTCCCGGCCTCCCCCCCGGAACACCCTACCGTGCCCTTGTCCCGCGCCTTTTAATGGGGACTCCCGGAGTTCACCGGTCTCAGAAACCCACCACCCCCTAAGTCAATCGACGCGATTCGCCTTTGAAGTGCGCGTATATATTAAAAAGGGACACTCACAGCTTCACTACATTCTCCACGACAGCCGCCATCTTCGCACAGAATACGCTTCGCAGTGTGTGACAGCAGTGCGGCTGCGCGATCGCGCAGGCGGAACAGCCGCGCGTCCTCGTGCCCGCTCGTCAACAGGCGGAGTGTTCCCCCCCTGTCCGCGCGCCGCCTGCACTCCCGAGCCGACTGCCCCAATATTCTGGAAATGTTTCATGACACCGAGCCAAAATAAATATTTACTCCAAAGAGAATTAACAAGATCGTTTGTTCTGTCGTCAGCTTTGGTCCCCAAAATCTTTTTTCATTTATTTATGCATCACAGTGGCACTCGGCCCATAGATATTCATTATTAAAATATGAAAGATTAATTAAGATATATTTTATTGATGTGCGCTATTCGTTTCATATGAGATTATATCCAACTCAAAAATATATGAGGTTAAGTATTTAACTTATCCGTTGATTTAAAATCACGTGTCCAATACATATGTTGTATAAAATAACAGCTTTGGACGGGCGGATGAAGTGATTTTTTGATCGATGGACAAAACTGACATTTTACGATCACACGTGCTATTAAAAGTCACGTGTCTCATTACTTTCCTGCCAGTACATCAGTGTTTCAAAACCTGTTACGTTAACCTTTACTTGACTGTGCCGGTAGAGGGCACTGGTTAGCTGTTCAGACTGTCGATTCTTACATATGTACACACATACTGTATGTCAGAGTTGGGGTCATTCCGGATTACATTGATCAATTTCAGTCCATATCAGGAAATGGAACTGGAGTTGGAACTTAAATCTCCCTGAAATTCAAATTCAACTCCAATTCTGTTCCCCGTAGTTTTTTTCCAATCCCAGCTCCAGTTCCATTTCCTGATTTGGACTGGAATTGATCAATCCATTCCCAGTGTGTGTGTGTGTGTGTGTAAAACCCAGACTGACGATCAAACATGAATCACACATCTTAGGGCAGAGTTATTAATAGGACAGAATTATTCCCTCACTTCCAATTACAAAACGACTATTTTAAATGAATACAAATTAATTTTATTACTATATTAAAAGATTAATACATTTAAAAGGATGACAGTTCTGGTAGGCATCTTAAAGGGAAATTAATTCATAAGTAGAAGCTTTTAAAAACTGTCTTCACTTAGAATTGCAAAAAACACAAGCACAATTGAATTGCAACCCAAGTAACAAATCCCATTAAATGGAGAGAAGCCCTATGTGCTTTGCCCCACCCCTGCTCTCAGCCGTATTTTATGCCTCCTATCTAGTCACAAAGAGCTTCTGAATGGGTTTCGCACAGGGGATGGGGGCTTATGTAGCACTTCCATCAGCCTTTTTCACGTAGGCACAATTAGGACCGAACCTCCCAGCAAAAGAAAGGGAGAAAGGGGTTGATGTTACATTGGGAAAAAAGCACATTTGTATGGCTGGGCCAACAGCAAGTAGGAGGCTGATTCAGCCGTACGTCTCCACACATTACAAACACCAGCGGCACCGGACTTAGATGGAGCCAAAATCCGTGACAGTGTCTAGCGTCTCTCCCCCTTTCCTCACCATCCTCTGTTCCCAGTGTGTCTGCTTTCTCAAGGTCTGTTAGCGACACCGGAATGATTCCCAGGCCGGTCTGGGTGCACCACGCTACGCCGCAAACAGATGAGGCGCGCGGACGGAAACGTGCATCACCCGTCAGCGATGCTGCAGTCCTGAGCACACGGCCGGCGTCCAAAACACAGATTAAGACATTTGTCCACAGTTTGCATTTCCCAGTGTATACAGACAAAGCCGGCTGAAGACCTAAGACCAGCAATAACAGATGCTGGGTCTTTGAAACATGTGGTGTGCCTCATTACCACGCTCCACCAATCAGGGGCCAGGGTAAGTTATTTAAATCTGTCTGCAATGGATGCAATGACCCAATTTTCTCTAGGTTGCAAACCCCTAGCACCTACTTTCAGCTGTATTTTCTCAATAAAAACAGTATGGTAACACTATACTTCAGACACGAATAATGTTGTAGTGCACTTTCAATTAATGTAGCAATTAACCAATGTAGCAATTAACCACAAGGTGTTAGCTACAGATTGATCTCATGTGCAATCATGATTAATTAAACATGGAGGTTCAGTTATGTCACGCAGCACTTATGGAGGTTGTACTTACACAAAAATGCTCTGAGGACAGAAGGATAAATGATTGATTCGGAGAGATAACCAATCGGATTTTACAATCTACAATCCGATTGGTTATCTCCCTGAACCAATCATTTATCCTTCTGCCCTCAGAACATTTTTGTGTAAGTAAAACTTCCATGAGCTCATGCAGTTACTATTTCTGTTCATGATGAGTATTTATATGTAAAATGCTATGAATCCACTTCCAAACAGTCACTCCTGCCCCATGAACAGGAAGTAAAATAATAGCTACTGACATGGACCAAAACATTACTGACTCACTTTCCAGCAGGGGCTGTCCTATAGAGGTGAGGTTAGTTCAATGGTTTAGGGCTTTCTGCCTGCGTCCGGAAGGTGTGTTCAAATCTTACAACTAGCAGAATAATCGAATACAGTGTTGAGTCCTTTGGGGCTAATTGCCTCGCTTAACTGCTCCAGGCATGCTGGCTGTACTTCGCGCATCGCCTCGGACAAAGGTGTCTGCTAAATATGCAAATGTGTCGTTAAGCAACAGTTTAATAAACGACGAGGCTTTGGTGAGAACTTTTCGGCTCAGGAAATAAAGGCATCTGCCGGCCACAGTGATTCCACGAGAGGAGCACATCTGTTGCCCTCTGCCTCCGCGAGGGACTGAGGCGGAAAGTAAGCTGCTCGCTCACAACTGGGCTGGGAATGTTAATCAGAGCTCAAGTGTCAGTGCTGAGAGCGTTAGGTGTGGCTCCCAAACACAAACTAGCCTGTGCAGAAAATGAGAAGAGGGGGAATTCAGCTCGCGTGGACCACAAAACCAGCTGTCAGCGGCAATAAATAGAAACGTAAGACGCTTCATGCATATCCCTAGTACAACATCAGCGCGGGTTATTAAAAACGGAGTCGGTGAAATCCGGTAAGGGCAGCGCGCGGAGGTATCCCTCTGGAACCGCACAAGAGATACTGCAGAAATATCTGCACATACAGCAGAGCCAGCAGGGAGTTCTTATGCCAGAAATGATTATGGTCTCGGAAAGAGCTCCGTGCTCCAAGTGTCAAAAAAGTAATCAGAATCCAAACACCGGAGTTTTCAAAAGCGAAGAAAGTCAGAGGACAGCCAGAGTACAGATACCGTAAAATACATAATGCATCAGCGTCATCATGCATCATTTATGATGTCACGTGTGAAAATTGATTGTAATTCCGTCTTTAATGCTAACACGCCTGAAGAGCATGTCTGATATTCTGTTTGAAAAACTGATGTCTTTTTGTATCTGTTTGAGTGACATACTTATTCCGAGTTCGGTGTGGAATTTAGAAACGAAACGTGTCGAATGTAAAACCACGGTCGTCAAGCAAATCAGGCAGCTATCAGGCGTACTAGGAACCAATAAGACACCTATTCCAACAGCATGTTAAACAAAAGGCAGAGCACATCGTTTAAGTGTCACATTGTGCATCTTCCCTCGACAAACGATAAAAGGCGGATTCCTCTGCTCTCCATGGTTTAAGGTCACGGCCTGGGAAATGCTTCCCCGTATCTTCTGAAGGTCGCTTCTGCATTCTTACCAGACGCAAATTCCCCGGATCTCCAGTGTGTGCTAAAAGCAGATTCATTTGATCATTTCCATTTTAACACAGTCCGATCGCGAATACAAATACAGATTTACAAACGTACACAAGCAGCGATGATGCATGACATAAACACTGGCAATTTAAGCCCAAGCACAATATCCCACAAGTCACAATTAAAACTCTGTTACATCTTTATTTGTGCGTCGCTCTGGGTATAAGCGTCTGCAAAGTAGGCCTAAATTAAGGTAAACGAAAAAAAATGTTTTAAAAAAACGAAATTAAGCGTTCATTCATAACTAATTTTAGTGTCATATTGTCTCATTACAACAGGACTTAATTCTAATTAATTTTAAGGTGCATCTTAAATCTAAAAAAACATACATTCAAAGGCATAACACAGAAAGTGAACACCATTGAAACGACATTTTTACAAATGGGCTCCTTTACCTTTAAGGAAAGGCTATTTCTCAACCATGTTTTTAAAAAGCGGGAGTCAGCGTTTAGTCATGAAAGGTGGGACCTGCGCAGCGTGAGATCTGCCAATGCACACTTTGTCCGTGTGAGGAGAAGGCGGCGGCGCCGCCTGCATTAGCCGCAGCGCCATGAGCACAAGCCGCACCGGCGCCGCCGCATTCCGCCGCCGAGCGCCCCGCCGATAACGATCGCAGACGGCAACCTGACCCCGGCGGCTTCACGCATCTTCAGACCCCCTCACCTACTGAATATGGATGCTTGGTGCATTATAACGTAACCCTAACCCCAAGTCGGAACAACGGTGAATACGTGTTTAAAAACCTTGGGTCTCCATTCATCAATGTTTGCTTTTTATCGAAGAAACTGGGATTTTTTTCCAGTGAACATTTTTTATTACAGAAATATTACAACGTTTTACCCAAAATCGTTCTCATCGATTATCTTAATCTATACATCTTCGCAGGTCATACAGTCCCTATTAATGTCTTACACGATTAAGTTGCGGATATTCCCCAACATGAATTTCCACAGAAACTGCAGTTTTACGCTCCTCCTCTTTTGCAGAAGTCCATTATAGATAATGATACATGAGACACATTTTAGACCGGTGAAATTGATGCAATCAATGGTTTTCCAGTGTTTTTACGCCATGGAAACAGGTGGCCAGTTGGAGACAACAGGTTATTCCAGCTTAGTGAAAAGCACCCTGGATCCCAGTTCTTTTAATACCATTAACTCCACTTCATTTTCATATATTATAGCAACATTTGCCTAAAAGTTTCCTTTTCCTAATCACCAGCACAAAGTTCAAAAAGACATCGATCCCGCAATGCATTTCGGGGGATCGCGTTTTCCTTGACCGTCCCACAAACTTTTCCTCTGTGATCTCATCCATCTGATGCCCATTGGACGGCGTCGATAACGTCTCTTTAATGCTGTTCTTGGAGGAGCATTTGAAGAAAAACAACGTTCGAAAACTGATCGTCATATAATAGCCTAGTAGGATAATCATAATCCCATTTTTTAAAATCAAAGTGGCAGCATATTAATTAAACAGACGAGAGCCAGGGAGATCTTCCAAACCAAACAGCTACTTTCCAATTCACAGGGGATTCGCAGGCCCCAACAGCCAGTTCATCAGTCTAAAAATTCACAGCTAATTTTTATTATAGCACTATTATATCCATCCAGTATAGAGTCACAGTGAGGCTGTGCCAAGGTGCACGGGGCAGCCAAAGGATTACTTAGTGATTACTGATTAATTAGTGATTACTGATAACCAAAGGATAGCAGGGATTTCACAAATCCAGCTGACTGTGTACGACTTATTTTCACAGCATATAGGTATAAGATGCACCTTCTTTCGAAAAGATGAATAAAGAATTATCTAGCAAAGTAATGGCGATGATGAAAGAAGGACAAAAACGCAGTTCTGCTCTTATGGCGTAAGCGAGGAAGCTGATTTTCTTGACGGACAGCAGCAGGAAAATTCTAGAAACGACGGCTCTGTGTTGGAGATAAGGATGGGGTGGACATAGGGCTCAGGTAAAAATCTCATGGAGCCCCCCATGTAGACAGGATCCGTTGAGGTGGTCCATGTCATGCTTGTCCATGATCTGCAGCACATCGTCCAAGATGGAGGGCC
Organism: Stomatorhinus ivindoensis; assembly: GCA_019775895.2. Classification (NCBI taxonomy): domain Eukaryota; kingdom Metazoa; phylum Chordata; class Actinopteri; order Osteoglossiformes; family Mormyridae; genus Stomatorhinus; species Stomatorhinus ivindoensis. The sequence goes on along the minus strand of JABFEB020000003.1, from coordinate 202,241 downwards.
CCAGGTCCAGGTGTAGAGAGAGCAGGGATCCGGCGTGGGAGAGGTACGGCTGCTCCTCCATCGTGTCCTCCAGGCAGGATTCCCGGAGCAAGCAGCGGTCCTCAGTGGGGAGCCCAGGAGGGCTGTCCGGAGGGGGCTCCGTGAAGCGGTGGGTGACCATCGGCGGAGACGACAGCCTCCTGTCGTCGAGATGCAGCCGGGGCGGCTTAGGGGGCGGGGCCTGAGGCTGGATGTGGGCGTGGTCAGCGCTGGCGATCGGCAGCGTCAGGGCCCGGGCAGCCTCCATGATGGGCAGAGAGAGGGCGTTCTTCAGCAGGGGCGAGCTCCGGCAAGACAGCGGGTGGCCGCAGACACTGGCCGGGCGGCCCGGTGAGGCGGAGCGTCCCTGGGTATCGGGGTCCCGCCTTCCGGGCAGCAGGTGGAACTTCCCTTGCAGGAAGGAGAGGTCGCCAAACACGTCGTCCTCGCCGCCGCCGCTGCCGATGTGGATGGTGTGCCGGAAATCCCCCAGCGGGGGGCTGATCATGTCCGACGACAGGATGTCGCGAAGCTTCTCCTTCTTCCCCTTACGACTCCCCCGCTTCAGGTAGATGGGGGCCTTGCTGGACATGGCTGCCCTTTTCCTGGGACCACGGGACGTTGAGGTATGGCTGTGGGAGGGGAACCACTCCCACGTACAGTTTAGTCTGCAATCCAGGTCACCTTCCTCCCCTGCTGGATAACAGCCCAGAGGCTACGAATGCAGCTCAGGGGGACGGAAGGGTAAATGGCTTTTTTTTTTTCTCCCCCAGATGGAAATCAAGCCTTAGAGGGAAAAAATCCACAAAGCTTGATGCAGATGGGTTCAGAAACCCTGAGCCTCGGAGGACGTCTTCAAGGGAGCGCCGATCTGAATGGCCTGTGATGTCATCCACGGGGCGGGGGGGGATGCGGCGACGAGGTCACCTGATGGCCTGTCCCATCCACCTGCAAATTGTGCACCCTAACGAAAAACAAAAGTGGAAGAAATCAAAGCTCATTTCTGATCAGGCGAATCCCAGCGGTCAGCCGGGTATAAGGAAAGCGACTAATGCTTGTAGTCTGTGCTAAAAAACGCAGTTTAATGTAACACAGGCCTGAAGTGATTCAGACGGTTTAGTCACAGCTTACACTGAATTCTTAATGACCAGTCTGACCAGTCAGTTTCTCTCAGTTCTGGAGATAAAACACCAGTAAGGCAGCACTTACAGCCTTTTCTCTCAGCTTTTAAAAGGCAGATTTCTTATCTCTCCCTAAAAACTAAAATTAATCCAACTAAAATTATTACCACTTTCCTCATGAAAGACCCGAGTCACCATGACTCTATGTGTGTGTGACTTCATCATCTCTCCATGAATCACCAGGCAAAACAGCGAACATACAAAAACACCGACAATAGAATTGAGTGAAGATATATAAACATCCATGCATGTCTGAGACACTTCGGACACACACAGGGTTAATCATAAATCAATTTGAGGAGTACTGTTCACTTTAAAATAAACACAATAAAGAATATAAATCTCTCTGCTCGGGGTAATGCATATAGACCAGCCACTGCAGACTGAAACAAAAACACCTTTCTGTGTCTGGTGGTCTGTATATGGTTCACTGGGCACATGGTTCATTTATACATGAAGAAAATGAACAAAAATGCTTTATGAAGCATAAATATGAATCCAGTAATGACAATTATGGAGGAGCCGAGGACGTCAGCACGGACAGGAGACTGAGAGTGGAGGGCACTGAAAAACGAGCCGGCATCACCATCCGATCAGCCGCATCCTACTGGAAATCCACTCTGCTTACTGGGTTCCCAGTGGAAAATCAGGATTCCCTTCCAGCACCAGGATGGGGCGTAACTAAGAGGAGGAAGAGCCCCCCCCACTCACGCATCCCAGGCTAAAGTTCCCAGTGCCGGCGGGAGCTCCGAGTCACCGGAAAGGGGCTTCCTTTGTCAGACTCTCCCTGCTACGCCCTCATACCGAGAGCCAACGCGAGAGACTGGAAACAAGCGATCAGAAGCCGCACACGGACCTGAAGGGCGCTCACACTTCTTAAGGGCTGTTTTTCAGACGGTGTTTTATGTCTGCCAGCAAGAAGCCAAGCGTTTACAAAAGCAGGCAATAACAAAAATAGTTTATATATCTCAACAAATACAGCATTGTGCTAAAAATACAGTGGCTGTAGGTTCAGATCCCATGAAATACACAAATAATGAAACCATTCCCTCTACTATGAATCAATTTGGATAAAAGCATGAGATAGAAGGGGATAGTTCAGATCTAGAAGGTAAAAATCCAGACCAAGATTTAGTTTAAACCAACCAGCAGAGTACTCTGTGACTGTGTCTCTTTGTACTCCAGCTCGTTGGTTGAAACAAAGTCTTGGTCTGAACTTATTATTTTCTGGACCTGAACTATCTACCGCTGGATAAATGAATGTAAAAAAAAAAAATCCATCCACTCAAATAATTCCAATAGCTGTTTATTCAATGGAGGGTTACAGTGACAATGATATTAGAGAGAGAGAGAGAGAGGCTGGATGCTGGATCGGTGATCGAAAAGGTTGCCAGTTCAAATTCCAGAGTCGGCAGACTTATTTCACCGTTGGGCCCCTGAGCGAGGCCTTTAACCCCCACAGAGTGATGTCACCTTTAGGCCCCTGAGCGAGGCCCTTAACCCCCACAGAGTGATGTCACCTTTAGGCCCCTGAGCGAGGCCCTTAACCCCCACAGAGTGATGTCACCTTTGGGCCCCTGAGCGAGGCCCTTAACCCCCACA
>JABFEB020000003.1:176224-194869 GCA_019775895.2 Stomatorhinus ivindoensis | reverse complement strand
CCCCCCCCCCCCCCCCCCCCCCCCCCCCCCCCCCCCCCCCCCCCCCCCCCCCCCCCCCCCCCCCCCCCCCACGTCACTGGGAATATGTTCCTTTTAGAATCAGTCCCTACCATACGTTTATAATTTGACCCATGCGTAATGCATGTCAATTCACCATAAGCAGGTACGTACAGTTTCTTAATAGGCCTATTCATTAGAGAGAAGAAGGATAATCCTAGTCCAGAAAAAATTAAGAAAACTAACAACCGATAGCCAGAGTTAGAGGCACTTTCGCGAAAGTGTGAGTGTGAAACGAAGCTGACGGTGGAACTACACAGCTTGAGCTGCCTAATACTTCCCAGAGAGCAGTGACCCCGTCATCTGTCTCCCCTGATGGCATCCTGCCACAGGCCAAGATGTCACCCTTTCATATCTCAACCTGTTTGTTGAGTTACTGCGTTCAGGACACACTTGTGTTTGCTCTGTGGTTGAACCAACAAGAGGTAAGATTAAATACAATTAATTCCAAAGCCTAATCTAAACAGTAGCTTTTTTCTAAAGGAAATACATTTGCCAAAGTCACCAGTAACTCATTAACTTTATTAGCAAACCGGTTTCAACGTCCTTGACAATAAATTATTGAATATTGGAAACTGAGAGAAATGAACTTGCACACAAGAAATCACTCAATCTAAGCGAATACGTAAACCAGAGCAGTTTCTTTGGCAAGATTCAATGAATTTGGATGAAAATATCTTGCTGTATAAATGAACAAATAAATAAATTTACATAAACCAGATTTAGCATGTGGCTCCAGAAGTTGTGTCTGTCCAGCACTAGAAGGTTGCTGGTTCAAATCCCAGGATTAGCAGCGTGATTGCAGGGTTGCTCCTTAGAGCAAGGTGCTTAACCCCAAACTGCACCAGTGACTGTCCCTGCCTCTTCAAAATTGGATAAAAGTATCTAGATAAAATGTAAAACTGTGAGTAGGGCTGAACTCAAAATTCAAGGTACCTGGGTAGGAACAGACCAAACTTACCGAAATATCTGCCTTTTCTTGTACATTTCTTTCTCATCTTCTGTTGTTGATATGAAAGGCACAAACACATACAGCCATGGAAAAAATTAAGAGACCACTGTATATTTTTAAACATCAGCAATTTTAAATTATGTTTTAATCGTGGTTCTGCTGGCTGAAGGCGACTTGGACAGCAGGCTGCTTCCAGGTTCAAAAGTTTCTAAGACAGCAGGATACAAGAATAAGGTGAAGCAGGAGACACTGGGAACGCCCAGAAACCAGCCAGGTAGAGGGCAGAAGTGACTTTTTTAATGCCAGAGATGAATGTTAACTTATCCGACAGTTTCTCATGAAGCGTGGGATGACATCAAGTGACCTTTGAAAGGAATGGGAAACATTAAGTGCAGGTTTGAAGTGCGCTGCTAGGACAGTTCATATCTGGCTCATAGAAGCAGGACTGAAGCCCTTGACTAATTTAATAAGAAGCAGAGAAAAACCAGGCTGCAGTTTGCAATATATATATTGGCCTGGTTAATGATCTGAAGCCCAAGGCTGTTGCAAACAGAGTATAAAAGCGGCAAGCAATATACACACACACACACACACACACATATTACTCACAGACACACACCCATAAATTGAGAAATGACCGAAACAAAAAAATGTGGTTTGGTCTCTTAATTCTTTCCACGGCTGTATATCAGGAATGGCCAAACAATGCCGCAAGGCCGGGGAGATCGAATCTTGGCTCAGCCTCAACTTAAGCAGGAATCTACCAGCACAGGCTGCCTAGGGCCGGATGAACACAGACAAATGAAAAGAAATATTCATACATAATTTATAAATAAAAATAATCACACTTAATTAAAAAATAATTACAAAAATATAACCATATATGTGAAGTTAAAATATTTATGTGCCGGCAGAATGATGGCCAGCACTAACTAATGCCAGAACAGGCAGTTGCTGGGCACCCGAATGACCTGCATTGCAGAGGAAGTGAAATGATCGTCGGTTTTCTTGGTAGGGGGGCTTCCAAAGTAAAGCTTTGCCTAGGGCAAGTGGTTTAGACACCCGACAGGCACAGGGTCGGGCTGTCGATTATGTAAAAAAAAACATGACCTTGGTCTACACCAGTGGTCACGAACCCTGCAGACCTTAGGTGCAGCCCTAGTTTGATACAGATAATGGGGCCCTTCAGTAGATCTCTAGGAGCAAAGACTGGTGGCCACTGGTCTACATGAACAGCCTCCTTATCCCGATTCCCATCCAGGGCTCTTCGTGGGATTGGCTCCGGGCTGAGAGGTTATGGACGCTGGATGGAGGTGTTCCAGAGCCATACCCTGCGGGAATCACTCCGAGCAGGAAAAGCTCAGGGGGGCCTCCTGCCTTGAGGGGGCCACAGCGTCCGGCAGGAGACGCCAAGGCTCATGTTGTGTGCATTCTTCCTGATTGTGTCTTCCGTACCCGCTCTAAATAAACCGCAGATGTTGTGGCCTGGTTAATGATCTGAAGCCCAAGGCTGTTGCAAACGGAGTATAAAAGTGGCAAGCAACTAAACACCAAGAATAAATCTCACTACATGCATAGCAGAGGGGCGGGTGGAAATAAATAAATGAATGAAATCCCAGCGTTTACCAGATGGCCAGTGATAGCAGGACTGCTTCAGCCTTATAATGTTGCATCAGGCATATGCATCCTCTTGACCTGGTCCTTGAAATATACCCACACGGCTCTTCACAAACGTTTATATAGGTGTTCTGGTGGGACCACCCACTGTAGCTTGAGAGTGTCACCGATGGAAGTGGCCACCAGCCTTGATATATTTCTCCAGCAGTCCCATCAGCATGGTCCTGTGGATCCCCGTTGGTCAAAGACGACGGCCTGGGCTTGTGCTCTCCTGTTACCTGTCCCCCGGGAGGTTTCCGAATCCTTTTAGCGGCTATTTGTGCACGCCGGTGCAGACTCCCTCTCCGTATCTGACGGATACTGTTGCCAGGAGGAAACAATGGATGCAGATGGTGACACCAGGCGACCTTTTCACAGGGGCCGCCCCGCATATGGCCAGCAGCATATGTGGAGGCCTGGAAAGGATGGGAAACTGTAGCCAAAGAACGTCGGCCCGAAAGCTGGCTCCGCCTCCGTCCTTAACGATTGCACGTCTACTGTTAACTGTAGCTTATTACAGAAGCCAGAATTTAAAAAATCTCTAACAGGAAATTTCACGGCTTCCTTCCTCGTGATTAGTTTCTTTTTCCTCAGTTTGTATTTTAGTAACTCCTTGCTGCACCCCATCGCGATCTAATCTTTAGCAGAACCGGAACTCTCCCTGGATTTTGTAGCCGTGCGACTGAGTCCAAAGCCATTTTCAGCCACTTGGACAGCCACAATCATCCAGGCTGACTCGGAATTCTGAAACGTCGCCACAGAGGCGCGATGCTCCTGGAGGTGCCAGGCGCCGGCGATTTTACAGACCCAAAGGAGCGAAGGAGTATCTGGAAAACCAACAAGTGCTGTCATGATTTACGAGCGACGCACGTGTTTACCATTCTTCCACCGAAGGCTCTGCCCTTTCAAGCTCACTGCAGAATTTGATAGATGGCAGCGCCAAAAATTTTCCATTATTTACAAAACCGAAGTTCAGCGCTGCCACTACTTAACCCTGTGGCAGAGTGGAAGCTTTATGAAAGTTAATTAGTCGGAAAGGCAAAGCCTTGCGGCTTCCAGCACCATTATGTATTATTCACGGGTTCATTGTTCTCCTCTGCAAAGCAGCGGCCGCAGGACAGGCTTGCCACGGGCGCCTGGCTAACATCGCACACGCGTTTAAAGTGCATTTTGGGAAATGAAGATCCAAAGCGACATGGCTTGCACGGATATTGATAGTCATTAGCTATGGATGAGAAGTCGGTTCTTGCGACGTTCAGATACGTTTTCAGAGGAATGGCCACTTCTCAAGCTTCAGAGGGCGGGGCAGACTAACTTCTCTGGGGGCACTAAACTAGCCTGGGTTATAGGGGGTCTCCTAAGTGCGACATTTGAGCTTTTTTTTGGAGCTGAAAGGGTAACGAGAGGGAATTAAAAACAGCCTTATGGATTATCAATAATATGCTAATCAATGGATGGGGTGACAGCGGTAAGACTTACCAACCAGGGTGGGGGCAAGAGTGCTGTCGGGAAAATTCAGGGGGTGGGGGTATTGCACAGGTTGATCGATCACACAAATTCATGATATCATATTATTAAAGATTACAATGTCTTAGAAAATTCAGTTGCGATAAACACCCCCAACACCCAGAATGCGGGGCCCAGGCTTGTCCCCCCCTCCCTAAATTCCACCCCTGTTGGATGGATTTGAAAGGAGACACAAAAATGTTCGCACACAGCTTAAAAAACACGGCGATTTTCATTTAGATTTTTGTCTTTTTTTCTTTTAAACCAAGTTTTATTTTATTTTTTATTTTATTTTTTTTGTATTTGATATAGATACACAATTCAACAAACAGTTGCTTTTTTAATCTGTGCCGATAACGCCCCACAGCACACTGACATCATGTGGCAAAATTCTGGCATTGCGGGTACATACCTGAAAACGGACAGCGGTGAAGAAGCGCAGTAGGAACAGCAGTAGTAACGACAATAATAATAATAATAATAATCATCATCATTATAATAACCATAATCGTAATAGTGGCATTGATCTGACTGAAATCGACAAGTCACAAAAAATGGAAATGGAAAACTTAAAATAAATATGGCAGTTTGGGGGGTTGGCGTTCACCGGCCTTTTCAATGCAGCAGAACTAATTACCGGATGCAACCTCCTTTCCCCCCAGAGGACCTATCCCAAGTGAAGGATGCTACTTTGACTGTTATATACTTATTTTTGGTTATCCTGTTTGAGTATTATTGTTGTGCAATAAACTTTAAATTGACATCGTCAAAGATTAATGACTTTGCCACTTATGTAAGTAAAATAAATAATCTGACTGCCACCGCCGCGCTCTGCCCGTGTTCTCGCATCGGCGTGTGTGCGGAAAGCGCAGTGCCCTCCACCTCGCGCTGACCACATGGTTATCCCTGCCTCGGTTACCTAGGAGACGTGATGAGGGGAAAAAAAAAAAACACTTGACAGTATCCGGCACACGACGAACCGGAGTTACTCCTTGTCTCCATCTGAGTGGATGTGTCCTTTTATTTGTGGACCAGATGTCCCTATCACCTTCCGTCACATGACCGTGGACATTCCTCCTTGACTCCATAAAGCTTCCAATCCTAGGATGACCGCTGTACAGTTGGCAAACCATGTATAAACTTAACGGAAACATTGTGTGATACCCTTTTAAAATGAATGACACGGTATTTATGCATTAGTGGGCTAAGGTCATTCTGAAGGACCTCGTCACCTTTCCGCAGCAGACTGAACAGGAAGCCCTGGTGTTTTTCTACATTTGAGGTGTCCGGTGCAGGGTCGGCAAGGGAAAGCGTGCCAACTGAAACCCAGAGATGACCTGCACCTCCACCAGTGTTGCTCTACTGGGCTGGTCGGCAGCTGGGTCACGGCATGGAATGTCCTAGTATAGAACATTCCAGATGCCAGAGACGGGATCGAGCGTATCTAGCAATACTGCTAAGGGTCACCGTGGTCCCATCAACTGCTGTTCTGGGTTTAACTGGTCCCCTGGTACTGGGGGCTGCTGGTTCTGCGGCATCCTCACGCGCTGCCCGCAAGCCCTGGTTTAGCTAAGATGGCCATCATGGGGAGAGAGAGAGAGAGAGAGACGACAGGTTTAAAGACGACGGCTGCCGTCAGAGGGTAGAGACCATGGATAGAGTCCCAAGGTTTAAGAGGACAGTCGTCGCTCCCAAAACAAGGACCAAACCCTGGAACAGACGCGGGGATCTTCAGACCATAGATGCAGGCAGTGACCATCCTCTTTTGAGGGGAGAAAGTCCGGTCATATGCAGCATTAATGGAAAATCCACTAGTGTTCACCTGTTGGTCCAAACACGCGTGCTTTTCAACATGTGTCACGGGCAAAATCTTCCCTGTTTCACGTAGGAAACTGTATCTATAATCTACTTTCGTTAAAAAACAGAACCGAGAGAATGCCTCTAACACAAGAAATCCAAAGTGGAATCTAGCAATTTTATTGATTTATTTTGATTGGATGTCATCCAGTGCTCAACTTCCCTTCCTCCACCTGCTGGTCACATTCAGGAACTACAACCTCTACCTCTCAGCCTCTATTTACCGCATTTCGGACTTGAGTTGGCGCCCTAAAATAACAGCCAGTGTCCTTTTCTTGAGAGAATATACACGCACCATAAAATAATCAGGCGGGTTGGCGTTAAATGAAGAGCAGCATGCCCTACATATACAAACCTTCCGGAAACAGCCATTCCCACCAAAGCCTCATTTTTTCCTATTTATTGAACAGCAGGGCACTGAACTTATAAACCAGAAAATGGGCCTAAGTGCATAAACTGCACATATACAACTCAAAGTCTATATACTCTATTCCCAAAACACAACTTCAAAATAGCAAAAAAGCGTAATCCCAAAATGAATAAAATACAGATAAATTAAAGAAAAAAGACAATAGAAACAACCTCTTTAAATAGATGAACCAACATTAATTCTTAAAATTACTTAAAAAAAAAAACTTAACTGCCAACAGCTCTAATCTTCTTTAAAACACTTTAAAGCTGGAGATTTAAGGGAAAATAACTAACACAAGTAACATTAATTAACCAGCATGGTTCTGCAAATACAGCATCATCCCCAATATTCCTCGCTTATCTCCGCAGAACTTCTCAAAGAACCTCAACTTACATACTCTTAAATCTCTTTCTTTTTTTCAAATCTTTTTCCAACACCAAAAAGATAAATAATAACAATAATAATAATCATAATAACAATAGTGATACCAAAAAAAAGAAAAAAAAAAAAGAAATTATCTCCGACCTTCAAGCTGTCTCGCATGAAGAAAAGTGAGAGAGGAACCTCGACACCCTTAAAAACAGCTTCAACTTACAGCTGTCTGCAATAAGCCATGTAACAGCACTGTGGAAAAAAGCTCGCCTCATCTGCTTGCTCGTTGCTGGGGCGGACCATTCCAAATACGAAACCAATGGGGGGGGGGGGGAATGGATAAATAAGATGGATGCTAAGATGTTTCTTGACCTGATGATTCTTGGCCTTGCCATCGCTTCCCACCTGTTCCAGCCCCCACAGCCCCTCCCATCCTACGACATCCTCTGATTTACATGTTCCAGCCACGAGTCCACGAGAACCCAGGCAACGGACCTCCCCCCACCCTGGCATCAGTTGAAATGACCCACGAGCTACCATGACGGCTTAAACAAAGGTGAACGGCACAGATCTGTCGGAGCTGCAGAGGTGTCTCCCAGCAACCAGAGAGGCTGAGGGCCAACGTGTTCGTCTCACTTTCGGGGTTGTCTGTGATTGGCCGTTTCTGCTTGGGGGGGTGGAGCCTACTTCTTCTTGCCGAAGAAGCTGAACCTTTTCTCGCGGTCCTTCTCCTTGCCCTCTTTGTTGCGCATGACGACCGCGCTGCCCTCGGCAGAGGCAGGGGAAATGGGAGGCATGGTCATGGCCCGGATCATGCCCCGGGGGGAGCCCCCGGGGGGTGCTGGGATCGCGGACACGATGCAGCGGATCCAGGAGTTCATCTCAGGCTGAAAGCAGAAGGACGAGTGAAGACACTGCGTTTGATCACACGGCAGCACGACATGTGCTCTGTACGGCACATGCAGCATAACGAACAGAACCCTCGGGGGGTCCGGAGGCAGCGCGGTGTTGGAGGAGTCTGGCCTATTACATTCACAGAAACTCTACCCTAAAACTGAAAATATTCACAGGCATTTAGTCTCTGCCAAGCAGCTCAGTCTTACAAAGTAAGAAATTACTGGTGATGCAAGTTAATGAGAGTCAGGCACCCACCTCATCTTTCGCTTGGAAGAGATACTCCTTCCCGTCGGCTAACCTGCAGCCAGGTGGGGAGGGAAACCGCGGTCAGTCAGACGGCTCTCCCAGTCCCCTCTCGCTGACTTCGTCTTCCTTTCTCTCCTCATTCTTCCTTCTCTCCTTCATTTCCCCTTCAACCCTCATCCCTCCATTCTCCCCTCATCCTTCCCTCTCTTCTCCCCATTCCTCCTTCCATCCATCTCACCTCATCCCTCCTCCCCTCTCTTCTCCCCTCATTCTTCCTTCCCACCCTTTTTGCCTCATCCCTTCTTCCCTCCCTTCTTTGATTCTTCCTTCCCTCCATTCTCCCCTCATCCCTCCTTCTCCCCCTCATTTCTCCTTCCCCTCAATCCGCATTCCTCCTTTGCTTCAACCCTCATCCCTCCATTCCCCACTCCTTCCCTCTCTTCTCCCCCCATTCCTCCTTCACTCCCTTATCCCCCCATTCCTCCTTCACTCCCTTCTCTCCTCATCCCTCCCACTTTCTCCCGCATACTCACCGGAGCTTGAAGACATGTTTCCTCTTCTTGTAGTCATGTGCCACCTCGCAGATGGCCTCGCCCAGGCTGACGGGCACCTCGCCATGGTAGGGGACACCATTAGTGGCACTCTTGTTGTCCTTGTAGAAGCCCAGACTGCCCTTGCGCAGTACGCAGTACACGTTCTGCCAGGACCTGTGTGCAAACACCAGTAGGCTGCGCCATCAGCACCAACACCTGACCACATACTGGTTTTACACCTCAGTCCGCAAACGGTCCCCCACAGATCATCCGGGAAATGTTTTGTGATTTATATAAACGTGTACAGTACATCAACATCTTGTCACTTGACTTAATATTTTAAGCTAATAAGATTGGGTTATCATGTACACTGAGAAGTTAGGATGGATGGATGGATGGATGGATGGAAAATTCAATTTCTCCATATTTCAGAAGTATCCTAGACACTGAAGGTGGCCATATACTTAAAATGAAAGTGGTAAAATGTGTTTCATGGCACATAATAAAGAGAGCAGCTTCCATTTCAAAAGAGCTGCTATCTCCTTCATCAAACTGTCTCACGCACTCGCCACGATACGTTAATCTGCCCTCCGTTTGTGGATCTGCAGCATGAAAAACATTCTGCGTCCTCTTGATTTTTGGCGACTTAGATCGAACAAAGTGTTGGCGGAGTTTTAAGTACGCGACAGACTGTTCCCTCCGACGTGTTCGATTTAGTTTTGTCCGGACATCATTTGAAGTATTATATTATTAAATATCTGCCCGGAATCTCAGGCACTGAGGAGGGCAGCCCAAATGGCGCCATATCCCCTTACGATGGATGTTTCTCAATTTGCATACTTGACCGTACTTGTGTTGTCGTGGACCTGTTTGATGTTATCTTCCATCGTTGAGGACCAGTTCCAACACTAAGAACTGATGTATGGAAGACGGTAAAAATACCCAGATGTCATTCTTACCCCTCACCAGATATCAAAGATATATTGCTTGCATCCTCGCCAAATGAGACCAATCCCATGATTCACTGCACCCCAAGTTCGCTATTGGGAGGCAAGTTAGCAAGACCGGTCTTGACAAAACCACAGATATTATCTGTTATTGGTGTTGAGAAGCATCCAGTGTCCAGTTCAGTAAGCCCAGGTTCTCCAGCACGGCTCACCTGCTGGCCGCCTTCTTGTTGTGTGTCTCCATCTCCTGCTTCCGGCACAACATGCCCTCCGTGGTCTCCAGGGGCGTCTGCTCGGCCGTGCTCTTCCCAGGCAACGTGGAGAAGGGGGCAGATGGGTCCAGGCGGGACGACGAGGCCAGCCCGCTGTCTCGACCGGGGCCGTTCGCCGACTCGGACTCGGAGCCCTGGAAGGCCAGAGCACGCGGCCAGCGTGATCGGAGGGAAAGAGCAGGGGGGGGCGAGTCAAAGGAAAGGTCAGGTATCGCCTTGTCATTCGGCATCAGTCTGTAAAAACGCATCATCTCAGGGAGGTTTGTCCATGAAGGGAACCTGAATTTCAGGTTTGTAAAGGCTCTGTAAGTGGTCATGGAACCTAACATAGGTCAATATTAGGCAACTTGATTTGAAAGGTTATTAAATCTCTATAACAAAAGGATACAATAAAAATGCTGTTTCTACTCTTAGAGCCTTCACAAATGATAATAAATGGCTTCGCCGATTTATGCTTGTTATGGCCTTACAGGGAGGTTCTGAGTACATTCCAGGTAGTCAATAACCATTCTGCACCTTTTTAAAAATAAAAAATAAAAAATGCAGGCCATGCAATGTGGTGGAATTAAATAAAACAGCATGTTTTCATAGAGATTTCAGAATAAAAGAATAAAACACCTCTGATTTGCCCGTCTGAGCCATTACTGGTCTCACCGGTTAAAAAAAAAAAAAACCCTCCCACTACAGCGAGACTCCAGGATGATGTTCTGAACAGACGGTGGGGGCTGATTTTCCAGCTGCCCCCGGGAGCCTCTTCCCACAGGCCACAAAGTCTCAGATGGGTCACATGACCAGGCAGACGGAGGAACAACAACGAACATCAAGAATGGCAACAAACACGGCGGCCGGGGACCTTGGAACTCGCGCGTGAGCCCCATGCAGACCTCGTGGGAGTGTTACAAAAATGTTCTGAGGGCAGAATGATAAATGATTGGTTTAGAGACTGTGGAGGAGGTGGGCCCAAGAGACTAGAGGTGCTTTAGATTGGTTGGTCCCGCCTCCTCTAGTTGCTTGTACCCACCCCTTCTATAATGTGATTGGTTATCTCTGTGAAACAATCACTTTTCATTCTGGCCTCAGAACATTTTTGTGTAAGTAAATCTCCCATGAGCCCATGCAGATCTCACACACTATATAAACACCAGCACAAGGGACTAGATCCGACCACGAAGCGGCACATGGGAGAGAGCATTAACAAGTACATTTACCTTGGTTTACAGGGCTACATTACCTAATAATGTAGATTACCTAGCTACAATGTAACGAGTGGGTGGATCTTAAAATGCAAGGTAAACACCAACTCTTGATTACCCCAAGTGCTCTGGGGTATAAACTGCTGTCTGGCTCAAGGAGAGACCTTTAGATACCCTCAGAATCTGGAATCGGTGTTGAAACTGCATGAAAAGCCATGCATACTCACACATAATACTTAGCGGGTTCCAACGGTAAGAAAATAGAGCATGTCTTTAATTTATTTCTTTGCTGACAAAAAATTAATGACTTGAAGGCAACCTGTTAGTTCTGTACAGGTCTGTATGGAGCTTGTAAACCACTTCTGATACCTTCACCTACATACATGTACACACAGATACCAAAGGCACCCAAAAGGCTACACATCAGCAGAAGACATGGAACACCTCCTACACTGGCTGACAGGCGACACCCAAAGCAGAGCAGGGATTACCCAACAGCCGGAACCGTCTCTGGCACATCCGGAGCACAGGTTCTCACCCCTGCGTACACAAACCGGCTCGCCACGGCGAAAATGCGCATGGACCGACGCGGCACGACATGGTGGGGCCATAAGGTCCAATGGAGAAGCGATGGAGCGGCGAGGAGGAAGTGCGCGATGATGCCTTTCAGATGGGGCCAGCCGGCAGCGCGACAGCCAATCAAGGGCATGGGAAGCGGATGAGGGGGGGGCGGGGCCAAAGGTCGGGGGCTGGGCCGTGCCCCCATACTCACACGCTCCAGGGACTTTGGTTTAAAGGCAGGTTTAGTGTCAGCCTTCTTGACCACTGACATCGTTACTGACTGCAGACAGAAACGCAACAGGAAGATATATGAGCGGTGGCATGCGTGTGTGCTGCCGCGAGCACATGTGTGCATGTGCAAGACTCCCGGCTCCCCCCCCGCTGGCAGTCTTCTGGCCACGGCACAAGGGAACACGATTGAAAACGCGAACAGACAAAACAAACAAACAAACAAAAAAAACGTGACACGAGTCACACAAGGTGTACTGCAGAGACGTATACAAAACCCAGATTTGCATATGCAACCATTTGGTTGTCCACTGGCCAATGGACAAGGACAACTGGTTAAGGTGATGCAAACACGGTTAACTACAGAGGTCCTTAAATAATCACAATGTGCATCCAAATAAAAACAACTTCTGTCCAGTAGGACGTGAACAAGAAAATGAAGACAAGTATAGAAATGTGGGATGTGTGGCTTCATCCTTGCTGGAGGCAAACAACAGCCCGGTCTGCTGTGGGAGGCGCCGTCCCAGTCCATCTGCCGCCATGTGCCCCCCCCCCTTTTGAAAGAGCCCTTCTTTCTGAGGAACCATTCACCTGCGAAGTTTCCTGATCGCTGTGGATGCCGTTCACAGACACTGACTGGTTCAGGGTCGTCTGGTCCAGACTAGTCCTGTGCCGGATAAAGAGCAAGGAGGTCATGAGGAGGTCAGGGGTCTCTCTGTGAGGCCAAAGGTCAGGGAAGAAGCGGGGTCTCCTCACCTGGCATTGGAATTAAGCATTTGGCTCTCCGCCTCAGACAGTACCATCTCCTCGGCCGGGGGCGGCGTGGGGGGCCGTCGCGCTCTCTCCTCTTCCTCCCTCTTCCTCTGGATCTCCTGCTCTTCCAGCTACGAGTGATGCGAGCAGATGATTGGGATAGATAAAACGGGACCCACCCATCTTTTCAATACCACTCGTCCTATGGAGAGTCATGGGTGCCTGGAGCCTGACCCAGGGGCTACAGAAGCAAGACAGGGGTGTCAACTCATCTCTGAGTGCACACATCACCGACAGGCAATTTGGTCACTCCAACTCACCTCATGTTACTGGACTGTGGGGGGGGAAACAGGAGAAACCTGAGGAAGCCTCACACACAGGGAGAACATGCTGTTTGCACCACCGTGCCTCCCCAGGCAAAATCTATCCATCTACAACCTCTTTTATTTGATAGCTGACATTTCATATAAACTGACCATCTAGGACACTGCTGGAATCTTGAGTACGGCTGACCCACAATCCTAAATCCAATCTGGGGGGGCGGCTTGTTTACCGTGGTGAGCTTCTCCAGCTGGACGAAGCGCTCATCCCAGCCGGCCGCCAGCTTCTCGAAGGCCTCGTGCCGCTTGATCAAGCTCTCCACCTCGTCCACGTTGGAGCCCAGCTCAGCCGCCCGCACCAGCGGCTCCTGCCCCACCAACCAGGACTCGGCCACTGAGGCATCCCTCCCAAACTGCAGGACCTCCAGGACTGTAACGGGCAGAAAAACTGAGCTGTGGGAGGTACGAAAGTGTATGCAGGGCTGTGGCCAAAGGGGCACTGACTCTAGCTGAAAGCTGATTGGTCACGTCCCTTGTCAATCACTAAAACGCAGCATATCATTAGCTAATGATACGGTTGTCTCCCCTGCATGAATTATGGCCTATCTTATGCTGTCCTGGAATCGCCCCACCAGGGAGATTACGCCGAGGAACGTGGATGATAGCTACAAGGTTCACAGATGGGAAAGGGTATCAGCGGAGGACCTCACCGATCTGGAGGTGGTCCATCTTATCTTTCCACTTCTTATTGATTTCATCCCTCTTGGCCTGCAACTGGTCCAGCTTCTCCTGGATCTGAAGTTTCATTCACCAGACAGGATAAGGAAGAAATGCCACATGGTGAATAGCAGTTAACACGGTCCAGTCAAAACACTCAGCCAGGTATAGACAGGACCAGAGGTATAAGTGGCCTATGGACTGGCATTCCATCCTGGGCCCCCGGATGGGCCCGAGCTGCTGGCTGACCTCATCGGCAGCATAGTGCTTGTTGCCGACCAGCGCCCCGCCCATCTCCTTGCAGGCTGTGAAGCTGTCTGCCCTGGCTTCGATCTCTGACTTGATGTCCTGGTGGTTGGCGATGACGAGTCCCGCCGAGGATACATCCCTGGAAAGGGGGTGGGGTGATACCTTTAGCATGGCCCAGTCCAGGAACGGACAGACCTCGGAGGGTGAGTGGTGAAGCGAAAACTCGAAATGACTGTAAGGAAAATGAGGCTCAACCTCATTGTGGGGCAACAGACACACGGCTGACCCATAGTCCACAATTCATAAAATGCTAAAAATACTGGGCTAAAGCTGGATCTATGCACACAGTGACAGAAATAACCCAGGGTCCTCTGGGAGCAGAGGGCGTTTATGTAATGGTCTGCTGGACCCTTAATGTGGCTTTTTGTGGAACTGGTTTATTTTTAGTATTTAGGCTTTTTTCCAATGTGCATTTATTGCTTTGACATAGATCTTCCAAAATTACTCCATAAAACTTTTATTAGGTCCAATTTATTATCATATGGCATCAAACATTAATGTAAGAAGCAGACAACTGATACTACTCAGTATCAATAAACTGTATATAATATAATATGAAGATGAAGATCAGATTGGAAGCCAGGGAATCGTAGGGAGCGTGGGGAGGTGGAGGTGCTACTGAAGGCCACCGGACGCTCCTCACCTTGGGCTGTCGTGGGCATCAATCTGCAGATTGACGCCGTCCATCCAGAGCATGAGGTCTCGCACCATGTTGAAGAAGCGGAACTTCTCGACTGTGTCCAGCAGGAGGAGCCGGCGAGCCTGGCCGGCGGCCAGCAGGGCCTCCCAAGCTTCGGACACGGCGCGCTCGTGCCTGTGGATGTCATCGGCCTTCTCGCCGGCGTAGGCCTTCTGGAGCCGCGCCCCGTCGTCCTGCACTTGGCTCACCTGTAGGGAGCAGCAGTCAGAAATCACCGAACGAAATAAGAAAAACAATCTGATGTCATTTATACGGGACGCTGACGGACCTGTCCGCTGAGGGCCTGGATGTCGTGCTCGTAGGCGGTGTGCTGTCGGTGCAGGTGCTGCACGGTGTTGAGGTCGCGGCCCAAATCAGAGGGCAGGGCCTCGTTCTTCTCTCGCATGCGACCCAGCACCTCGCGGGCGTCCTGGTGGAAGCGGTGCAGCTCGTAGGAGGCGGCCAGCATCTGCGTGCGCGTGTCGATCAGCTCCAGCAGGTCCGCCCACGCCTCGTTCAGCCCGTCCTTCCACTCGGCCACGCTGGCATTCTCTGGGTGGCCCGACTCGATGAGCTCGTCGGCCAGGGCGTTGACGCCGTCCACGCGCTCCTGCCCGATGGTGCTGGTGTCGCGGGCGAACTCTCGGAACTTGTCCCGCAGCATCTGATTTAAGATGAACCCAGATCCCTTCTTTAGCAGACTTTCATGCATACAGCCAATGGCATAGGAGAGAGTTAGGCAATAGGGGGGCACAACTAAATTTACATACAAAAGTCTATTTAATGGGGGGGATGATTAAAACAAAATTAAATATTAGTGAAAACATCCCCTCCCCCCACCCCCCAGTTGCCTCTCAGCATACAGTACCGCCTTAGCTATTTATCTGAGTATTAATGTATATGTGCTCAGATAAAAAAACATAATTCAACATTAGAACATATGCAAACTCACAGTATGCAAACTGACACAGTAAAAAACATTAACAGTATTCCTGCCGTTCTCCAAAAAGGTATCGAGAGGCCAAACTAGATTTGCTAATGGTCGAGTCAAAAAAAATACACGGGTGAGTCGAGTGGTTGCTGAGAAGAACGTTATTTAGGTATGTGCGAGTGCTCGTTAAGGGACCGGCTTCCATCCAAGGACGTCGTGTCCCCAGTGTTTGGTCCGAGTGACTCGCCTTGGGGAAAGATCGACTTGGTGACATTTATCATCTGCACACCATCCCTCAGCAAATTTTATTGTCATCTCCCACAAAAAAACTATAGCCTTATGCTTTGTTAGATATTTTCATTCCGCTGGTGCTTTTATCCAAAGCAACTTACAGTAGCGGGAAGGGAAATCAGGAGGGGGATTTATGCAACCTTTGCATTTGAACCCACGACCTACAAGTTGTCATATGAATTTGCCCCCCTGGCCTAAGCTTTCCGAGTTAGCGTAAGAACCGTGGGCTAATGGACTCCGGGAGGCAGCTTGAAGAGGCACTGGGAGAGTGTGTGGTTAGGAGAGAGAGCACATGGGAGGCAGGAGGGAGCGTCAGCAGGGGTAGGGTGGGGCGGGCCGAGGCAGGGGTGTGGCGTGCCGAGGCAGGGCAGGTCATGGGGGGCAGGGGAGGAGCCGGGCCAAGGTGGGGCGGGATAGGGGCGGGGCAGGATAGGGGCGGGGCAGTACCGTAACATGCTCATAGTCCTGGCCCAGCTCATGGGAGCCGGCCACCACCTCCCGCTCGGCGATCCACTGCTCCAGGTCGTCCACCTCCCGCTTGAGCTGCGTGAGCCGGAGCCGCTCCTGCAACCGGCCGCGCCGCTCCTCCGCCAGGTCTTTCAGGCCGGCGTACAGCTTGTCCACCTGGGCTTGCCGTAGGGTGATGCGTTCGCTGCGGATGGGAAGGAGAAACCACGTGCTGGGACGGGAAACGACACGAGGCGGCTGCCCTTGACCGACGTCTGAAAAACTGGCCTCATTTTGGCCTGTGGGCATGTAGGCCTTCTTGCTTCCCGGAGCCCTTGCGTTTTCACTGGCCAGGCCGTTTTGCGCCATTTACGACATCAGACACTCACCTCTCTGGGTGCTCGCTGGTCACCATTAGCCGGCTGCTATTGGCCAGCTGGTGGATGGTCTGGGCGTAGTCTTCCAGGGCCTGTTCCAGAATCTGATGCTTCTTCACCATTGCCAGGGCGCTCTGCTCGTCCTGGGTGGAGGACAGAAAGGCGGCCGCCAGAAGCAGGGAGACTGTCTTTACTGGTCATCGTTTGCAAGTAGAACCCACACATACCACATGGGCCATAGACAACAGCTACGCCCCACCTACATATAACAACTGGCCCCGCCCACACATACCACATGGGCCATAGACAACAGCTACGCCCCACCTACATATAACAGCTGGCCCCGCCCACACATAACAGCTGGCCCCGCCCACAAATAAAAGGTGCCCACACCCACAACATCTGAGCCTACTCAAGAATAACAACTAAGCCCTGTCCACATATTGTAACTGACCCAAGACTACACATTACAGCTGAGCTCCGCCCACATATAATTACTGGGCCCCGCCCACCCAGTCACATGACCCTGCGGCCTTGCCTTAGCTTTCTCCTCGGACATCATGTGCAGCTCCTGTTCCCCCATCCAGGCCTCGGCCTCGGCGGCATCTGCATAGAACTGCTGGGCGCGGTGTGCCTCCACCAGGCGACCCCGGCGCTGCTCCGTCTCGGCGATGAACCGGGCCCAGGAGTCTCGGAGCTCAGCCAGGCGCTCGTCCAGCCGGGACTGCCGCTCGCCATCCACCTGGTCCTGGCCTGGAGCCATGGAGTGGCCATGCACCTGGATGTCATCTATTCGCGGCTGGTGGCCCTGGATCTCCTTCTGCAAGGTCTGGGTGAGGATGCGGGGACCATGACCATCTGAATTTTGAATGTAGTGTGGTAACCGCGGTCATGGTCTCTGCAGGGGCTGACAGATCCCCCGTGATCCCCTCTAACGCTCCCAGAGTTGCAGCACTTCGTACCAGATGCTAAATATAAACCAGAGCTAAATTAGTCAGCACTCTCGGGGCAGAGACTGTCCCAGAACTTGACCCCATAATCCCAAATTCTAGAACACTCACAAAACTGTTAAATGCCCTCGATTACTGTGGTCACCGAGACCACATACCCTGATTGATGTTGCCCTCCTGCCCAAGGCTGACCGAGAATCATGTGCCCTCCCTACTCTGTCTCCGGTAGATCCAATGCTCTACATGTTCCTCACACCGGTTGGAAGGGTTTAAGTCAAGTCAGCACTTCTCCAGAAAATGGCGCCCTAGGCACTGTAAGCCAATGACTGCCACTGCTCTAGTCTCGTTTCCTTTGCCTTTATACACACCTGGTTCTTCTTGATGAGCAGCTGCACGCTGGGTAGGTCCTTCCCATGGTCTGTGGAGGTGGCCAGGGGCATCCGCTCCTTCACCCAGAGCTGAGGGATAAGGAGAAATGGAGGGAGGTCGGTGCGGGAGCTACACACAGAGGGAAGGAGTTGGTATGACATGTGCAGACTCGGCACTCACAATCTCGTCCTCCAGGTCGCGGTTGAACTGGTGGGCCTCTTTGGACAACAGCAGCTGCTGCCGCCGCTGCCTCAGTGGTTCCTGGAGCTGGCAGAAGCTTTCAGTGACCCTCCTCTGCTGGCTGTCCACCTCCGCCAGGCCGGCATCCTCTTGGGACAGGGCCTGCGCTTGGGCCTGTAATGACTGCACCTCCTTCTCGCGCACCTCCATCTGGTGCTCCAGCATCTGGGTGGAGAGAAGGACGGCTGGGGTGATCAGGGCTCGATTCCTGTCATTTCCAGCTAAGGGGAGTCCCGAGCAGCCAATTAAAACAGCCTAAAAGCATCCCCCGTAGCCAATCAAGGAAAAATCTGTACAAGAGGTGACCGATGGCTGAAGCTCGTCTCTGGAGAAGATGACGATATGGATCGGGTTCTGATTCAAACTATACCTCTTATCAAATTCATCCAGGGGCTTTTAAAAAGCAGACTAAATTCTACACCACTTTCCTCCTCGTTTTTTTCAGCCTAATGCTGAATATTGACTGAACCCGAAAAATGCCAGGAAGTGAGGTCACTTCTCGATGGGCTTTCTGGGGGGGGGGGGGGGGGGGGGGGGGGGGGGGGGGGGGGGGGGGGGGGGGGGGGGGGGGGG
>JABFEB020000003.1:144988-161156 GCA_019775895.2 Stomatorhinus ivindoensis | reverse complement strand
CGGCGCCCGGAGGGGTGCAGTTTGCAGGTATCGCTTCTCGGCCTTTTGGCTAAGATCAAGTGTAGTATCTGTTCTTACCTTCTTCTGCACGGCCTCACGCTCATCTGGAGGAGCCGGGGGGGCGGGGGGGGGTTAGAGGTACAGAAATAGAGTTTCCTCATAATCTAATTGTCGTAACATTGATTTTCTCTAACGTTTAAAATTAGCTTGAAGACAGACTCAAATTATACAACTTCATTGTCTGAACTGTCGATTTTGCATCTGGGGTAGTTAATCAGTTTGATTTTATTACAATTTATTTATGGAACAAATAAAAGTGCTTCATCAAATCCAGGGGAGATGGGGAACTAATGACAACAATGACAAAAGAACTGGACAAAAAACATTCACCTTATCATACAAACTGATTGTTTTTTACATGCAATAAACCTGAAAGACAAAAACGTTTTATATAATTTTGTGTTATTTGATCTTAAAATTGTTACGGTAATGAGATTTTTGGCTACCTTTTTGGAGAAAATGGTTAAAAAAAAATCATTAAATCAGAACAATGACATTTTAATATCCATCCATTTTCTGCAACTGCTTATCCTAAGGTCATTGCCTTCATTTTAATATAGCCAAGATAAAACTTAAGGTGATGTCAATTGCGCTACACAAAAAAACAATGTATTTCATTGTAATTTTTTGAATTCTTAAGTTTGTGAGAATGACCCAAGTGCACCCTATAGCTTCTTAGCTATCACTATATTAACAGACCAAGAAATACTGTGGCAGCCCGAGGGCCAATCACCTTTCAATGGGCGACAGTGTAAAAATACTCTGCGCTGACATCAGGAGCCGTTGATTTTTCGGCTTAAGGGAGGGATTCGCGTAAAGCCGGCCTTGAGCTTATGCGCGGTATGAGCTCTGGAGTACAATCCAGGCAACACATCAATTTCAGAAAACTGCTGTAACATTGCAACAATGCTTCTGCAACATTACAGAGAGGCTACGAGAATTTCCCAGCAAACAATTATAATCGACAGTGAAGCGGGCATACAGGTCCGTAATTAAGTGGATCACACCAAAGTTGAAGTGGTGACCTCATCGGCGAGTCACATGATCTCTGCACTCTGTGACATCACACTGCGCCATTCTGCAATAGGCGGTACGGCAGTAACGTGCCAGAAAAGTCTCCGGAAAACCTCTCCTGGCCACCCACGCGTGGCCCTGCATCTGACAGGTCCAATGCATAACAGTGATGCACCGGTGTGCTTAACAAAATAATTCATAACAAAAAAAGAAAACACTGAGACAGAACGGCATTATGGGTAAATTGTCAGATCTTTGGAAGTGCTTCAGCCAGCCAGCAATAATATGAAATCGAGAGACTCCACGGAGGGCTTTGAGGTTAAAGATAATTACACTGTAAAGAGTAAACATGTTTATCTGGGTGCCCTGTGTTTCTGGCATGCTTATTTGCTGAGCTAACGAAAACAAAAGAATAAAGGGCGAAAGAACGTCATTAGGAGGATATTTATCATCCGGAACGTCTCTCGGCCACCTGAACACCAGACACTTAACGCAGAGCCTGTGAGAACAACCTGATAGGGTTCCTGGGGCCAAGCGTTAAGGAATACGAAGAGCTGCTGGTAAGGTCAACGCAGAAGCCACGACGACAAACCCCAACTATAGGAGGCCGTATTTGAAATGCATGATGCAAAGCATTATGGGAATCTGGGGGGAAAAAAATAGTTTGTGCAGCACCGTCACACATACGAGAATATTAATATTACTAGGTCAAGTGGCTTGTTGTGCTTTTAATAGCATGTGATGTTCCTTCTTTCCCAATGCTGTACTTTGCATAAAAAAAAAAAACGCTGTATCTACATAAACCACGGATCACCTGGAGAAAGACTAGAATGACTGCGGGCCGGGCTGCACGGACTGCGTCGCCATCTGGGCTGTGCAAGTGGAACGCTGCAGAAGGACAGCGCCGTGCTGGACTGCTTATGCGGGGAATGGAGGTCACTGCGGCTGGTGGAGGCAAATCCCCGTCTCACGATTATGATGGTGCAAGTGGTTCTCTTGTGCTGTCCCTACAGGGGGGTGCTCCTCAGAGCAAACGGGAGCACGTGGGCCGGGGTCACAGTAAAGGGTACGGAAACCCTACCCCAGTATAGCAAGGCATGATCCAGCGGAACGCCCAGCTCCTGAAATCTCTCGGAATAAAAGGCTATTAATTCGAGCCTGTCGGTTTCATCTGGGCGCTGTTAGACCACGTCGCCCCACCCCTATGGCCCAGAAGGAGTGGTGCTCTTGTACCTTTGTGCGGAGGTACTCGGCTAAATATTATAGTCCTCAGAACAGAATCTGGGTCTGGCGTGAGAATCCCAGGAGCGTGACGATTCACTTCGACGTCGATCAGCAGGATTTACAAAGAGGACAGCAACTTCTCTTAAAACAACCCAGTTCATCACTGATGTCATTTTATATTAAAAGCGGGTTTCCTCCACTTACTTTCCAAATCGCGACGCCCCATTTCATAACAACAAGCGCCTGATCCTATGAAACGAGACGCATCACGTCACTGACGTTTGTACCGGGACCGATCCGTGTGGTTGTTAAGGTTAGAACTTGCATCCATAGTAAATATCCGAAAGATTACAAGGACGAAATCACAGGCTCTTTCGATTACCCTTAATGAAAGTGTAGTCTGAGGTTAATAACCGGCGTAATAAATGTTGCATGCCTTTACAAAGTCGGACCCGGGTCAAGGCGGGTCTTGCTCTGGGGGGGGGGCGGGGGCAGGCGTCTATAGACTGATATTTCGGCGGGTGTGTGGTCAGGGGTGATGTCGTGGGTGGAGTAGGTAGGTGTAACTTATGGCGGTCCAGCGTTTCTGACCTCTTTCAAACAACTTTAAAATGACTCTGAAGAAAGCTCAAAAAAGGTCAGTCAACAGCTTCCGGCAAACAATATGGAAACATCTAGAACATTCCACTTCACAGTGTCGGCCACTGCTGCCTCGAACAGGCGCGAATCCCCTGTACCAAGCCATTAAACCCGTGTTGGTTCTGATCCAGCATGGAGTCTCCCCCCCTCGCCACACACACAACCGCGTGTCACATATTAAGCCACATTTATCCACTGATTCACATTTTTTCTCTTCTCATTGTTCAACATGAAAAACTGTCACAGGCCGATTCATCGCCCATCGAGAGCCGTCGGCTCCGCAGAATGACATAAAGCACGCGTCCTCTCTGCCTAGGAGGCAGCCAAACATGCCACAAAGCATTTAGGGAAAAGCAGAGGAACCTGAAAGTAAATAACAATCGGGTCTGAACTCGGATTGTCATTTTTTATAGACAAAAGGTTTTCTAGACATAAACAAATCAATTTAAAGTGCACAATGACAAGGACACCTGCCCTGTGAATAGTCACGTGATTCTTAAAGCACATTTGACATTTACTTTTGGGATA
The DNA here is from genome assembly GCA_019775895.2 of Stomatorhinus ivindoensis. Lineage (NCBI taxonomy): Eukaryota > Metazoa > Chordata > Actinopteri > Osteoglossiformes > Mormyridae > Stomatorhinus > Stomatorhinus ivindoensis. Next base: position 157,691 of record JABFEB020000003.1, on the reverse strand, counting down.
GCCTTCAGCTTAGCAGTTCAAACCCATGTGTAAAGACTCTTCAGCCAATCAGTGCTCTAATTCAGAGAGTTGCAGTGAAAACTAGTGACGACCAAATGAAGCTTCATGAACCACTTGCTGTATTTTTTGACCCCACTAGATGGTGCACTCAACTAAAATGGACTGAAAGCATGCCCCAAAGCGATCCAAGACTGCCATCTAGTGGGGTGAGAAAATACAGCAAATGGTTCATGAAACTTCATTTAGCCATCACTTACGAAATCCCAATGGCCCTTTCTAGATCGGCCATCCCTGCCTTGGAGCAACTGAGAACTGAGAACTAAGGGCCTTGCTCAAGGACCCAACAGAGAAATCATTTGACCAACCCCAGGATTTGGACTAGCAACCGTCCAATTACAGGCACACAGTCCTAAACCCCTGACCCACACTGGGAGGTGTACCAACATTGTTGGCCACAGGATTCATGAATCTGAACAGCACCAGGGTCTTTGACTAATCAGCTAAAACAAAACCAAGAATCAAAATTTCCAGGGGAGGCCGTTTTTCTAGTGACCTTGCTGAGTTCTTTGAGAAGGAGGATAAATCGTTGGAACAAAGCAGTGCTTCAGTTATGAATCCAAATTAATACGCGGGCGTCCAACTTAACGCAGTGACGCATGCTCTTCCAGCAACATTGAGGCTTTATTTCCGTTTATTTCTGTAATCTCAATTATCTTAATTAAACATTTCAAACAAGTATTATTTTAAATGAAATGGTGATATCGCCACCTTTGGAGGTATTTCAGTGGCATGAAGAAGATGTCCTGCTTTAGGTAGCCGGTCACCCTGCAGCTGTGACTTTTCCATTTCCAGAATTTTCTACAGCCATCTGAAGGTGAGCGAATGATCTCAGCCCCCGCCCGGGGATGGGGGTAGAGCAGGAAGGAGCACCAAGATACTCCTAAATATACATACAGGTAGGATGGTCAGACAGACAGACAGACAAAGGTAACTAAGCCTCAGTGCCTGTGATCGGAAGGTTGGCGGTTTGAGTCCCGGCTTTGGCAGAACAGCCAGCCCTTAACCCCCAGCTCCGCAGGTACCACTGTAAGCAGCTGCCCTTCACTGCCACACTTACTCTCACTTACATGTGTGTGTTATGCAGAGTAAGATGGGGCAGGTGAAAGGAGAATTTCCCCACGGGGATCAATAAAGTATCATTATTATTACTATTATTCTCATTATTATTATTGTTATTATTATTATTATTAAACACACACAGAAATAGCTACTTTCACTAAGCTTCCAGTGTCACATTGAAATTATAGGGTTTTATTTCAGTTTTTAATTAAATCTCATATACTTGGTAATCTGATTGCTCTGCAAGTCTGTTGGCATGTTGTGCTTGATGCCAGTTTTAATTTCTCGAAAAAAGGCGTAGAAAACATTTTTTAAAACTGGGAGGAACGGCACTGCAGGCGCTTAGACATTAAAAAGTGACAGTGGCCTCCTGGGAGTCAAAGTATGTCAGAAATCTACTTCATATTTAAAACGGAAACACACAGCTTCTCTCACACACACACACAAATCAGGAAAGTAAAAGGTTTTGAAGGTCAAGATCAACCTATCAGGTTACAGACTTATAGGGTCGATGCCAAAAATAAGAAACAATGATGAATATCGAAATGCATAAGTTATTCCAAGCAGCGAAAGCTATCCAGGACAGTACTTAGGGCATTTTGGTTTTTAGGTATCAGTTTAGAAAATGAAGGGTAAACACAAGATAAGATGTGAGCTGCTAAGCTAAATGTACGTCATCACGGGACGCTAGCTTTGTCATCCACAGACCTCAGCTTAGGGCGCTTTTCCACCACACAAAGTACGGTGCTTTCGCTTTTCCATTGACTTCCGGTCGAGCACCAGTACCGAAGGTTCCAGTACCGAAAGTGCCAAATCAGCTGGGGTACAACTTTGGTACTTTGGGGTGGGACTTGCAAACGTATTTCCTGTCGATTGGTTATGCAAATAGCCTGCCGCTGAAAGACAAAATACAACTGCCATCTTTAGAGACACACCGCGAACGGCGAGAAACGAGATAAAAAGCAGTAGGAACAAAAATACAAAAAAAGTAAAATGGAAGGATGGACAAACGAGGAAACACAGGCTTTAATCGCCATATGGTCGGATGAACAGATCCAGCGGGAATTGGATGATATGACTCGAAATAAAAAAGTATTTGCCGTGATAGCAAGCTGCTTGGAAGAAATGGGGCACACGCGAAACACAGAACAACGCCGCTTGAAAATCAAAAAACTTAAGCAGGACTACAGGAAAGTGAAGGATCCTAATAACATTGAATATGAATTCAACGAAAGAAATACCACGCCGCGCTTTGTGATGATGTCAGTCAGGGGCGGTCACTGATGATGTCATTTGGCACCGGTACCGGTTTTTACGCCAGTGGAAAACCGACACAAAAGAAGTACCAAAAGTACGGAACCTGGCGCATTGGAAAAGCGCCCTAAGTTTGCGGTGCATCATCACAGGGCGCTAGCTTTGTCATCCATAGATGTCAGCTAAGTTTGCGGTACGTTATCGCAGGACGCTACCTTTGTTATCATTAAACGTCAGCTTCTACAGATCTTTCGCATCACTGGTATCTCATGAGCCACTCATTTCGAGAAACAATCCATCCTCCCTGACAAAGAATAAGCATCTCCTGTATCACTTATTAGACTCACATCTCAACAGTGAAGTGAAATACTTCGGGTTCGAAAGCAGATTTCTTGCAGAGTTCTTTTTACGGCACATTGTTAATAAAAGGGTCATCAGTGGTGTTTACCACCGCTCGAACCGAACATTTGCGTGTTGACCACAAATAGGCAGTACGCTAAAACAGAAAATAAAAGCGTTTGTTATTTAGGAGATGCTGAAGTGGCATGTTCTGTTAACCAGCTAGCTAGATACAATCTTCTGACTCTACTCGTTAGCTATTTTAGTTTTAGAAACATCTAAGCAGGGGAGGCTGGATTTAATTCGTAAGTGGAGCCCGGATAACAACAAACCATCTCCGAGGCACAATGTCGGCGCTCGATGGCCTCAGGGTCCAAACGTTACGCTGCGTCTAAACGAATGACAGACGTGGCGGGTGGCACCACACACGACCGTGACCCGCCCGGATATTCAACCAGAACACGACCCACAGAGGGCACACACTGAAATACAAGTCGTGTCACACCTAGCGTGACCTACCTATCTTAAAAATTACAAGTCACTATAATAAGCTATTTTTAAAAGCGGGCCGGCCTGTCATCACCACACGACCTCAGGCTCCTTGAAAACAAAAACACATTATATTCTCCCAGTTTCCTGACATCCGAGAGTCTCTCCCAGCAGCCCCCTTCATTCTGGGAACAGTTTTTTTGCTCCCCCCTTCATTCTGGGAACTGTTTTTTTGCTCCCCCCTTCATTCTGGGAACAGTTTTTTTGCTCCCCCCTTCATTCTGGGAACAGTTTTTTTGCTCCCCCCTTCATTCTGGAAACAGTTTTTTTGCTCCCCCCTTCATTCTGGGAACAGTTTTGTTTTGTTTTTTTGCTCCTCCCTGCGTGTTGCAAACAGAAACTGTCGGGAACAGCTTGGATACTTAAGATTCTCGCTGGATCTGCGGCAAAACAGCCGGTAATGCAGACATGCTGTAAAGACTCCAAAGGTGTCGTTTGATGACTAACACGTGTAATGTACTCGGGACACACGCATGGCGTGTTGGATCACCGAGGCATAAAAAAAACGACACGCAGAAGCTATTTGGTGACATATATATGTGCAACTTCGTTACTGGAGTGTTTGCTAGCTCCCACATAACTAAGTCTCAACGGTATTGAGTTAACGACTTTAGCCACATTTAGTGCTATACAGTAACATAATTATGCATCTCAGGAAAAAAATTCTACTCCTGTATTTTTTTTGTGTAATTTGTGTAATCCTAGAAATCCAACAGCATGTACACTTGCCCAACATGCATAGGTCAATAAGGCAACATCCTAATTTTCCAGAGAAAGTACATGCATGGTTGTAAGCGAGTTGGGTTGGGACTCTGACCACACGGTGGCACTGTTCCAGCTCGGCAAGTATAACAATTGGAATGTCGGTACGGGGCACAAGCAGGTGGGCAGCGTGGTGTGCTTATCTCCAAGCCATTGCAAATCCTCCCAACCAGCTCCAGTTTACAGTTTAGGAGGGGACCTTTCTTGGGAAAAACGCCCCAAGATGGATAACAAACCTGGAAACTCAACTCTGATGTCCGCACAAGGGGCCGTTACTCTATTAATACAAAACACTACAAATAAAGCACAAGACCAAAGCTTTTTGATTTGGCTTTTTGCTGCATGTTACCAACCTCAAGATGTTAGAAGTTTTTACATTAGATAGGAAGTCAAGGAGAAAGTAGATCATCAGTTCAATTCAATTCAATTCAATTCAAATTTGTTTATGTAGTGCATTATCACAATATTACATCGTCTCAAAGAGCTTTACATTATCCCCGCCCAAAGACCCCAGAGAGCAAGCCAGATCTTTGAGAGTGGCAAGGAAAGACTCCCTAGTAGGAAGAACCCTTGGGAAAAACCAAACTCAAAGGGGGGGGGGGGGGGCAACCACCAGGGGGCGACAGAGGATGCCAAATGAACAAAATGTACAACAACCTAATTTATACAGTCCTCATAAAGAAGAACTAATGTGCGTGAGAGCAGGAGTGATGTTCCCATGATGGAGAAGATCCCACACACAAAGGAGGCTATAGAGATTCCAGGAGAATGGAAGCTGTATAACGAGCAAGAGGAAGAGGTGGCGATTCCACACCGCGCTTCACTTCCTGTCCGCCGAAGGGCATCTCCCCCCCCCCCCCCCCCCAACAGAGCGGGAGGGCGATCCACACTTTCACACAGTGCTGACTGCGAAGGAATGCGAGCCATGCGTCATACAGTACCGCTGCAAGCCCGGCGCCACCTGCATGCCCCCGCCGAACTGCGAAAACCGCCCTACCGCGCGCCAATGCCCTGGCACGGGAGGGCACTCGTACCGCGGTGACGCGGATCACAGCAAGAGGAAAGGCAAGAATGTGAGACAGGGCAGACGAGGAGCGCTAGGGCAGATCGGATACGCGGGGGGGGCCTGTCGGAACACCACGCCTGGAAACGAAATCCGCCGCACTAATCCCCTCCACGCAGGGTGCTGAGGGACACTTTAAAGCACAAGTTGAATCTTTGTTCCTCGCTTTGAACGTCCCCGTTTGAAGGTGTCAGTCGCACGCCGCACTCCCGGGTGCTTTAATAATCTACAATGTCTCATTCTTTGCCCAAAGGAAAGCGACGGAACGCTCAGGGGCCGAGACAATCGTCAGCTTGTCCTCAAAGCTTAGGAGTGACAGTAAGGTCATGTAAACAGAGGACCTTTTCGGGCTTTCGCTGAAGTTGCTCACAAATCTGGAGCGAGGAGATGAAGGACCTACTCATCCTGTTGTTCATATTCCTAAAAACGTCACTGTTTTTGACAGTCTCAAACAGCATTCAGCTCGAGTATAGAGGACGCCCCAACTGGCATCAATCTGATAGATCTGTTCAATCTGACAGATGATAGCTACTTTCCTGTGGAGGTGTATAGTTTAGGTCCAAAGAGTAAAAATCCAGACCAAGATTTTGTTTCAACCAACTAATTGAGTGTAAAGAGTCACAGTTGCAGAGAACTCAACTGGCTGGTTGAAACAAAATCTTGGTCTGGATTTTTAGTCTCTGGACCTGAACTACCCGTCTCTGCTTTACTGCTAAGTGTTTTCTCCATATAACCAGCAAATAAGCACAAAAATACAAACGGAGCAGCCAAACTTGCTTAAGAGATGCCAAACATCAGTTTCTGCTCCTGCCTGGCCTTGATGCCTCCTGTTTATTATACCGAAAGACACATGCTTCCACAGGTTGGCTCCTATCTACAATCGACCCAGACGCAGATGTGAGACTCCCCCAGGACAAGGACTCCCCAGCTGAAACGGACGCAATTCCGGAAGAATCTTTCCACCCTGCTCTTAGCCAAGCACTTAATCAGCTGCTGTCTCGAATTACTTAATGGATCTGAAGGTCCATCAACACCTACAGCTGCACAATATAAAATTCTCCTCCGCTCTACGGTCCCCAAACCTGCACCCCTTTCCTCTGCAATTACCCACCTAAATGTTCCCTATACTACCTAAAACTGGCTTAGAGCATCAATTATTCTCAACAGTTAATACTGCGGGCGGGGGTTATTGTTACTGATTTTATATAAGAGTAAGCAAATATATCCTCCAGTGAGGCTCCTCACTGTTTTTTCAGTTATATGACCAATATCAGCAGGACACAGTGAAGCTGCTTCACAGAGGAGATGAACACTAGGAGTTGGAGGAAAACTCTTCCAAAGTCTCCCCCCCTGCCTCCAAGTTCTGTCTTCCCCTCTCCCACACTCCACCCCTCCCCTCAAGAACAAAATGTACTTTGGGAAACCTCCTTCTGAAAAGCAGGGTATGAACTACTCCTGCCAGTCAGCACCTCTAGCATCCGCACAAGTTCTACGCGTGACCCGAAGTGCCACTCGGTGATGAAGACGGAATAAGAGGCCTGGCAGGCACAGGGGAGGGAGGATCGCGGCGAGTCGCCCCTCCGCCTCCCATGAACGCTCATCCAGCAGCAAGTCATGGTGAGCTTGGAGCCTGTCCCAGGATACAGGAAGCAGGGTACACCTTGGATGGGATTCCAGCCCACTGTAGGGCACACGTGACCACAATCGCTTACTCACCCAAAAACTTCATAAAGAAACCCTGAAGCTGCGATTTACCCAAAGAAGCTTAGCACCTCCATCCAGGGAAAACCAAGAGTGGAATAAATGCATTTTATTTATTTGAAGCTAGCAAAAATGACACTGCGCAGCAACAGAGACGCATCGATGATGATTGTCTTCCGTTGTTCCACACAGTGACTTCTTTATGTGAAGATAATGAGCGCGAACGATGGCGCGGATGGTTAACGGGGCAGAGGTCGGTGTGGGCTGTTACCCGGGCGGGTGCACAAGCTCCAGCAAAGCGATGCTCGTTATGGAGCGAAAGGACAAATATGGGTGACATACAAGGACTGGCAAGAAAAGCAAGTAGGCGGAGGGGGAAGGTGTAGGTCCAGAAAGAATAATCCAGACCAAGGTTTTGTTTCAACCAACCAGCTGAGTATTTAGAGTCAGAGTTACAGAGTCACAGTCACAGAGTCACAGTCACATATACTCAACTGGTTGGTTGAAAGAAAATCTTGGTCGTCGAGAAGCATCAGTAAAACGAGAGTGACGTTATCGAGAAAGATAAAGGAATTTCTCTCTCTGGCAGGCAGCGATTGGGACTCGTGCCGACAGCCAGCAATCGCCGCTGCACTAAGCAGCTTCCGGCTGCTCTCTGACACTTGAGATTTCCTCTAACCCTGGCCTGTGTGGTTAATAGACACTTCTCTAGTTTTCATACTCGTAGTAGGGGGTATTTAAATTGTAAGTGGTCCCAGGAGACAGTAAGGTTTCACCTGGGGGGAGGGGGGGGGGGGGGTTTGCTTTAAAATCTTGAGGCCTCTTTTCAGCGAGGGCCACTAACCTTCAGCTTGGGTAAGTTCATGCATTAAAGCGCTCTTGATAGCAGTGTTGTGGAAACAACCCAAGAACGGGATTTTTTTCCCCCGAGTCAGTCTATCAGTAGAGAGCAGATTGTCGGAGACCAAGCCAAAACATGGCCAACCAGACAGGCAACCGAGCAAGTCACTAAAAGCCTGCCATGAATCCTCCTAAAACACCCAACACCGTGCAGTTCTTAAGCTCAGAGATGGATGAGCAAATAAAACAGACACGTCTGAGTCTGGGAAGTGAACACAGCCAGGGTTTGCATGTGACTGTGTCCGAGCAGGCCTGCAGAGGAGATTAACTCAGTTCTGCAGGTCAAAGGTCAGCAGGAATGTGACCTGTCTGTTCCTCCTCTAATTTCTGCATTCACTCACGGAAGGAGCCTGGAATGGCGCCCACAACTGGAGAGGATCTCTGTCTCCGCGCTAATCGCTCAATCTTTCCTGGAAAGAAAGTCCCACGTTTGCCCGCTTCTGTCCTGGTCACCTTCTTTAAACATGCCGATCTCGATCGGTAAACACGCCAGCTCAAACCGGCTTCGCCCTTTCCATCACCGCCGGTTTTAACTCGGATCTCTCTGACCCCTGCAGCACTTGTTTGCTCAGTTTTCCCGAGTCCAAGAGATTTAATGACTTGTCCCGGCAAGTAATTTCTGACCAGAGGTTTGGGGGGGGTCTGTGACCAGAGGGGAGGGAAGATATGCTCAAATCTGCCATTTTTTCAGGCTCTTATAGCTTTCCTGCCCTCTGAACGAGACAGTGTATGCAGGTCTGACTTTGCTGAGCTGAACGTGAATTCATGCTGTCCCGCATACGCCGGGACTCCAAAATATGCCTGTCAGCACTAACATAAGCATCGAATTTACTCAATCCAGAAAGGATTAGGCAGGACATGACATCAAAGAGCCTCTGTTCCACCGGGGCAGTATGAAAGGGGAATTTTCAATAGAGTCAGTGACTCAAGGACAGCGTGATGCGTTATAGAGCATGTGACAATTTCTGGCTAAACAGACTCCACAGATACTAGTCTCACTCAGGATAAAATTTGTGAATACAGGCCAGCAAGTAAGGAACACGGACGGTGGGAAAAGGCTGTTTAAGGTTAAACCCTCAAGTCTTTAGAGCCTCATCAAACAAAACCCACAAAAATCAAAACTGTGGAGCTCTTCTTAAACGTATCATTCTGGAAGGCTGTCCCGTCTCCCGCGTGCTTCCAGGTTCCGGAGCGCTGCTGAAATTCCCGGTCGAGGTTCGCGTTCCTGACGAGGCCTTTTCCGCGACCTCCTTCTGAGTTTTATAACATTCAGCTTTAGACGGCCGATCGACGGAAGAGCGCCGACAAACTGGCCTTTCAGACGAATCTGCATCTCATCCGCTGCGGATTCCAAACGCGTAACGAAAAAAATAAATAGTAGCTATTTTTGCTGCTAGGCTGGGTCCTGGACACTGTACCCGCCTGTCCGTGAAATGTTTACTGTGGTATTTACATGTATTGATCGCGCTCTGTTTACCCACGGCGGTGGCAGCGGCTGGGAGTGGAGTCCTCTCACATTTGGCAGGCGTGCCAAGTCATATTCCCTTCCAGGGAGATATCGATTGGTCGGTCTTGCCACTATAATGAACACGGGCGCCCATTCATCTCGCCCACACACAATGCGGCACAAACACAGCCGACACCTGCCCGCTCCCCCCACAGACTGGAAAGCCGAGGCTTAAATGAGGAAGAAAGAGGTTGCTGTGAAGGGTGGGGGGGGGGGATTTCCAGGACCACACTACATGAAGATAAACATCCTGGCTGTGCTATCTGGACAGAACAGTGATTAGGATGCTTAGGCGAGAGCCATCAAGTTACATCTATGAGGACTACAAAAAATATACAAAGGCAGAGTGTTGGTCTAGGGATACGATTCTTGCTTGTGGTCCAGGGTTCGAGTGCTAGATAAACCCGTGTTCGATTTCTCAGTTTCGAGGTGTGTTATTTGGCTCAGCTGGTTGGCCCTCTGGGCCTGTGACCAGAAGGTTGTTAGTTTGAATCCCACACTCAACAGAGTGGTGGCATCTCCACTGGGCCCAGGAGCTCGTAAGCTTTTGAAAGATGCTCCAAGGGGGCGGATAAATGTCTGGTTTCATCTCTTAAAATGTATGTTCTCATAAAAATGGCAAATACATTTACACAGGGGCAGTTTTAGAGAACAGGTGAATTGCCGTGAAACAGTCAAAGTGACTGAGACCAGTGAAAGGCATTTCCTCCTACAGTTTGCCTCTGTGCAAAACACTGTGATAAAGTAACTGGGAGCTACGAAACACATGAGGCTTTGTCCTCTCAAGACCTCCTCGTCCTTCACGCACGCAGAACAGACGCGCCGATCAAAAAGGCTCCTGGTGCAGCCCCCACCCCGCCTGCCCGACCTGGACCGTCACCCGAGACGACACTCATGTTTTCCGTAGGGACCAGGAGAATTTCTCAACCTCGCTCACTAATGGCCACATTCCAAGAGGTCAAAAAATGACCCATTCCAAGCCTTGGGGGGCTTCCGGATCTCAGGCAGACTCTGCAACCTGAACCTCGCATTAAGACTCTACTCGTGTCTTTGGCCGACTGCTATGAGTTCATACGCAACATCTCGCGCTCAGGACCCCGGGAGACTGGCAATGTGCACATCAATCTCGTGCCCGTGACACAAAGACCGGCACCCTGCACATCTATCTCGTGCTCGGGACACAAAGACCGGAACCCTGCACATCTATCTTGTGCCTGGGACTCAAAGACCGGCATCCTGCACATCTATCTCGTGCTCAGGACACAAAGACCGGCACCCTGCACATCTATCTCATGCTCAGGACACAAAGACCGGCATCCTGCACATCTATCTCGTGCCCGTGACACAAAGACCGGCATCCTGCACATCTATCTCGTGCTCAGGACACAAATACCGGGACCCTGCACATCTACCTCGTGCTCAGGACACAAAGACCAGCACCCTGCACATCTATTTCCGGTGCTCAGAAGCTGCTGTACTGGCAGGAGACCTGGCAGGATTAGTGATTAACTAGGCAAAATGGGAGACATTACTAATATCAAAACAGCCCTGCCGTTAAACGTTTCTACCTCCAAAATAACCCCCAGTGGCCTCACAATTTTAGTGAAAGCCTTAATTTAAAGTGACACGCAACTGAGAAAGCAAGAGTGACTGGGGGTTAGGGTCTTGCTCAGGGCACCAGCAGTGAAACCACTTTTCTGACTTGGGATTTGAATCCACAACTCTCTGATCACAGGCACAGTGTCCTAACTGCCCCCCACGCAGAACCCCCCAGAGGAGTAAGTTGTGTGGGGCAGGCTGCCCCCCCCCCCCAAATCTTCTAAAGAGTGATCCCACTGACTGGGATTTAAGCATGGCAAAGAGGGTCGACCTTTAACCTGTCAGCCAGACTGCCCAATCAGTAAACACCAGAGGAGTCTGGGGTCACGACCCAGGGTTGCAACACGATCTACACTATTTTATAAAAATAAATAAATACCTAACTCTCATTCACAAATAGGGACTCCAGTGAAACAAAAAATTTAGCTGAATATACGGTACATAAATAAGAACAACCAAACCATGTCTTCCAGGCTAAACAATCCCATAATATTAAGGGCAATAAATTGCATTACAGCAAGAAGCTACAACTTAATACCTACTAGTACAGTATGATCTCAGGAGATCAGAAAAATCAGTTTTTACTTAACTGGCTTATTAACATGTTTGATTGCAGGTTAACTGGGGAAGCAAGACATTCTGGGTCGTCTGTGAAGGCAACTGATCCGGTACCGACCCAAGAGGCATGTGCAGACCTTTGCTGTTGTCTAATTCGCCAAAGGCACAGATTATTCCAGAATAACAGCAGTCATAGCTGGTTCATTTCAGGTAAAATATATGAGGTCCAGGACATACAGATCGGCTGGACTATGGATGCAAACTGAAGTTTTGAGTATACTTGTATAGTAGAGTATAGTATAGTATAGTAGAGTATAGTTTCCAATCTAACATCCTGCCAGTATTTTTTACAGTTTACTCTAGTGCCAGTCACACAATTAACAGCAAAGGACCAAAAAGTATTAGAAAAAGTCACACTGACTGGACTTCTTAAAGGTGAAGATGATCCCTTCAGCAGATATACAGCAGCAGGATTAAGTAATTAAATGCACACCGAATCGCCTAACTGCCCTAGACTCGGTGGGTTAATTTTATTCGATTATACTAGCTTAAGCAAACTATCTCATTATATAAATAGAGCATCACACCAGCATGCCAGGAGGTGAGCTTGTCAACCATTTACACCAGTGTCTCCCGATCCGCTCCTGGCGGAACCACAGCCGGTCCATGTTTTTGCTTCTACCCACCTACCTGTCGGACAGTCCACGTTTTCAGGAGCTGGGTGGGAGCAAAAACATGGACTGTCTGCGGGTTCCCCGGATTGGGAGACGCTGCCGTACACCGTCCGCTGCCCTGGATGCGAGAAGCGTCTGCCTCCCCCATCTCACCTTGGAGCTGCTTGAATCGCCCTTCCAGGATGTTGGAGTGCTGCACCTGATTGATGAAAGAGGCCGGGGAGGGGCAGGGGTCGCTGAATTTGCGTTCCAGCTCCATCCCGACTTCGATTTATGGATGGATAGATATTACAAATGAGTGACGATTAAACGTCCTTTCCCACAGCTCCTGAGGTGACCAAGTGAAACTGTAATCCAGCTGGAAAATGAGGAACGCCGTCAGGTCTGGGAAAGTCCAATCGCGTCCCTGCCAGTCCCCCCCCTAATCCCCACCCCCGCGTGCCGGTTCGGTAAGAGCCCACGGGCCCCCGCTCTGCCTGTTTTGCAAACGCCTCTTCCTCCTTTGTTTTGGCCCTGATCTCGCTCCCGCTCTCTCTCTTCCTGAGAAGGAGGAAGCAAAATACCTTCAAAACTGATCTAGCAAATTACTCTTACTTTTGCATCCAAATCTTCCTCCTCGGTCTTTTCTTACCCTCAAACAAAGTTAAATGAGTTTAGCCCAGAGGAGCTCCAAATCCA
>JABFEB020000003.1:110453-123193 GCA_019775895.2 Stomatorhinus ivindoensis | reverse complement strand
CCCCCCCCCCCAAAAAAAAAAAACACCACAGCACAATGAGCAGACAGACATCACCCCCCCCCCCCCAGAATGGTTGTCTACATTCCTGTAGGACACAGAGAAAGCGCTGAATGTGGGGTATGGTATCCAGAGCCTGGCTCGCACAGTGCTTACATAGGCTTGCTTTCTGCAGATAGAAGCGATTTCAAGTAAACCCCCTTCAGTCCACTGGTTATATGGACATGAGCGGTGTTGGGGGGGGGGTTGAATTAGCTGGGGAGGGAGCCATGAAAGCTGCCCAGGACAGTGGGATGCTGCTGGACCAGATGCCTATTATTTCCAGCCACGCTCATCGTGTTTTCATTCAGCCGACATTTGGAAATAGTGCCTGTTATTTAGTTTCCTCTCTACTACAGTCATTACGGTTTTTGTTTTTTGCTTGACCACACAGTGCACACACCCAGTCTCTCCTCTCTCCACACCAGGAGAGATTTCTTGCCAAAAACAGCTTTTTCATTAGTAGTTCCTGCATATCTGTGCTTCTCAGCCATAGGCCGCGTGCGCGCTGTGCTTTGCGAGCGGCAATGAGCTCGGTCGCAGCAGATCTGACAGCAGATCCAATGTCGCTGTGCTTTGCGAGCGGTAATGAGCTCGGTCGCAGCAGATCTGACAGCAGATCCAATGCGTCCATTCCGGGCCCCAGGCTCCCAAGCACTAAACAAGAACGTCGCAGAGAGGCGGAAGATGAAACGGGACTCTGCAGCCCTGACGGAACATTCCGGAGTGAGGCTCCGCTCTAATTACATTCTCCCTGCTCGTCACTCCCAAGGTCAGCTTGCTCAGTGTGTGGAATCCGGGTTTCATTAGGCAATTTACGAGAGCAAACATCCAATCTTAGAGCATCTTCAGATTAAAAACGAAAAAAGCAATTCCCGTTTTAGGCATGGAGAGAATTACCGGCCATGATAGAGCGCCACATTTGGTTACTGGCATTTCTTGGCTGTAATTTTTTGTCATCTGAGGTTTATAATTCATGTCTCAGGACAAAGAACCAACTGAGCATATTTTTCAAAGTTTTTCTCTTTTTTTTTACATGAAAGAACAGACACAGCTCACTGTCACTGTCATTATGAGCAAACAAGCACTTTCCTGCAGAGTTTTATCAGCTAATGCTGAAATATTTGCTTTTTGTAACTGTTTAAACCACATACGCACACAGACAGACACACACACTGGTTTGTAATTATATCTTTGTGGGAACTCTTAATTTCTACGGGGAAAACTCTCATCCCAACATGATGACCATAACCTTTACCCACCCCTAACCTTAACAATATATTACCAAACAAAATACAAATCTTTTGGAATTTTTAGTTTTTCGATTGTATCAACAGGAATTTGTGGAGACCAGTGACCTGTACTATGAAGCGGGTAACTGGCTTATCGGGGTAACTTGTCGGATTTAAGGTAGTCTGGGCAAAATGTAAATAAATGAATATGAAGTCCATTTAGACTGTGCTACCTTAAATCCGACAAATTACCCCAATAAGCCAGTAAGCCTGCTTCGTAGTACAGGCCACTGAACAATGGTCCCCATAACTTCAAAATAACAGGTTTTTATCACATTGCACGGGTCATTTAGTCCCCATAATGTAATATAAACATAATTCACACACACACGCACATCTGATACCCTCACTTTTTTTCCTGCATTTCAAATGAAAGATAAAAGAGATTAGTGTTTGTCACACAGAGGAAGGAAAATGTTGGGATAATCCTTCAATTGTAGCAAATTTGGCTGGAAAAAAACCTTTATACGGCCCTGAGCATCCTGTACTTTGATCATATGGGAACTAAAGCCCAAATTCTAGAATATGTGGCAAGTGCACTAAAAATCAGCCAGTATTCAATGGGTTATTCTTCTTTAGCCTGTGTGACCTACTAAAGGAAATTTATATCACTCCGACAATTTTTTTTTCTGCTCTTCTCTCTGGGACCGACTATTTCTGGTGTCCTTTTTTTTGTTCATTTCCCCCCCTCCCTGACTCGCTCTCTTTTTTTTCTAAACAAGTTGCCGAAGGTCACCTTCCTGTTCCACTTTTAACTTGACAATAATTAGATAGAATGAAACCAGGACAGGAGTAAAGGAGAGACGGGTCGTGTCGGACCCCGGTGGGTGAAAGAAAAAACACACGGTGTAAGTCTGAGGTGTTATTGTGTAAAATCTGCCATGTGCACAAACGTGACTGAGAGAGAGTAAACACCCTCTGGCACGTCTCTATGGTCTGAAACTGCTGCCTCAAAAGAAGTAGAGGCTAATGCTTAGGAACAATATGGTTGCAAAGATGCTAGTGCATGGTGAGTTGTGGGGCTTTGCCGGTTAGGATTTTGTGCCTGAGCACAGAAGGTTATTGGTTCGAATCCCATCGCTGTGCAGAATGAGCGAGGCCCATAACCGCAGATTTTCCAGGGACTGACTGACTCTACCTTACTGCCAGAGAGCATCTCAGCAGGCTTGGGGATTGGTGTGAGACGGTCACCCAAAATGCAGTGCAGGGATGCCGTCCTCCTCATTTTCCTCCAGCTTCCTCTCCCTGAAATCCCTTTTTGGGTCGCCCATCTCTGCTGCATCACTAAAGAGATTTCTAGTTGCGACTGGTATGCCCCACCAGTGGGTTTGTTTCAGATGTTCCAAGTTGGAATACATTCCTCACCAGTAGGTCCACCAGTCAAGATCTTGTTTCTAACTTAAGCCACTCGCTCAGGTCGGAGTTCACAACCCAATTTGAAACCAGTCATACTAGTATTCAGATTTATAGTCACGCAATTTGGCTAACGCGCTTACAGCATTCTGCAAAGAAAGTGAAATATTAAAATACGATAACATTATTCAAGTTGTGCTTCAAAGACAGTGACAGTTTGAGCCCTAAATGGAGAAAGACGACCAGAAAATGTGATCTAGAATTCTGCCCAACTTAGCCTTAGTATGTCAATCAAGTGCTGCCATCTGATTTAAATGCCTGTTTTGTGGCTTTTATAATGTGAAATGAATGACGACAAGACCAGATAGACTAGTGGTGAAAATTAATTGGACTAACCAGTCCAACACCAGTTAAGCTATTGGGGCCTTTATACCATACTCTAACCTTGAGTCGATAGACTAGTTCAGATACACAGAAATAAATATGGCAGGAGCTAAAATCTAGGATTCCACTAGAGGTTTCTCCTGGAATCTCCTCCTCACATAGAAGCTGATGGCACACCATCCAGGGCACTCCCTGACTCACACCAAGGGTTTCCTGGGTTTGGATTCCACTCTCACTACGATTTTGCATATTTTGCAGTCTTGAAGAAAAAAAAAAACTGAGGAAATAAGCATGTAATTTTTTGGTTGCAAACACCACCCCTGCTTGTATTCAGTACATACTCAATTTATTAAGCACCACTAGATGTCTTTACAATTGAAGCAAACAAAAGTATAGGTATGTGGGATTATACCAGAATATTACACTATGAGTCTTACATTTCTGTTTTTAAAAGGTACTGGGGGCAGGAGAGAAATAAGTGGACTTCTTGCACCCTAGTTGGAATTGACATCTCGGCTAGTGCTTAAATTATACCCAGACTGAGTTAACAGGAGGTAGAATCCATCAAAAAATGACCACACACTGACACTGTGAGCAGAGTTGATTATCTCCATGGTCAGTGGGTCTTTGGGGCTGCTTTTGGGAAATGGTGATTGCGTCAATCAACCCAACAACTCAAGGAATATCCAAGGTTGCTTGTTTCTGAATACAATCATTCCGAGATATGAGTTGTAGGAGCCTAAATGCATTGCGATGAAGTTAAGTTCTAAGAGAGAGAGAGAGAGGTCAGATTGGAGCGGTATAGTTTTTTGACCTCCTACTAAGATTACTCCCGAAGTTTGATTTAATTGTATTTATTTATTTTGTGGATAAAAGTTTATGTTTGTAATATTGGTTAAAACACTCGAAGTAAATAGTTAAGTTCTACGAAGCAGTTTCCTGGAGTTTTTATGGTGTGGATCGGGGACGGGAGGACTTTTCGAGCGTCAAGCAGAGCTCCAAGTGAACAGAAGAACCTACATGAGTTCTTAGGGATTTTTTTCATAAGTAGAAAGAGTACACTCTGGCATAATGATAAAAGTACAGTATAGTAAATATATACACTATCAACAGTTATTTATTGCCATTATCAAGCATTATAATTTTATGGGGCCACCGTTGTACATGTGGTCCGTCGTTGACCATTATGAGGTGCATGACTGCACGGTTTCTGACAGAATCATATATGGCAAACATCAGTGAAAGTTCTGGAATTTGATTTTAGCAGAAGCTTTTATCTAAAGTGACAAACACTTTGAGAACTCAGGCTCAGACTGTTCCTGGAACCACTGGGGGTTAAGGGCCTCGCTCAGTGGCCCAAAGATGAAACCACTCTGCAGACTCTGGGATGTGAACTGACAACCTTCTGATAACAGGCATACCACCCTTTGCAAAAACATTGTGACCTTATATATACACTAATAACTAATTACTCCATATAGAAAACAGACAGAATTTAAAGGGCACATACAATTTGTGTTTGGCATGGATGTCAACACTACATAATTCATGAGAGGGAAAATTTGTGCAAATGTTTTATGAAATGACCCACATACACTCATGTTTTACAAACCCTCACTGCGAATCAGGGCATAGCGATTCAGCCTGCATCGGCACGAAGTAGGAACACCATCACCTTGCATTCCAGCAGCCTCCAAAATTGCCCTGGTTTGTTAACTTAACTGTTCCCTTTTAATTCAGGTGTTATGAAGTCAGAAATATAACTTCTGGAATTTTCTTTTTATATATATTGTAGATGTGAACCAACAACCTTCTGGTCTCGTGGCCTGTATATGTTTGCCACACTTAATGATGTATGCGTTCTTCCATTATCCATAGCTTGTCCACTACATGGTCAGGGTGAGCATGAAGGATTTACCAGGATGCAGAGGGCATGAGGTAGGATGCAACCTGGAGTGAATCTCAGTCAATAACAGAGCACACGTACTCACCCACAAAAATCACACATTTGGACTGTGGAAGGAAACCGGCAAATTCCACTCATGCAGATCCAGGGATGGGATTTGAACCCACAACCCTGTGAGGCTACTGTGCTAATCCACACTACTAGATCTTCAGAATAATTGGATAGGAAATATTACGTTTTATAAATATAATTTGGTATGAATATGCGCTGCATGTTATGGGTTCTCGTATGAACGATTTGAGAATGTGGCAGGGTTAGAGCGTACTCCTACAGTGTAATTTGTGTATTAATAGTCTGTCGCAGCCTTGCCCTACATCTGCGGCACCCCTGGGCCGCGTGGAGAGCGATCCACCTGCCTTCTCGTTAGCGAGCCTTACTAATTATATCGTAACGACGTGCAGAGCCAGCCAGACTTTAATGAGTACATTGCTTCAGCAAAATACAAAGTTTGTTCGACTTTTTAAACGGCCAATAAGTCGAATAATCAAACACAGTAACCACACAAGGACGCAGACGGATGGAATCATCCAGGATCCAGGTTCGCCCAGCTGTCATATAAATAGCCTTTTGTTGTTTTTGGTGTGTCGGCAGAGTTGAATGTAAGCGAGTTGAAAAGGTAGGAAGCTCAAGATGAATCACTTGTTGCTACGCAACTATGGTCTCATCGTCATTTTCGAGATCGCGAACGGTTTGAAGACCGAGCTCTGTGTCATCTATGCTTAGCCTTCTTAATGTATTTCCGTCCCATAGGGGTTACTAAAGTGATGCTGCGTGACCTGATATATCATCATGGCGAGTCGTAACCGAGAGGGAGGATCTCCAGAGCTGGCAACAGTTAATTAGCGAGGCATGGTTAGGGACAAATTATCACTGTTGCGCACAGAAACGCTCCTTCAACCCATAATAATAACCACGTTCACCTAAATTGGACAGCTGCTCCTGCAGGGCGACCAAAACATGTAGCTGAATAACTGTAGCTGTTGCTAATACATTAACCCATCGTTTTTTGTGAAAAACGGTTGCCAGGTCTCATGTATTCAGAATCTTACGTTCACGCAAGAAACATTACACGAAATCTATACTATTTCTTTATAAACCTAAAATTAGCCGCATCAAATCCGTTGGGGGAGTTTGCAAACACATCAGACTCTTTACGAGGCAAAAAAACCGTTATATACATGCAAATGCGTGTGTAGACTTGCATGGAATTAAAAATTTCACTCCAGCCAGCTGACCAAAGTTGCCAAACCTGGATTTAGAGTAAATTCATTTTAAAGTCCTTGCGCCTTCCTCTCTAAAATCAGATGTCTTGTATAGCAATACAAGCCTGTGGTTTTCTCGGAGAAACGCCTTCGAAAAAGTTGTCGATTCAAGCCAACCAGGCACTGTGGTATGGTACGCCCCAGCAAACCTGGCAGCCAAATTACAAACTAAACATACATTGGTTCAGCAAACTGGCGTCTCAAAAGTGCCCCTAGTGTGCGATTGTGTGTCACCGTGCATATTTACCTGCCCTGTGCCGGCTGGAATAGACACCATATTCTCCACCACCCTGTACTGGAGAAGCTGGAAGAAACAGGGATGATTTACACTTATTAAGAGCACTGATTTAAGTCACGTGTAAGTGTTCTCACTTCATCACTATCACCAAGACCGCAATTATAAATTTAAGTCTCCTCCACATCGCGTATATTAAGCGTCTGCACGCAAAAAAAAGTGCTAAGCGGTAGCGCCCTCTAGTGGATAAATCGATATTTCCCATTGCTGCCCAGCGTCCTCCACTGAGATACACGCGTTTGTTTTAGGTTCAGAGCGATATATTTGGGTGTTCTTCCATTTGCAAGAATAAGCCCCCACTGGGATGTGCTATACAGGATTTTATTGCAAAGAAGTATATGATTACATAATACCAAAAAGGAGTACCACAAAGATAGCTTCCGAGTCATTTTCAAATAAACAGTTGCTCTTTTAATCAGATCGTTAACACGGATGTTTTTGAATGTAAAATATGCTGTATGTACTGTATCGAATAAAGTGTAGATCTGCATAAAGCTGTCGGATCTGGGTTAATTTAAGGTAATTCCGCCATTTCCACTGGGAATTTGCAGGAAAACATACAATGTTACCTGTGTTAATGGCGAACGGCCTGATGAATGGTCCCATTATCTGAATGCGGGTCATCATCGCAGAAACATCAGAAATGATTCCGTATTATTCACAAAAACACGAAATAGAAATAAACTGTATTAAATCTCAGCACAAATACACGGGAAACTGATTGGATTTGCAAACATGCCACACTGCTGAATCAAACATTTTCCTTATTAATAATACTTATTATAACGAGAAGATAGTGATTCAGTACGAATTCTGTATCCGTGCACATAATTACAGTGTGCACCAATGTGGCTCCTTGTAATTCTACACAAGTATACGCACAATAAAGACATATTTATCGAGGTCTCTAGGAGGATTTTTAGACTCCCTGAAGCTGTCAAAAACAACGACGCACGCAGCAGCGCCTGCCGCATTTATACAGCAATGCAGGGAAAGGGCATACCAGGTATTCTACTCAGAAATTCGCTCAGGGGTTTGATTTGTACCGTAATAACTTTGTACGTGAATGTTCTGGTGTTACTCGGGTAAGCAGTGTTAACATGACACCGACAGTGTTAATTCCGCATGGACAAGCTGTAAGATACGGTAACCAGTCTTAGGCTGATCGAAGTATTTCCCTGGATCATTGACTGTACTTTTTAAAAACTAAGTCCTAAATGTGTTTTACAGAATGGATTCATTATCCATTACCCGACAGACAGAGAGAATTTATGGGAGGGAACAGTCAGCGACTCCGGAGGACATGGTGTATCCTGCGATACTGTAGAGATTCATTTTCCTAACTGGCCAGCACTCTTTGACAGAGACCCACATATTCGACGCAAATTTGGCATCATTAAATGTTATGCAGCAGGTTATTCCGCCAGCAAAAAGAAATGGAGCAAGAAACGAAAGAAAAGTAATTTCAAATGTTCCTCTGCACTTTCGTACGAGTATTTTCTTTCACCGATTCACACTGACGCGTGATGAGAGCTGGGGGAGGGGGGTAGATCAAAAAGACACTGACAGTTCTACCGTTTTCACCATTTCCATTTATTAACTTCCTTCGGCTGTCAACAAAGCTCCCTCCTCGTTGGTCCCCGGGCTGAAAATAACGTTTGCAGTTAAATAAAAACGTAAGTCGCTGCGGTCTCTGAAACAACGATCATGCTTCTCACCTTGCCGTGCTTCTAATATCCCAGAAGCGTCCGTCTCCGCTGACCGGCGACGACCTTAGTTCGAACCCCCTGCATTTAATTTCCCCATCATGCTCCACTTAAATTTTGCCCATTAGTGTGAAAATCCTCATAATTTCAACATCAAATAACATATTTAAAAAGAAGAAATAAAAAAAATCCAGTACCAAACCAGGAGAGTGAATGTATCGGGATGTTGTGGCTTCACTTTGGACAACGAAAGGAGTCAGAATCACCAAACCGTGGTACTTTTGGAGATAACTGGACGGGCCTTAATCAAACAAACTCCATACGCCCAGGCTCCGTGAAACTGAGCAGAGGAATTACCGTCCACTTTCCGGAAGGTTCTGAAGTAGAAGCAAAGGCAGTTTTGATGGCAATAATGTTTTTGTTCGTAAGTGACGCTGGTGACCTAAATATTGTGGGGGAAAGACTCGAAAGTCCAGTTCAAAGCAAATGGAAAATTTTTTTATACTAAAAAATACTGGCAAGGAGAAAGACGATACGTCTGTATCGTTTCCACACTGAGACGACGCCTTGCCATTATTCCAAGTCTTTTTTTTAACACTGCTTCAGTATATAGCACGTAATTTACGTAAACATAATATTACAATAAAAACGAGTTAAAAAAAAAATCTGAGGGATCAATATTAACAACAATGGCGACAGGTACCGTTTTACAGCTGGAGAAGGTGTTATGCATTCCAGGGGTTAAGGGCACCCTTAAAAAGGTCTGTAACTCCAAACATGACCAGTTGGGAACCATTTAAACCACAGCCACACGCTTACCAGCAAAAGACGCCTGAGGAGGAACGGGAGTTGCTCAGATGGGGTTACTTCTGCTGCAGAAACTCTGGTCGTGTTTATTTTAGGAGAGCATAAGGCAAGGTTGTGTCCCCACACCCTCACGATAAGGCACATGTCTCTTGAAAAATCTTAGCACCTCTTACACCCAAGTTAAGTTCACCAGAGGGAAGACTTCCTGTTCGAAACGGGAAGTGCGGAACATCACGGCGGAACTTTAGAACGTTCCTCAATGGCTCCTTCCTGGTGTCTGTCGGGCCGAAGGTCCGAATTCGGGGAGAAAGGGACGCTGCCATAAAAATGAGGCATGAGTGAGGGAGGAGAGTGTCCAACCAGGCTGGGAGGGGGGGGAGGGATGGCGGTGTCGGTTAATCTCTGTCGGTGTTAAGTCCTGGCCTGGACGCAAATGTTGGGCCGCCTCGTGGGAACATAGCCATGCTTGCAGTAGCACTTGAAGGAACCCAGCGTGTTGATGCAGCGGGCGTTCTTGCAGGAGTTGATGCGCAGACCCGGTTCCGTGCATTCATCAATGTCTGTACGAGAACGTTTCAAGGAAGAAGAGTCAGGGCTTGAACTGGACGGCCTTACATACACAGTACAGAGTGAGTTTAATGCGTCAGTCTGTTTTCCTTCATCACGAAGTGGCCGCATTGTCAAACTATCGATCTGGGATGCGAATGGGTGTTCATGGGTACGGGTGTGTCTGTCTGTGTGGTAATCGTACTGTCTTATAGGGACCCACACTGAGGTAAGGCAGCTTCTTAGTGAATAAGAAGTCACAGGGTGTTCTAATGTCACAAAATATATCATGGTGACAACCTTTATGATGAAAAATGTTGCCTGTTAACTTACTGGCAATTTTGCAGACTGATTTTCCTGTTTAATGTTCGTTAATATGTCATATCTTGAATCTTAAACTTATGTTCCCTGTTCACGGTTCCTGGAGCCAGGCAAACGTGCACTTCACTGCATGTCGTGCGGAGTATAATTGTGCTTGTGACAAATAAAACTTTCAAACTTCCATCCATCCATCCATTATCTATACCCGCTTATCCTACTGGGTCGCCGGGGGGTCCGGAGCCTACCCGGAAGCAATGGGCACGAGGCAGGGAACAACCCTGGACGGGGGGCCAGCCCATCGCAGGGCACACACGCACACCATTCACACACACAGGCACACCTACGGGCAATTTAGCAACTCCAATCAGCCTCAGCAGGTTTTTGGACTGTGGGGGGAAACCGGAGTAACTTTCAAACTTGAAAATATAATTTTAAAAATCTGCTTTTAAAGACAGATGTGCCAACCAGATCGTTCGCTGTTGGTTTCGGCTTGCTTTCATCTGTCCCTGTGATTGGTTAGATAGGTAGGTCACATGCTTTCCACGTAAACGGGTGCCTGTGTCCATACCTGTGCAGCGAGTACGGGAGTGGTCCAACCGGAAGCCTGGGTTGCACTCACACACGGTGCCCAGGTAGGAGGGCACACAGCGGCCGTTGATGCAGCTGCACTCGTCGGAGTCCTCCTCCGAGCTGTCAGCGCCTGGGTCACGGACAGCAGGTTCAAACACCTGGACCCCCCCTTCTCCGATTCGACACATTCTCTACAAGAAGCTCCAGTCAGAAGTGCTGAGTCACTTCCCCCATTCCTAACAATTCAATCACCACCCCCCCAAAAATATAGATATGATGGGATTCGTAGTTCGATGCTACGACTGAGCATCGATTAACGTATGGAGTGTCAGTGCTGTTGCGTGCCCATCTGTCAGTGCCCTGTCAGCATTATTGATGTCATCACGCCCCCTGCCAGTCGCAGACACCCTGACCACGTCACATCTCAGCCACGTCCGTCTCCAGGTGCACAGACGCGAGAAGGGAAGTGACACGCACCTGGTTTGTAGCTGACGAAGGCGGCCAGCGAGTCTACTTCTCCATCGGACTCTGTGTCCAGGTGCATCTCGCAGAGCCGGACGAAGATGCCTGTGCGGGAAGGGAGGGGCATGGCAGGTAAACACTCAGATGAACAGGTAAACATTCAGGTAAAACTTTGAGATAAACTGTTGAACACTTAGGTAAACAAACAGATAAACAGGTGAACACTCAGGTAAACAATGAAATAAACAGGTAAACATTCAGATAAACAATGAAATAAACAGGTAAACATTCAGGTAAACAATGAAATAAACAGGTAAACATTCAGGTAAACAGTGAAATTAACATGTGAACATTCAGGTAAACAATGAAATAAACATGTAAACACTCAAGTAAACACTCAGATAAACAGGTAAACCCTCAGGCAAACAAATAAACCGATAAACACTCTGGTAAACAGTCAGTCAGAGCCTATAGTTCAGACTCCCAGAAATCTGCTGATACGATGGTTTTCACATAAAGCAAGTAAAAAATGTTGATAAAAAGGAATATATGATTAATACTTAATGATGAATTTATTGATAACTACATTAAAAATGTAACTACTGAGCAGTGTTTTGGTATCTCCTGGGTAGGAACGTCTAACCAGGAGGAAACCCTCAGGACAGACCCAGGACATGCGGGGGAGATTACATTCCTCATCAACGCCTTAGCATTCCCCCAGGAGGAGGTGGCGGCTGGGGAGAAGGAGGCCTGGACCTCCTTAGACTGCTGCCCCCGTGACCCCCATGACCCACACCTCCTCAAAGAGCTTAGACCTTGCTTAAGGTCTGCCAAGATTAATGCCGCCTCTACCTCCATCGATCGGTGTCACCGGCTGAAAGAACCAATCAGAGTCACTAGCTGGAAAAAAAAGCTCCGCCCACCCCCCCCCGGCGGCAGACCCACCCACCGGAGTTTCTCTGGGGGCAGGTGCGGCACTCGGGGCCCCAGCCGCGTCCATAGTGGCAGCAGCACTCAGAGTAGGTGACCATGAGGCCCTTCTGGGGCCGGCTGCAGATGAGGCCCTCGTCCACCTGCAGGAAGCACACATCCTTATGGGCGGCCGTGCGGTCTGGGGGGTGCAGGAAAGAGAGAGAAAGGAGAGCAGGGGATTAGGCCTCCTCAGTACCTGCCCAAGCATGCTTAATCTCTGGGGAGCGCAGTTTTCAAAAAAGGTAAAATCGCCAGTGGTACCGTCTGGCCTTATCAGAGAATTTCCCATAAACCTCTATTTCGACCAGCTGCCAATTTCTGCTGACAAAACATAAATCCCAGAATGTGCAAATTTACATTACTTAATACTTAATTTACATTAGAGCCAGTTACATTACGGACTGCTAACACTTCAGTCAAACGCTCGAATTGGTACATCAAAGTTTTGATACCTACAGTAAAATATAAAACGTAAAATAATAGTGATGATGTAATATATAAAATGGGACACACTCGAAAATGCCATTGATCTGTTAATAACCTGATATTTATAGCCAGAAACACAGTCTGTTCACGCGGACATAGTAGCTAAATGTTTGTTTGCATCGAATTATGACAGATTTCTGATGCGATAAACATGTTGTTGAAAAACACTCGACTAGACGTCCTTCTGGCTGTGAGAAGAAGCTGGACGCCACGGAAAGATAGACACGCCTTGCAAGAGCAACATGTTGTACAAGTGGAAAAGTACTAGCTCGAGGTACAAAA